>OY755252.1:21361324-21518824 GCA_963576725.1 Azorinus chamasolen
CGTTTTAATAACTACAGGTGAACCTCTCTTATGAGACCACCAAAAAAGTTCTAAATTCTGGATCTTAAAGGCAGGTGCATGGTAGCTTAATACAGGGGGAAATATGCAGCAAGCTCGTGTAGCAGCTTTCTGCATTACTTTCGTCCTGCATTAAGCAACCACCTGCTTGTGTTTATACCAGCCTACATGGATGTCTATTTATAAAGTAACCGCTTTCGAGTGGTTTTATAGTAATGTTCAACTTGTCATGCTTAATCCGTTATGCAAACAGATTAAATGTCACCGCCCTCGAAGAGCATTTCACTGGGATCCAAGCTTTTTGCAAATGACGACCAGGTTGCGCATAGTATGATAAGCTTTATCAATTACTCCATGAATATTCATGCAGAAATTGACATCATGACTATTAATTAGATTATTTTCTATAATGGCATATGAACACAGGACATTATGGCTGAGAGAGAAAGTGTAGAAATATACATGTATCTATATTATACCATAAGCAAACAGAGCAGACCCTGATCAGACGGCTCCTGTGGGAGCTGTTTGATCTGGATCTACTCTGTTTGCAACGCGTATATAGCGTATTTATGGAGAAAATTGTTAATTAACTAATTAGTTTCTCTCTGTCTACCCTTTCTCAACCTGTCTCTTTATATCTCCTGTTCTTTGTCTCCACCACATCAGATATAAATTAAGGACGGTGGGATACCATAACAACAATTTTTCTTGTATAACCCTTTACTCCATGAATATTCATGTAAGAAACAATGACATCATGAATATTAATTAGATTGATTGTTATAATAGCACATTGATATTTCCATGTTTGCCTGTGTCAGACACTGTACTCATATCTACATGATATAAGCAAACAGAGCAGACCCTGACCAGTCCGCTCCTACAGGAGCCGTCTGGTCTGGGTCTTCTCTGTTTGCAATGGCGTGAAATGGCGTTTGTAAGAAAGAAAGGGTTAGCTTAAGATTATTTAAAGTCAGATGATTGCATACTCAATGCAAAACGAAACTATACAGAAAGCTCTTTTTATATTTTCTGCATAACCATTGTCCCGTATTGACCATTTATCTTGTGAATACTCATGTAATTGGAGTATAGTGAATAAATGGTGTGCAAAGCATTGCATTTACTAGTATGAGTTCTGGGTCCATGATTATAAAGCTTTTAGTTGAGTCTGAGTTTCGTTCTCAAGCTTTTGATTGGTCAGATTTGAGTTCTCAAGCTTTTGATTGGTCAGATTTGAGCCAAAGGCTCAAATCTGACCAATCAAATGCTTGAGAACGTTCTCAGACTCAACTAAAAGTTTTATAAGCATGGACCCTGTTCTGTTCAGTACAGATGCATTTAATCTGTTAAACAGATAGATGTATCTTATCATATGCACAATACCGTCTGTTATAGAGAGGTTTTACTGTATATAGTTTCTGCAAAATGCTGCTGCTTAACGTTACATATATATATAGATGCATTTCCATTTATTGAAGAGCCTTCCGTTTCATCTCTATTCCTATAAATTGGAAGTCGAACTCAACATTGTGGTATGATGATATCTAAAACTCCCAAAATATGTAACATAACAAGTAATGTAATTATGAATATTGATTAGCTATTTTATAATGGCAGTTAAAAAGGTAAGTTTTGGTCATGGAAGAAACCGTAGAAGCATCTCGGTCTGTCCCGTTTGCTATATCATATTAAGTTCTGATTATATGCTGTTTGTCATAATATATTAATCACCTTTTTATATAACAATGCACATGTATAACAACTATTACTCCATGGATATTTGCTAAATGGTTCATGACATCAAAAAACATGAATTGGATATATGGGGTCTTTTTTACAATTGCATATACACACGGGAATGTTTTTGCCATGGCAGAATCAGGGTCCATGCTTATAAAGCTTTTTAGTCAAGTCTGAGTTTGTTCTCAAGCTTTTGATTGCCCAGATTTGAGCCAAGCTCAAATCTGATCAATCAAAAAATTGAGAACAAACTCAGACTCAACTAAAAAGTTTTATAAGCATGGACACAGATTTTTTTTTTATCAATAAGTATACAGAGCAGAGTCTGATCAGACAGCTACTACGTATACACGTGTCGTCTGATCTTGTAATGGTTGGAGTACGTCAGGTAAATAAATAAACCTATCCCACAAAGTGAGTGTAGGGTGATTCCCCCATAGGGTGACTCCCCCATAGGATGATTGCCCTATGGGCCATTGCCCCTTAGGATAATAACCCTTTAGGATTAATGCCCCATAGGCTGACTGCCCCTCAATATAAAAAATATATTATTATAAAAAAAATAATATATAAGTAAAATTTAATAAATTATATGATGAAAATAAATTGATAGAAGGCTGTGTAGACCAATTGGAACTCTTGTATGTATTGTATTGACTCCAAATATTTGGACATGTAAACCTAAAGATAGGGCATAATCCGTATTAGATAGTACACATTAACAAAAATTTTGTACAACTTAAATGAAGAATTAATAATTCTTTAATCCCTTTGCCTGCTAAGTGCAACCTAACTGGTACTTGCTAACAGTTTGGATCCTGATTAGGCGCTGATTAAGATAGCGTCTCATCACAATGCAAGCTGTATGATCAGTCAGTAGTCTCTCAAAAGCGTACACAAAACGAAAGTAAGAGAAAATGGTGACAGGTCACTGCTATAAGGGTTAATAGGAGCTACACTCTGGTTTGTATGTCCAAATTAAAAGAGTAATAAATTAAGATTCTATTTCATTTCGGGACACTGTATAGAAATATCAACAACAATAAATAAAAGTTAATCGATTTTATATTCTTGCATACACTCAATGCGTTTTATTATAATATTTCATAATAATATCATATTATTTTTAATATTATATTAATGAATATTCATGACAAAGCTTTCCGATCAGTTTCTGTTCTGTTTGCTCAATGACAATTAATAATACAGTAAAACTTCGATTATTCGAACACTAAAATACGTATTATTATCGATCTTTAAGACAGGTGGCAACTTAATGCATGGTGAAAGTCATGCAGAAAGCTCCTCTAGGAGCTTTCTGCATGACTTTCACCATGCATTAAGCAGCCACCTGCCTAAAAGGGTCTAAAATCTTCTATAACGAAAATTCGAATAATCGAGGTTTTACTGTAATTATTTATACTAATTGTGCATGTTAATGCTTTTGTGCAACTTAATGCTTTTGAAGTTGTACAATGGTGTAATGATAAATGTCTTTATCAACCTTTAATTGGATTAATCCTTTCCCTTATGTAAGCGCATTTTGGGGCATCTGCTAACAGATTAGACCCAGATCAGACGGCTCCTATAGTAAGCATCAAGGGGAAAAAATGAAGCAAATTATTTGACCTTTTAGCCTTCAAAAACGCTTTTTTAGGGATTTAATTACCATGGGGGTAGTTAGGAGCATTAGGTAAAATTGGATATACAAATACAATATTTTAGTCAGCACAAAGAAAATTATATGGCATTTAGCCTTCAAAAACATCAAATAATTTTATAATATAAAAAAAGAAAACTAAAAACACTTTTTAGAGATTTTTAATAACCATGGGGGGATTGCCCAGTTTGGCAGTTTTCTTGCGGGGCAGTCATCCAGGGGGCAATCGTCTGTAGGGCAATAGTCCTATGGGGTAATCACCCTATGGGGAAGTTATCCGTACCCCCACAGTATTATTTTTAGACACAACCTCCTTGAATAAATCTACCGAAAAGGAGCATTTACTAGAAAAAGGGATTTTTTTAATTGTGTGGTTTTGAAACCATTGTGATAAATAGAACATTTGCTTCTGTAGAGCAAATGCTCTTTTTGTCACAATGGTTTTAAAAAATACTTTTACAGAGGCGTCAATTAAATGGCGTCAGTAGGAGGGAATGGGTTATTAAACTACGAGAATTTTCTTAGCAGCAAGCTCAATGTAAGGTTAACTAGTTGCGGCTAGCATGCGCGCGCGTGCGTGCGTGCGTGCGTGTGTGGGGGTGTTCCTATATTATGCCGGTATAACAACAGGTGGGACAAGAACGACTGTGTAACATTGCATGGAAAAATATCTGGAAAAACACGCAAGGAAGATGGGTTGCACTGATTGGTGAAAATTGCCAACCAACGGGGTTCGGTGGTTTTGAAAGGTGTGTGGGTGGGGGGGGGGGGGGGTTATTTTGACCACGAACAAGGGCACTTTAACCTTTAGCTAGCCTGCCATGGACGGATGAGTGAATACAGTATACCTATGCAAACAGTTTGGATCCAGGTGAGACGCCGAGTAACTCGGCGTCTCATCAGGATCCAAACTGCTTAATACATTCAACTGCATTTTGGTAGACAAACTGATTATAGGTTGAATTTAGAAATTGTTGTAAGTGAAAAATTGTGTAAAACTAATTTGCTCAGCAGGCTAAAGGTTAAACTCTTTGTTTACATCTGTTGATGGTCTCACTATTGGCCTAATCAGATCTACATATATATGTATATGTCTCTGCTATAGTTAAATTCGGCATAATATATCTTGTTCTTTACCCCACTCTATGGAAGGCCGGTGCGCCATGCTAAATGCGAAATACCTGTGCTTTAGGAAAAAACATAGAATCGAATTAAAACACAAAATTTAAAATGCAAACCAAAGTTTGTATACCTATCAGCTGACGGTAACCAGCCTACGAGTAGCTCTCGGTCTTCATACGGACAGACAAACAGTGGCGCTGACTAGCGGCGCGTTGAGGGTGGACTTTCCATACTTTCGTGGAATGTAAACGGTCTAGTTTCTAACAAGCTAGAAGACAATGAATTTTTAGATTTGCTAAGCAAATATGACATTATTTTTCTGTTTGAGTCGTGGAGTAATGAAAGCTCTACATTAGATATCGATGGTTTTCAGTGTTTTAATTTCTATAGAAAATTTCAGAACAGAAGGGCGAAGAGGTGTAGTGGCGGAGTAGTTGTTTATATTCGTAACAATATTTCTAAAGGGGTTAAAATAGTGAACAACCATTTTGATACAATTATATGGTTAAAACTTGAAAAATCTTTCTTTGGTTTTGCAGATGACATTTACTTAGCAGGTGTGTATATATGGGTAGAGAATTCACCTGCGTATAACTATATAAATGAAGATTTGTTTGACTTATTGCAGGTTGATATTGACCGATACGGGGAACTTGGAGATATTTTCTTAATTGGGGATTGGAATGCTAGGGTCGGGAATGGTGACAAAAGGGATTATATTGTATGCGATCGATCCGTTAGGGACATAGATGAGGATGAATACTGTCCGGATACCCCAATAAGCCGTGTCTCTATGGATCGCTCGCACAATAATCAAGGTATTAAGTTATTGGATTTATGTAAAGCAAATGCATTTAGGTTGGCAAATGGGAGATTAGGCGAGGACTTTGATAAAGGTAGCTATACATATATTTGTTCTACAGGAACTAGTGTTATTGATTATCTATTACTTAAAGAGTGTGATTTTAACCTAATAAGTTATTTTGACATTGGTCAGTTCAATATGTGGTCTGACCACGCCCCCTTATCGTTTGGTTTACACTGTAGTAGACTTGAGGGCCGTGACGAGGAGTTGCGCACACGCACTCGTATAAAATGGAACAGCCAATTGCGTGATGAGTTTAGGAGAAGTTTGATTTCAAAGCTGCCTTTACTAAATTCTATTACTTGTGGATTTTCTCCAAATAGTAAAGCTGATGTTAATACGTGTATAGAGAATTTCACAAATATTATAACACAAGCTGCTGAACCCCTATTTTGTAAAAATGAACTTGTATTTAATGAACCCCGAGATAGAAATAGCTTATGTAAGAAGTCTGAGTGGTTTGATATGGAATGCAAACAAATGAAAGAGAAATATACACGGTCTAGAGATAAGTTTAATGCGTGTAAAAATGACCTTAATAGAGAAGAATTTTGCACGAACAAAATAGTTTATAAGCGACTTATAAAGAGAAAGAAAAGACAAGCAGAAGTTTCGAAAATGAAAGAAATTGAAAGTCTTAGGCATTGTAGACCTGTTGAGTTTTGGAAGAGATTCTCTAGCAAACGGAAGGCATCGAAACGTAATAATATCAGTGTACATGACTTTTATAAATACTTTGCAGATATGAACTCACAATTCCCTGATACCTTTAATGATGATGCTGAACTATTTTGTAATAATAATACATTTCAAGAAAACGATGTAATATTTGAAGAATTAGATTACCCAATTTCGGCAAATGAGATTGAGCAAGCTATAAGTAAGTTGAAAAGAAATAAGTCGTTTTCTGGAGATAATATTTTGAATGAATATTATATTGAAGCTGCAGATATTTTACTGTCGCATTTGCTAGATATTTTTAATAATATTCTCTCTTCTGGATTTTTCCCAGATCAGTGGATGGAAGGTATAATTATTCCCCTGTTTAAAAAGAACGACCCAACCGATGTGAATAATTATAGAGGAATTACCTTAGTTAGCTGTTTTTCTAAGATTTTTACAAGTATATTGAATAAAAGGTTATCGGATTGGGCTGAACAAAATAACGTTATAAGTGATTGTCAATTCGGTTTCAGAAAAGGGCGTTCTACCACTGATGCCATATTTGTTTTGAATGCTGTCATCAGCAAGTTACTTAATGAAAACAAACGTTTAGCGTGTGCCTTTATTGACTTTAAAAAGGCATTTGATAGTATTTATCGCAATGGGTTGTGGTTAAAACTTCACAAACTTGGCATCAGAGGTAAAATGTTAAGAATTATACATGATATGTACTCAAAAGTCAAAGCACGAATTCGACACTGCGAATCATATTCCGACTATCTAGAGTGTTCGGTTGGATTGAAACAAGGGGAGATAATGTCCCCAATATTATTTTCTCTATTTTTAGAAGACCTTGAATTATTTTTAATTGATGGGGAAAATTCCGGAATTACTCTCGAAGAAATAAGTTTTATATTAATGCTATTTGCTGACGATATGGTTATAATAAGCAATTCAGCTGCAGAATTACAAACTAGCTTAGACCTTCTTCAAGACTACTGTGTATCGTGGGGACTAGAGGTTAATGCACAGAAAAGTAAAGTAATGGTGTTTAGGAAACGTGGTCCAGTCAAAAATAACGAAACATGGTTTTTTAAAAATATTCCCTTAGAAGTGGTTGATAATTTTAACTATCTTGGAGTTGTGCTTCACTATACGGGTACTTTTCAGATAAACCAAGAAACATTGGCTGGCAAGGGACTCCGGGCTCTTAACGCACTACTAGTGAATATTCGAAAATTTCCTCTGAAACCTAGTACTCAGTGTCAGCTATTTGATGCATTTGTGTCCTCTATATTAAATTATAGTTGTGAAATTTGGGGTTTTAGTAAAAATAAAGAAATAGAACGTGTTCATTTAAAGTTTTGTAAGTCTCTACTGCATGTTAAACAATCAACGAGCACTATAGCAATATACGGAGAGCTTGGTCGTTATCCACTATATATATGTAGATACACGCGTATTATAAAATATTGGGCTAAGATTTTGTCTAGCGATAATATTATTGTTAATCATGTATATCAAGCACTTTTAGCTGATATGCAAATAGGAAAGCAAAACTGGGCATCGAAAGTCAGAGCTTTGCTAAACGATACAGGTTTTGCCTATGTATGGACTAACCCTGAAAGGGTAGATTTGAAATATTTTCATATTATTTTTAAACAAAGGTTGCTTGACCAATTTACCCAATTATGGTGCACATCAATAAGTAACAGTTCTTTATACTTATTTAAACATTTTAAAACTGCTGTTGGATTTGAGCCATATCTTGACAAAATATCGGCTAGATTCCGAATACCATTTACTAAATTAAGACTTTCATCACACCAGTTAAGAGTAGAAACTGGTAGATATGGAACTAATAGAATAAACCGTAATGAAAGATATTGTACTATTTGTAATTCAGGTGATATAGAAGATGAATACCATTTTACCCTTATATGTAGCGCATATAATGATATCCGTAAACAGTATATAAAGAAATACTATTTAAATAGACCAAGTGTTTGGAAATTCGTTGAATTAATGAGCACTTGTAATGTTTTCCGATTGAAAAACCTATGTAAATATGTTTGTGAAGCTTTTATGGTTCGCCAAAATGTTGTTAACAGGAATAATGTAAAGTAGATATTATGTTTACATACCTTACAGTGTAAACATGTTAGGCAAAAAACCCGAAAAGAAACAACCAACAAAATATGTGTAAAGTTATTTCATCTATCAAATTATTGAACAATTTGGCAACATCCTTAACATGTTTCACACTGTTTCATGCATAACCATTCCACAGAGATATTTTCCTCTCTTTCTTTCCTTTTCTCTTTCTTTTTCTTTCTATCTTTCTTTCATTTTTCTCATATGTCTCTTCTTTTACTTATTTTTTTCTTTTCTTTTATTTCTTCCCCTCTTGCTCTTGCTTTTGATGTTTATACGTTTAGTTTATACTATTCCTCCTCCATATATACAGTTATGTCCAGCCTCAAAATTTGTCAAAATATGTTAAGATTTAGAAATATATTTCTCTTTGATTATGCTAAGATCTTTATATTTACAGGTATATTTGTAAGATTTAGATTACATTGCTGTCACATATATAATTTCTTATACAATTAATTGTATCATGTAACAAGAAACATGTCAATGTTTACGTTACTAATAAAGTGTTTTGAATCTTGAATCTTGAATCCTATCTGTATCCCACCTTATGTAAATCAATACGATAGGTTCTTCCCCGTCTTCTTCGATCTATAATTAACATTAGTCACCCCCTCTTTCTCGTTCTTTTAATTTAACCCCTTCAAACAATATTTAGGTGCGGATCCAGGATTTCAGATTAGGGCGGGGGGGGGGGGGGGGCATAGATTTTTATGTTTGATGACATAACTAAATAGTGTGTTTGTAATACATGTTGAAAAAAAAAGAGCGTGATGAGGGAAATACAAAAACTCAAATTAAACCATTGTTTTGTTGAGTTTTAGTAGGTCGTTCTAGATCTAAAACAAATACTCAAAAAAGTTTGTTTGGGCAATTTAGGGGAGAAGGGGGGGGGGGGGCGTACGCCCCCTCTAAATCCGCGCCTGATATTAATGTAATGCAACGACATCATGAATTCATATTTATTTGCTGAATTTTTATGACGGCATATATGTGGGGTCTGTCTAAAACGCTGAAGTGATTTGCCGAATACATAGATAAAGAAGGAAAACGCTGAAGACAAAGAAATAGAAGGATTTCAGAAAACGCTGAAGACAAAGAAATAGAAGGGTCACTGATCCATGAAATTGCGTGGGGGATTATAATGTCAACACCTGTACGGTAGAGCAGAAGCTTATTGCAGGATACTTATCAGATATATGTAGTTAGTATTACTTGTAAAAGAACTTTGAATATACAATACAAATGTTATATTTTGATAAAATAAATATAGATATATTATATTTTGAATTAATGGCATCACATTTATTTTAAACAAGTAAAAATGGGTGGGGGTATAAATTATTTCTTTTAAAAAAAAATACATTTTACTTTTGATGCGCTAAAATTATTTTTTGTTTTTATGTCCATCTGATCAGGATCTGCTCTTTGACAATGTCTGCCATGCTAAAAGCATTCCAAGGCCATGTGCTATATTAACAATATAACTAATATTGACGATGTCTTTATTTTTTCACATGAATATTTATTTGAGTGAATGGTCAACTGTGCAGTACCCAGATCGCGTCCGTGTGATAGGCCATGTGTACCTGTGTTAAATTATTTAACCCTTTCCTTCATTTAAACGTCTTTTCAAGCATTTGCAGAGAAGACCCAGATCAGATATGGCTACTACAGGAGCCATCTGATCAGGAGCTACTGTGTTTGCTAATGGATTTTCTTGTCGTTGAATTCAGGGTCTGCTCTGTAATCTGCATATGATATGAAAAAAAAATGCTCATGATGTGTTATTAAAATTAACCATTTCTCTGTTCAATATTCATGTAAGTAATATTGACGTCTGTTTTTACTATAATGCATTTTTTAATCATTTTTTAATAATATGATGTCATCGTTACAAATCAAATCAAATGACTACAGCGTTAATACCCTAATTGCCGACACGTGTAATAGGCCACGCGTATCTATGTTGAATGCTTTAATTGCCACATGCGGTGTGCTTAAAAGCGACTGCATGCATGAGTTAATAGGGGAGAGCCATTGAAAAACAACAGGAGGAATATATATACATATCTAATACAGCATAAATCAAATAATATGGATCCAGTATATTATA
This sequence comes from Azorinus chamasolen, assembly GCA_963576725.1. NCBI lineage: Eukaryota > Metazoa > Mollusca > Bivalvia > Cardiida > Solecurtidae > Azorinus > Azorinus chamasolen. The sequence goes on from OY755252.1 coordinate 21,371,669, forward strand.
CACATAAAACAAAGTTCGAAAACCAAAAACATACAAGGAATCAATAAAGAAAAACCTTTCAGCTGATGATAAAAAAATGTGATTCTTGGTTTCAAGGTTTAATTTATCTCCAACATCTTACATAATTCAACAGAAACCACACACAAAATCTTCCACGGTAATTGATACATTACTAGGTGCATTTATACAATATTTATGAAACCAAGAATCACATTTGTCGCAACAGACCATGTTGTCGACACATTCAGGCAAATTACAAATGCAATAATTGTTTATTTCAATTGCTTTTACTGCTTGTTTTCTTCTCATGCTTTTTTTTCGTCAATGGGAATTCTGTCATTTCCCTATTTTCAAAACAATCTAATAAATGAGATCTTAATTTAGTTGGATCAAATATTAAGTCAAAACAAAGTTTTTTCTGGAAACAATAAGATGTGACAAAAGCAATTGCATATAAGCCACAATCAATGTTATTGTTCTGTTTTACTACATTTGGTACTTGAATAGAACTGACGTCCTTGTTTCTACAGAACAGAACAGAACAGAATCTTTATTAGCAACTTGTACAGTAAGTACCTCATTGCAACATACATGTATATACAACAGTTTCATAACATGACATATAATAGTACAGCGAACAAAACTAAAAAAAAAAAAAAAAAAAAACACACACATAGATCCATTACGGTCAATACAAGAAGAGCGAATGAACTCACAAATATTTAAGTCACATTATTAAGCACGTTATTGCGGAAGATAAAGGCTTTTTTAATAAATTTAGCCAAATTTCTACCATATGATTGGGATAGTTGAATTGTGAGCCCGTTTGGAATAATTTTGTCATCGTCCCTGCCATTGCCTGAAGTATCTAATAAGAAAATTTTTGTTTTCGTGATATATATTTGACAGGCCGGTGAAATTACAGGTTGCATTGGTATATTTATTATCCACCTATTTTCGTTATCGTTAAATGTTGCAACTTTTTCTGTTAATTGAAGTCCGTTGATAAAATTAGCAAACTTTTGTTTTAATAATTTATTAACAGCTTCCATGTGAAATGAGTTTAATTTTCTGTTGTGTACTAATTCTTCTTTGTCCTCAAGTTTAAGTTCTAATTCTTTTATCCAACTGTTGTCATTCATAATTTCATGATTACATTCATTAATATACTCACGGCTGATTTCAAACTGAATTAGATCATCCTCTTCTGTGATGGCTGATAAGTCATTTTCCATGTCTGGTCAGATTTAGACCTGGATAGATTACTTCTTGATTATTATTAACCCTTTCCTTCATATTTATAAACGCATTTTCGCTCTTTTGCACGCACAGAGTACTGTAGGAGCTATTTGAAAATGGTCTGTCCTGATTGCTTATGAATGATATAAATCTGATTATACACTTTCTGTCAATGCAAAACAAATCCAGTGAAAAGTTCGCGTTATAAAAATTCAGCTTATAAATATTCATGATGTCATGATTACTTATATGAATATTGAACATGGAAATGGTTTAGAATAGCTTTAACTCGGTTAAGAACATCACATGTGTAATATATTAACTCTTTCCCTCATATAAACGTGTTTTAACGCATTTGCAAACAGAGTAGACCCAGATCAGACGGCTCCTAGAGGAGCCGTCTGATCAGGGTCTGCTCTGTTTGCTAATAGAGTTTGATAGATCTGTTTCTTTACTTTCCAAAATATCTACAATGTTCCACCTCCATATTTCATCATAACTAATTTGTTAATGAATATTCAGTAGATATTGAAATTTGGCCTGAATACAGAACAGGGAAAGGGTTAAACATGCAAAATGTCTATGCATTGGTCCAATAACTGCCTGAGATATATAATTATGATGGGTTTAGTAAAATCTAATTATCGGATTACGGTAGGGAATAAGGTAGTTGTCATAATACATATATTTTTCAAAACATAATCCGAATCAACACAGTATGCTATAATTTCAGAAAACAAATACAGAATAGCTATAACTCGGTTTAGAACTTCACAGATGTACAATATCAAACAAACATGAAACATTTCTGTGCATTAGTCCAATGACTGCCTGTGAGATTTTAAAATAAAATCGAATTATCGAGTTCTCATAATCCAATCATTGATATTGCTCGTGCCCGCGTAGTGCACGTTCCGAAATCCTTTAACGACCCCTGATGGGTTTATCTACATTCCATATTAAAGAAATTAAGGTAGTTGTCATAATCCAATCAGTGGAATTGCTAGTACCCAACTTCCTGATAGCCTTTAAAATGCTACTGGCTAGTAGGCAATTAACCCTTTACTCTATGTTTGCAAGGCGTATTTATGGAGCAAAGGGTTAAGAAAAATTGATTTTATTCGTAAAAACATGTTATCATACATGTATATATACATGTATGTTTTGGCTCAGACAGAAATTGTAGAACAGATCTTTATTATACAGTACAATAAGCAAACAAAGTAGACGCTGGTCAGACCAGAGACATACATGTATTATTACAGTATATATATTCATTGTATAATCTGATCAGACGGCTCCTACTCTGTTTGCAAATGTGTGAAAAGGCGTTTATGTGAAGGAAATGGTTTATATATCTATATATAATCTGTCTTTCTCATATTTAGCACTTTATCATTTTTTTTATATTATTTTTAAAATAAATAAGTGCTGTTTGATAGATATTTGTATTACACGTCTTTATGATTCAAACTACATAAATTATATACCAAATGACGCAGTCACGGCGTAATTTTTGTTTAGCACGACGACAACGATATGTAGTAAACGGGGTATTCGTTTACAGTTCTTTATAAGCCAAAATGTCCGATTATTAAAAAACGTGAGAAATGTCATGAAGAACTTTTAAAGTTCTGAAGCAGATATTCAATATGGCTCTTTGTGCCCATGTTTTGAAGAAAGCAAACAGCCTTCTGGCTTCACCCGTTTTTAAATCGGTACGAATTTAAAATTTGATTGCACGTTTATCACTATGGCGTGAGGGTCCCGGGTCGTTTCGGACCCAATCCGCTTCGGCATTGGTGGTTTCGGCCACATTTGGGATCGAAACGACCAAGGAATACGTGGAATATATCGGCAATAGATATAAAATTTCTCTGTTTAAGAAAATTGACAAGAGACAAGAAATATAGAAAGCAACCAGTCAGACTGGACAGTACCCTATGTCTAAAATTCTTTGTATTGCTATTGCACTTAGTTGTTCCTCAACAAACTCCATCTGTTTCCACCCTATATGAAGCAAATATAAAACCAATAAGAATAGAGTGGTTAATATTTGCTGAAAAAAAAAAATGCTGCAAATATTGATTTAATTGCTTAAATTTGTAATTACATTAATGTTTTTTATAAACTCTTATTGAAAGAGTTTCTTGATTCCATGAAATAGACAGTGATAATGTTAATTATCAAACTACCAGAATCAATTGCGATGTTGTTTGAATAATAACAAATTATGTGTTAATTAATGGTATTACTTGTTTTCGCTAATGAGATGTTTATAGCCGCGAAAGTTTGTACTAATTATTTCATTGGTTATGTCTTTAATCATGTATCGCCCAATAACGGCATGTATAATCGGATAATTTTAAATATGGATGCACATTCTAAATTTTTATTAAGTAGTATTTTCAAGGGAATTCTTGTCGTCTGATCTGGGTTTACTCTGTTTCCAATTTCCTGAAAAGGTGTTTATATGAGGGGAATAGTTAAAACAGGCCTGTGTCAGTTTCCAAGGGAATTATTGTGGTTTGCAGAAATAATCATTCATCAGCAGGCTAAAGGTTAACATCTATAACCTATCGACTGACCTATGTCCATATTGGATTCAATACTGCGTATTCCGCTCAATCATATCACAAGTGCAATTTATGCCTTTGAATGCAAATTTTATAATGTGGCCGAAATGACCAAGGCCGAAATGGATTGGGTCCGAAATGACGAAGGACCGGAACTGATTGGGTCTGAAATGACCCGACACCGTCGTGAGGACCCCGACCAGGCAGCTCATATGGCTGCAGCCAGGGAATGATCTGCTCTGTTCACAAAAGGCATTTCTATCTATATATTCAATCAATTAATGATTTCAACTTTATGTGCCATTGAATATTTATGCTCTGGATTATTTATTGATAGCTATTTGCTTGATGCTTTTGCCCATCTTCTTTGCTGTTGAATGCAAATTTATTTATTTTGTTGGATATGCTACTTTATGGTAAGAATTGTCTTAAACAATCCAATTTGTATTGATTTTAACACAATATGATTTTAAGAGAGTACTTTTAATGCAGTCATGATATATGGAATGTTTAAATATTTAAGAGAGACTGTTTACAGCTTCTTAGAGCTCTAAGCTCAATTTACAGACAGTTCTTCCCTTTAACATATGTATATGAATATGTTTAATTGCTTTTATATTTTCAGAAATTTTCAATTTATGAATTTTATTACTGTGATTGTTAATTTTGTAAGTTTATGTCAGTCAATAGTTATACATAGCTAAGGTTTACATGTTGTAATTGTCATAAAATTTGAACCTGAATCTGAATCTGTATGAAACTGGAAGGTTCTCAGCTTTCATAATTAGCACAGATTATGCACCTGGGGACAAATTTTACCACGCCCCAGGGGTGACCAGTTTTCAATAGAAATGTATTGTGAAAACTTTGAAAATCTCCAGATAGCATCAACTTCAGGTCCTCTACAGAAGTTATATTATGCCCCTGGGGTCAAAATTGGTCCCGCCCCAGGGGTGGCTAGTTTTTTATAGAAACATATAGTGAAAATAGTTTTCCTATTTTGCACATAGCATCATCTTGGAAGTCCTCTACAAACGTTATATAAGTTATATCCCTGGATAAAAATTGGCGCATGTCAGGAATGGCCAGTTTTCTGTAGAAACATATAGTGAAAACTTTGAAAGTCTTCTGCTGACCAGGGGACAAAAAAATCACTTGTCAGCTCGTCCTGCATGCAATTGTTCTATTCTTTGTCTATATTGCAGGACTAGTGAGTATTTTGCATTGCCCTCTTTGTCTATATTGCAGGACGATATAAAAAATTTGAAAATGTTTGTGCCCTGTACTCTGAAACTGGAAGGTTTTCAGCTTTCATATTTGGCACATAGCATCATCTTGAAGTCTTCTACAAAAGTGATATATGAATTATGCCCCTGGGGTCAAATGAGGCCCCGCCCCAGGGGTGGTCAGTTTTCTATAGAAATATAATAGTGAAAACATTGAAATGTTCTGATTGTCGGCCTCTGGTGAGCCATCATTACCCTCTTAGTTTTGTATCTATGGCTCTTGTTATGATTATCTTATCTATGAATATGATTGGTGGTTATCTTTGGTTCTAGCTATCTTATTTATGACTCCAGTTACATCATACAGTAAAACCTGTCCACTGAACATTAAAGTAAATATCGATGTTGGTGACAAATGGTAGCTTAATTCATGGTGAAAGTCATGCAGAAAGCTCCCCTAAGAGCTTTCTGCACGACTTTCACCCTGAATTGACCCTTTACTCCATAAATACGCCTTTCTACGCCTTTGCAAACAAAGTAGACCCAGATCAGACGGCTCCTATAGGAGTCATCTGATCAGGATCTGTTCTGTTTGCTTATGATACGAGTATAATATAGATATGATTCTGCCATTGCCAAAAATGAGTGTAGGACAATTACCCCATAGGATCATTGCTCCATCTATAAAGGACGATTGCCCTATGGACGATTTCCCCTTACTTAGGATTATAGCCCCATAGGATGATTGCCCCATAGGATAACTGCCCCTCTAAATCTAGAATATAGCATAATTTTGTAATAAAATCAATATATAAGTAATATTATAATAATTATATGATGAAAATAAATTGAAGGCTCACAGTGTAGACCAATTGGATGTATTGTATTTACTCAAGAAATTTCGACATAGCACAGTCCCCTATTAGAAAGTACACACTAAGAAAATCTTTCTACAACTTGAATGAAGAATTATTCAGTTTTTAACCCTTTTGCCTGCTATGTGCAACCTAACTGGTATTTGCTAAAAGTTTGGATCCTGATGCCAAGCTGAGTAACATGGCGTCTCATCACAATGCAAGCAGTCTGATCAGTCAATAGCTAAGGATAATGTAATACTAGCACATATTGTATATAAAACAAGCATAAATCGTATAACCAGAAACAGTTCCCTTTTTCTAATTCCTTTAATTATCTTAACTTACAAACAAGGTAGACACAAATCAAAACTACAGCTGTATGCTCTGGGTCTACCCTGTTTGCTCAATGATACTTTATAAAGATTCATACAATGGTGTAATTATAAATGTCTTTGTCAACCTTTAGTGTGTAATTATAAATGTCTTTATCAACCTTTAATTGGATTAAAGTAATTGGCAGCCTATATGTTTTATACATATACAAATGTCAATATACAAATACAAATATTTTATTCATCAAAATATATTTTTGGAGCGTATGTTTGATACAAATATTTTATTCAACATTTGGTATTCAGCCATCAAAAACATCTAATTATATTTTATAATAATGATATTATAAGAATGATAAAAAAAATATACTAATTTGTCTAAAACACTTTTTATGCCCCCAAAGCTAGGCTTTGGCAGCATATAGTGATCGCACTGTGCGTGGGTGTGTGTGTGGGTGTGTGTGTGTGTGTGTGGGTGGGTGTGTGTACCTTTTGTCCGGAGTATATTTCCTTTGTCACATCAGCTACGGATACCAAATTTGGTGTGTGAGTTCATCTTGGGATGGCGGAGTGTCACATACCATTTTCATGTCACTGTGACCTTGACCTTTGACCTTGATTTTACAAAAAGCTTGTCCGGAGCATATCTCCTTTACCTTACCAGCTACAGATTCCAAATTTGGTGTGTGAGTTCATCTTTGGATGGTGGAGTGTCGCGTACCATTTCCAGGTCACCTTGACCTTGACCTTTGACCTCGATTTTAAAAAAAGCTTATACCTTACCAGCTACAAAAAGCTTGTCCGGAGTATATCTCCTATACCTTACCAGCTAAGGATTCCAAATTTGGTGTGTGAGTTCATCTTGGGATGGAGGAGTGTCGCGTACCATTTTCAGATCACTGTGACCTTGACCATGACCGTTGACCGATTTTACAAAAAGCTTGTCCGGAGCATATCTCCTTTACCTTACCAGCTACAGATTCCAAATTTGGTGTGTGAGTTCATCTTGGGATGGCGGAGTGTCGCGTACCATTTCCAGGTCACTTGACCATGACCTTTGACCTCGATTTTAAAAAAAGCTTATACCTTACCAGCTACAAAAAGCTTGTCCGGAGTATATCAACTATACCTTACCAGCTAAGGATTTCAAATTTGGTGTGTGAGTTCATCTTGGGATGGAGGAGTGTCGCGTACCATTTTCAGATCACTGTGACCTTGACCTTTGACCGATTTTACAAAAAGCTTGTCCAGAGCATATCTCCTATACCTTACCAGATACGGATTCCAAATTTGGTGTGTGAGATCACCTTGAGATGGCGGAGTGTCGCGTACCATTTACAGGTCATTGTGACCTTGACCTTTGACCTCGATTTTACAAAAAGCTTGTCCGGAGCATATCTCCTATACCTTACCAGCTACGGATCCAAAATTTGGTATGTGAGTTCATCTTGGGATGACGGAGTGTCGCGTGTCATTTTCAGGTCACTGTGACCTTGACCTTTGACCTCGATTTTACAAAAAGCTTATACCTTACCAGCTGCAAAAAGCTTGTCCGGAGTATATCTCCTATACTTTACCAGCTACGGATTCCAAATTTGGTGTGTGAGTTCATCTTGGGATGGAGGAGTGTCGCGTACCATTTTCAGGTCACTGTGATCTTGACCTTGACCGTTGACCTCGATTTTACAAAAAGCTTGTCCGGAGCATATCTCCTATACCTTACCAGCTACGGATCCAAAATTTGGTATGTGAGTTCATCTTGGGATGACGGAGTGTCGCGTATCATTTTCAGGTCACTGTGACCTTGACCTTTGACCTCAATTTTACAAAATGCTTATACCTTACCAGCTGCAAAAAGCTTGTCCGGAGTATATCTCCTATACTTTACCAGCTACGGATTCCAAATTTGGTGTGTGAGTTCATCTTGGGATGGAGGAATGTCGCGTACCATTTTCAGGTCACTGTGACCTTGACCTTCGACCTTGATTTTACAAAAAAGGTTGTCCAGAGAATATCTCCTATACCTTACCAGCTACGGATTCCAAATTTGGTGTGTGAGTTTATCTTGGGATGGCGGTGTGTAGCGTATCATTTTCAGGTCACTGTGACCTTGACCTTTGACCTCGATTTTACACAAAGCTTGTCCGGAGCATTTCTCCTGTACCTTACCAGCTACGGATTCCAAATTTGGTTTGTGAGTTCATCTTGGGATGGCGGAGAGTCGTGTACCATTTTCAGATCACTGACCTTCAATTTTACAGTCCGGAGCATATCTCCTATACCTTACCAGATACAAAAAGCTTGTCCAGAGCATATCTCCTTTACCTTACCAGCTACGGATTCCAAATTTGGTATGTGAGTTCATCTTGGGATGGCGGAGTGTCACATACCATTTTCAGGTCAATGTGCCCTTGACCTTTGACCTTGATTTTACTAAAGGCTTGTACGGAGCATATCTCCTATACCTTATCAGTTACAGTTTCCAAATTTGTAAGTATTGGACAGGTATGCTTAGGCAAACAGTGTAGACCCAAATCAAACTACAGGGTCTACACTGTTTGCTACTACATTAGCATGAATCAGACATTATAAAGAGCTCTAAATACTATTCATACTTGGGTAGGCCATGCTGTTCAAATACTTGCAGTGTCAGAACTTTCAGATGAATTACAGCATTATAACAATATAGACCCATATCAGACAGCTCCTGTAGGAGTTACTGGGTCTTCATTGCTTGCTTACAACACTACCTAAATCAGATGCTATACATGCTTATGCAAAGAATGTAGATCCATATTAGGTAACTTCTGTTGCAGCTGTCTAAGAGCCAGTGTTACATGAAACTTTGACCATGCGTTTAGAATTGACTGAGGGTATGTTTTTAACCTTAAGGATCGACGTAGGGTCTTTCTTAAGCGTTAAGAATCAACTTAACAGTAACAATCAACACAGTATGTTTTTTTAATATTGAAATTTGACCCCGTGTCTTTTTTTTTAAAACATTAAGAATTTACCCAGGATCTGTTTTTAACGTTGACAATCAACCCAGGGTCCTTTTTAACGTTGAGAATGACTTAGGGTCCTTTTTAACTAAGTTTTGACCCTTGGCTCTTTTCTTAGCTATCATAATCGTCAAAGGTTCTGTTTCAAATGTTAAGAACTGACTCCTGTGTCATTTTTAACAGCATCAAAATTTCATGTTACACCTGCATTACATTGTATTGTTTTTCCGCCAAAATGCATTTCGGTGTCAAACACTTTGGGGACATTTGTCACCCGTGACGACTCTCTTGTTCTGTATTTTTTGTGTCACCTGCCGAGAGGCCGTGTGTCACTTAGGGATCACTTTTCCGTCTTCTGTGGACAACCATCTGTAGGGCAATCATCCCATCTAGGGCAATCATCCGTATCCCGCCAAAAATGCATGTGTCACTGTGTTATTGTAATACATTAATCTAATTTATATTCATCACATCATTATTTCTTATATGAATATTCATGGAGGAAAGCGTTAAGCAGCCACCTGCCAAAAAGTATCTAAATTCTTCTCTATTAGAATTCAGGTTTAGAGGAGTTTTACTGTATATGGCTTTGGTTTTTACCTATGCTTTCAGGGTTTAATGGAAGCTCAGACGTGCCAGCTGATACAAAAATGTACAGAGTATAGTAGGCCTGGGTATGGCTCCAGATACGGTTGGACAAACTGGCAGATGAAGAAAGACTTTACCAAACGCAAGTGTGTAGAGGAACATTTTGCAGAGAGAATGAGACTGAATGCTATACGAAAGAATACCATTCTACCTAAACAGATACAGGTTTGTCTTGGAATTCTTCTACAGTGCTCCCTCTCTATAATGGCCCTCTCAATAACGATTCCCTCCTTACAACAACGCATGTCACTGTTTCCGAAACAACAAGGCTCCAGACACAATTTTTTTCAATCGTATTTTCTTTATGCCTCCATCAAACCCTATGTTGTGACCATTCTTTAGAATCGTCACTTTGTGACGATTCTAAAGAGTGGTCACAACATAGGGTTTGATTGAGGTATAACGGTTTTAGTTCTCGAAATACACCTTATCTTGAGGTCTGCAAACAAGCTAATTATGTTTGATTTTCCCTCCCTATAACAACTCCCTCTGAACAACACATACAATCTTCGTATCCCAAAGGGTGTCGTTGTAGAGAGGGAACACTGTATCATTAACCCTTTCCCAGGACTCCAGATAAAATGCGTAAATTAAAATACCGGTATTTTCAAGTATAACTTCTTTATTTCTCCACCAAACCCTATGTTGTGACCACTCTTTAGAATCGTCTCAAAGAGACAATAGGGTTCACAACATAGGGTTCGGTGGAGAAATTTTAGTATGCATCCTTATCTGTAGCTCTGTTTCCGTATACTACATTTATTCCAAATTACAATACCTACTGAATATTCATGGACAAAATCGTAATAAATTAATAATGAATTATGGAAAGTGGAACATTGTAGCCATTTTAGAAAGTAAAGAAACCGATCTATCAAATTCTGTTAGCAAACAGAGCAGATCCGGATCAGAGGGCTCCTATAGGAGCCGTCTGATATGTGTCTCCTCTGTTTGCAAATGTGCAAAAGGTGTTTATATGAGGGAAAGGGTTAAGCAAAAATTTAATTTGTTGTGTATGGTACTACTTGAAAGTCCAAGAGTGAGAATGTCCAGTAGAGGAATAGATAAGCTTTGCTTAAATTAAAACCTTTTAGCTCACCCGAGTCTGGGCAAATTGTCCATGTGCATGTATACAGCTATAATAGTTAACCACAGATCTGGTTTCAGTATAATTTGGCAAAAATTATTCTCAGACAGTTTTCTTCAAAAATTGTTCAAATTATTTTGATTGTTTACCCATTCCCTAATATTAATGCCTTTTGACGCCTGTGTAAAAGTCACTTTTTGAAACCATTGTGATAAATAGAACATTTGCTGCATAGGAGTAAATGCTCTATTTATCACAATGGTTTCAAAGTTAAACAATTCTTTTTGCCAGTAAATGCTCCTCTTTGGTAGATTTATTCAAAGAGGTTGGGTCTAAAAATAGCCAGCATGGCCGCCAGGACAGGTTTTAATTTCCTTTTATGGCTAAAGTGGAAATTAACAAAAATCTTCTATAACTTGCTGGAACGATACTTTGGTGATCTGCTACCAATATTGTTCAAAGTTCAAACCATTTTAATTCCTTAAAAAAATATTGCCACCAGGGCAGAACTTCTTTTCCTTATATGGTTATAGTGGAAATTCGAAAAAAAAAATGTATTTTACAGAATGAATCTTTGGTGACGGTCTAACAAAATTGTGCCAAAGTCATTGTGAAGCAATAACCCTTTCCCTGATGAATATTCATGTAGGAAATAATGATGTCATGGATATTAATAAGATAATTTTTTATTATGGCATATGGCATTTGGGCTCAGGCAGAAGCTGTAGAATCAGATCTACATTGTATATTACACCATAAGCAAACAGAGCAGACACTGATCAGACGGCTCCTATTGGAGCCGTCTGATCTGGGTCTACTCTGTTTGCAGAATGCAGATGCGTCAAAATGCACTTACATTAAAGGGAAAGGGTTAAAAAACCATGTCCCCTTTAGCCCATTCCCTCATAAGCTATTATTAGACCCAACCTCTTTGAATAAAATTACCGAAAAAGAGCAGTAACTAGAGTAAAGGAAAAGTTTTAAAGTTGTGTAGTTCAGACACAATTGTGATAAATAGAGCATTTGCTCCTATGGAGCAAATGCTCTATTTATCACAATGGTTTCTAAAAGTGATTTTTAAAGAGGCATCAAAAGGTGTCAATATGAAGGAATGGGTTAAGAGGGGCTCGAGCAAGAGGGATATTTGGGAGAAAAAGTCTCCCTAACCCTGCTGACTTCTCCCTGCTTTTACCTGTCAGAGGGAGAAGTTTAAATATTATATATATATACAACACATAGGGAGAAACAAAATCAGGACCAATACTTCTCCCTGAATCCCGCTAAACTTCTCCCTAATGGAGAGCTCCAGCTTGAGTGATTTCCTTACCATAACATGTAGTGACTTTTGTCAGAAATTTTCAATTTGGTTGTGATTCGTTAAAAATTGTGGCCACCCGGTATTGAACGTAACCCTTTCCTTCATATAACCACATTTTCACACATTTGTAAACAGAGTAGACCCAGATCAGACGGCTCCGGACCTATAGGGTCGTCCCTGTTTGCTTATGGGATTATATAGAATGGATTCTGCATTATCTGTCAGAACCAAAATGCCTTGTGTACACATGCCATTTATAAAAAATAATCTAATTAATATTCATAATGTCATTATTTCATACATCCATACGCAACTGGGAAAAGGTATTCTTTGTATGGATAGTGAATAGTGAATATTTCCAAAACCTCCTCTGAAACCACTGGGTCAAATATGACTGCAGGACTGTATAAAGCAACAGATAAAGGTGCATACACAACTACTAAAATCATCATTTCTCCTCCAAACCCTATGCTGTGACCACTCATTAGAATTTCCTCTTTGAAACAATTCTAAAGAGTGGTCACAACATAGGGCTTGGTGGAGAAATAAGTTATTCTTGGAAACGTTTCAACTGAGGTCCAGATAAGATGCGTAAATTTAAACATTTTCAAGAGTAACTCCTTTATATCTCCATCAAACTCTAAAAAGTGGTCACGGTATAGGGTTTGGTGGAGGAATGACGATTTTAATAACTGGGTAAGCAGCTTTATCTGTAGCTCTGTTTTACATGTAATTTACGTATCTTATTTTGTGGACTTCTACATGTTGCCTAGGTGACTGTTTAACCCTTTCCTCCAGAAATAGGCATCTGCTTGACCACTCTGTAAAAGTCACTTTTTGAAACCATTGTGATAAATAGAGCATTTGCTCCACAATCTACACAATTCTAAAAAAAATTCCTTTTCTCAAGTAAATGCTCCTTTTTAGCTCACCAGAGCACAAAGTGCTCAGGGTGAGCTTTTGTGATTGCCTGATGTCCGTCATCTGTCGGTGTGCGTCCGTCGTCTGTCATCAGTCTTGCGTCGTCAGTCGTCAACAATTTGAACCTTTAATCTACTCCTCTGAATCTACAGGGTTCTCAGCTTTCATCTTTGGCACATAGTATCATCTTTAGGTCCTCTACAAAAGTTATATAAACTATGGCCCTGGGGTCAAAATTGGACCCGCCCCAGGGGTGCCTTGTTTTCAATAGAAACATATAGTTAAACTTTGAAAATCATCTTCTCTGAAACCAAAAGGTTCTCAGCTTTCATATTTGGCACATAGCATCATGTTCAGGTCCTCTACAAAAGTTATATAAATTATGGCCCTGGGGTCAAAATTGGCCCTGCCCCAGGGGTGGGCAGTTTTCAATAGAAACAAATAGTGAAATTTTGTATATCTTCTTCTCGGAAACTGGAAGTCTCTCAGCTTTCATATTTGGCACAGAACATCATGTTCAGGTCCTCTACAAAAGTTATATAAATTATGGCCCTGGGGCCAAAATTTGCCCCGCCCCAGGGGTGCCTTGTTTTCAATAGAAACATTTAGTAAAACCAGAAGATTCTCAGCTTTCATATTTGGCACATAGCATCATGTTCAGATCCTCTACAAAAGTTATAATAAATATAAATTATGGCCCTGGGGTCAAAATTGGCCCCGCCCCAGGGGTGGGCCATTTTCAAAAGAAACAAATAGTGAAATCTTTGAAAATCTTCTCCTCTGAAACTGGGAGGCTCTCATCTTTCATATTTGGCACAGAACATCATGGTCAGGTCGTCTACAAAAGTTATATAAATTATGACCCTGGGGTCAAAATTGGCCCCGCCCCAGGGATGGGCAGTTTTCAATAGAAACAAAGAGTGAAATCTTTGAAAACCTTCTCCTCTGAAACTGGAAGGCTCTCAGCTTTCATATTTTGCTCATAGCATCATGTTTAGGTCCTTTACAAAAGTTATATAAATTATGGCCCTGGGGTCAAAATTGGCTCCGCCCCAGGGTTGGGCAGTTTTTTGCAAGAATGTCCCTTTTCCAAAATTGCTCAAGCCGTTATAGTTATGCCCCCACAAAGTAATGGCATATAGGGTTGCCCTTGTCCGTAAGTACACACATCTAGAAGAATTTGTCCGGGCTCTTTCTTGAAAAGTATTTGTTCAATCCTCACCAAACTTTACAGTGTTACACACATATTTGTGGCCATTATATCTTGGCTCTTACTTTCTGTGACAAAAAAATCTGAAGTGGGGGCACATGGGGACACATTTCTAGTTTAAAAAGCATTGCGACCATGGATGAGGCTAAGTTTTTGTATATTATAGGGGCCACTTTTGTAGAAATATTTATTAGATGACTTTTTGATGAGACTGCTATAAGTACCGGTAATTAATTTCTTGGAAAACCAGGTGGTAAGCTTATTGCTATATTTTAACCCTTTATTCCATAATTATGCCTCTTTACACCTTTACACAAACAGAGTAGACCCAGATCAGATCATGATGGCTCCAATAAGAGCAGTCTGATCAGGGTCTGCGCTGTTTGCTTTTGATATAATATAGATATGATTACTGTACAGTTTCTGCCTTGGCCAGACATTCATCTGTTTATGTGCCATTCGTCCGTCGTGGGGCGTCAACAATTTGAACCTTTAAAAATCTTTTCCTCTGAATCTACAGGGTTTTCAGCTTTCATCTTTGGTACATATCATCATCTTTAGGTCCTCTACAAAAGTTATATAAATTATGCCCCTGGGGTGAAAATTGGCCCTGCCCCAGGGGTGCCTTGTTAGTCCCCCACCGGTTACCGGTTGGGGGACTATAGGTTTGCTCGATTCCGTCTGTCTGTCCGTCCGTCTGTCCGTCCGTCTGTCCGCACTCACCAAAGGGTAGTTGTGTGACTTTTTCTAACTAGTCGCACAAGTAAAATCATTAACCTGGCCATCTCTTGTGACATTAACCTGGCCATTTCTTGTGACATTAACCTGGCCAGTTGTGGGACATAGGGTTAGGGTAAGGGTTAGCTTCCAGATCATTCTATTCCAAAGTTAGAGCCAAAAATAGTTTTACTTGTGGGACTAGTCACACAAGAAAAGATCAAAGGAAAAAGTCACACAACTACCCATTTGTTAGTACGTCCGTCCGTCTGTCCGTCTGTCCGTCTGTCACGCTTTTTGTCCGGGCCATATCTCCTACAATGTTATGCCAAATTCATTATAACTTCACACATTGAAGAAGCATGATGAGGGCTAGTGTCATTCACAAGGGTCATAACTCTAGCACCAATATTTTTGGAGTTATTCCCCTTTTACATATTTTTTTGTCCGGACAATAACTCTTTATCTACTGGTTCAATTGATTTGAAACTTCACATATGGAACAATCATGATGAGGGGTAGTGTCATACACAAGGGCCATAACTCTAGCACTAATATTTTTGGAGTTATTCCCCTTTTTCATATTTTCTTGTCAGTCCGTCTGTCACACTTCGTGTCCGGGCAATTTCTCCTACAAAGTTAGGCCAAATTCATTATAAATTCACACATTGAGGAAGCATGATCAGGAGTAGTGTCATGCACAAGGGCCATAATTCTAGCACCAATATTTTGGAGTTATTCCCCTTTTACATATTTTTTTGTCCGGACAATAACTCTTTATCTACTGGTTCAATTGATTTGAAACTTCACATATGGAACAATCATGATGAGGGGTAGTGTCATGCACAAGGGCCATAACTCTAGCATCTATATTGTTGGAGTTATTCCCCTTTTCATATTTTCTTGTCCAGTTAATAACTCTTTATGTACTGGTTCAATTGATTTGAAACTTCTCATATGGAACAAGCGTGATGAGAAGTAGTGTCATGCACAAGGGCAATAACTCTAGCATCAATATTTTTGGAGTTACTCCCCTTTTTCATATTTTCTTGTCGGGACAATAACTTTTTATTTACTGATTCAAATGTATGAAAGTAGGTATTAATACCATTCAGGTGGTCATGTATATACCATGGTCAACCACACCATGGGTGGGTGGGGTGGGGAGAGTGGAGGTTTTTTTCAGTCCGGTGGGGGACTCATGTCTTGCATAGCAATACAACATGCCCTTGTTTCTATAAAAATATATAGTAAAACTTTGAAAATCTTCTTCTCTGAAACTTGAAGGTTCTTAGCTTTCATATTTGGCAAATAGAATCATGTTCAGGTCGTCTACAAAAGTTATATAAATTATGGCCCTGGGGTCAAAATTGGCCCTGCCCCAGGGGTGGGCAGTTTTCAATAGAAACAAATAGTGAAATTTTGTATATCTTCTTCTCGGAAACTGGAAGTCTCTCAGCTTTCATATTTGGCACAGAACATCATGTTCAGGTCCTCTACAAAAGTTATATAAATTATGGCCCTGGGGCCAAAATTTGCCCCGCCCCAGGGGTGCCTTGTTTTCAATAGAAACATTTAGTAAAACCAGAAGATTCTCAGCTTTCATATTTGGCACATAGCATCATGTTCAGATCCTCTACAAAAGTTATAATAAATATAAATTATGGCCCTGGGGTCAAAATTGGCCCCGCCCCAGGGGTGGGCCATTTTCAAAAGAAACAAATAGTGAAATCTTTGAAAATCTTCTCCTCTGAAACTGGGAGGCTCTCATCTTTCATATTTGGCACAGAACATCATGGTCAGGTCGTCTACAAAAGTTATATAAATTATGACCCTGGGGTCAAAATTGGCCCCGCCCCAGGGATGGGCAGTTTTCAATAGAAACAAAGAGTGAAATCTTTGAAAACCTTCTCCTCTGAAACTGGAAGGCTCTCAGCTTTCATATTTTGCTCATAGCATCATGTTTAGGTCCTTTACAAAAGTTATATAAATTATGGCCCTGGGGTCAAAATTGGCTCCGCCCCAGGGTTGGGCAGTTTTTTGCAAGAATGTCCCTTTTCCAAAATTGCTCAAGCCGTTATAGTTATGCCCCCACAAAGTAATGGCATATAGGGTTGCCCTTGTCCGTAAGTACACACATCTAGAAGAATTTGTCCGGGCTCTTTCTTGAAAAGTATTTGTTCAATCCTCACCAAACTTTACAGTGTTACACACATATTTGTGGCCATTATATCTTGGCTCTTACTTTCTGTGACAAAAAAATCTGAAGTGGGGGCACATGGGGACACATTTCTAGTTTAAAAAGCATTGCGACCATGGATGAGGCTAAGTTTTTGTATATTATAGGGGCCACTTTTGTAGAAATATTTATTAGATGACTTTTTGATGAGACTGCTATAAGTACCGGTAATTAATTTCTTGGAAAACCAGGTGGTAAGCTTATTGCTATATTTTAACCCTTTATTCCATAATTATGCCTCTTTACACCTTTACACAAACAGAGTAGACCCAGATCAGATCATGATGGCTCCAATAAGAGCAGTCTGATCAGGGTCTGCGCTGTTTGCTTTTGATATAATATAGATATGATTACTGTACAGTTTCTGCCTTGGCCAGACATTCATCTGTTTATGTGCCATTCGTCCGTCGTGGGGCGTCAACAATTTGAACCTTTAAAAATCTTTTCCTCTGAATCTACAGGGTTTTCAGCTTTCATCTTTGGTACATATCATCATCTTTAGGTCCTCTACAAAAGTTATATAAATTATGCCCCTGGGGTGAAAATTGGCCCTGCCCCAGGGGTGCCTTGTTTCTATAAAAATATATAGTAAAACTTTGAAAATCTTCTTCTCTGAAACTTGAAGGTTCTTAGCTTTCATATTTGGCAAATAGAATCATGTTCAGGTCGTCTACAAAAGTTATATAAATTATGGCCCTGGGGTCAAAATTGGCCCTGCCCCAGGGGTGGGCAGTTTTCAATAGAAACAAATAGTGAAATTTTGTATATCTTCTTCTCGGAAACTGGAAGTCTCTCAGCTTTCATATTTGGCACAGAACATCATGTTCAGGTCCTCTACAAAAGTTATATAAATTATGGCCCTGGGGCCAAAATTTGCCCCGCCCCAGGGGTGCCTTGTTTTCAATAGAAACATTTAGTAAAACCAGAAGATTCTCAGCTTTCATATTTGGCACATAGCATCATGTTCAGATCCTCTACAAAAGTTATAATAAATATAAATTATGGCCCTGGGGTCAAAATTGGCCCCGCCCCAGGGGTGGGCCATTTTCAAAAGAAACAAATAGTGAAATCTTTGAAAATCTTCTCCTCTGAAACTGGGAGGCTCTCATCTTTCATATTTGGCACAGAACATCATGGTCAGGTCGTCTACAAAAGTTATATAAATTATGACCCTGGGGTCAAAATTGGCCCCGCCCCAGGGATGGGCAGTTTTCAATAGAAACAAAGAGTGAAATCTTTGAAAACCTTCTCCTCTGAAACTGGAAGGCTCTCAGCTTTCATATTTTGCTCATAGCATCATGTTTAGGTCCTTTACAAAAGTTATATAAATTATGGCCCTGGGGTCAAAATTGGCTCCGCCCCAGGGTTGGGCAGTTTTTTGCAAGAATGTCCCTTTTCCAAAATTGCTCAAGCCGTTATAGTTATGCCCCCACAAAGTAATGGCATATAGGGTTGCCCTTGTCCGTAAGTACACACATCTAGAAGAATTTGTCCGGGCTCTTTCTTGAAAAGTATTTGTTCAATCCTCACCAAACTTTACAGTGTTACACACATATTTGTGGCCATTATATCTTGGCTCTTACTTTCTGTGACAAAAAAATCTGAAGTGGGGGCACATGGGGACACATTTCTAGTTTAAAAAGCATTGCGACCATGGATGAGGCTAAGTTTTTGTATATTATAGGGGCCACTTTTGTAGAAATATTTATTAGATGACTTTTTGATGAGACTGCTATAAGTACCGGTAATTAATTTCTTGGAAAACCAGGTGGTAAGCTTATTGCTATATTTTAACCCTTTATTCCATAATTATGCCTCTTTACACCTTTACACAAACAGAGTAGACCCAGATCAGATCATGATGGCTCCAATAAGAGCAGTCTGATCAGGGTCTGCGCTGTTTGCTTTTGATATAATATAGATATGATTACTGTACAGTTTCTGCCTTGGCCAGACATTCATCTGTTTATGTGCCATTCGTCCGTCGTGGGGCGTCAACAATTTGAACCTTTAAAAATCTTTTCCTCTGAATCTACAGGGTTTTCAGCTTTCATCTTTGGTACATATCATCATCTTTAGGTCCTCTACAAAAGTTATATAAATTATGCCCCTGGGGTGAAAATTGGCCCTGCCCCAGGGGTGCCTTGTTTCTATAAAAATATATAGTAAAACTTTGAAAATCTTCTTCTCTGAAACTTGAAGGTTCTTAGCTTTCATATTTGGCAAATAGAATCATGTTCAGGTCGTCTACAAAAGTTATATAAATTATGCCCCTGGGGTCAAAATTTGCCCCGCCCCAGTGGTGGTCAGTTTTCAATAGAAACATATAGTGAAACTTTGAAAATCTTCTCCTCTGAAACTGGAATGTTCTCAGCTTTCATATTTGGCACATGGCATCATGTTTAGGTCCTGTACAAAAGTTATTTAAATTATGCCCCTGGGGTCAAAATTGGCCCCGCCCTAGGGGTGGCCAGTTTTCAATAGAAACGTATAGTGAAAACTTTGAAAATATTCTCCTCCGAAACTGGAAGGTTCTCAGCTTTCATATTTGACACAAAGCATCATATTCAGGTTCTCTACCAGAGTTATATAAATTATGCCCCTGGGGTCAAAGTTGGCCCCACCCAAGGGGTGCCTTGTTTTCTATAGAAACATATAGTAAAACTTTGAAAATAGAGCACATTGCATGTACCTAGTGTCTCATGTGAGCGATGGCATGACCACTATGATGGCATGACCCTCTTAAGAAAAGCTCTTTTTTCCCTCAAAATCCCATGTTGTGACTACGCTTTAGAATCATCTCATCAAGATGACTCTTTAGAATCGTCTCATCAAGACAATCTTAACCCTTTCCCTCATATAAACCTTTTTTCATGCATTTGCAAACACAGTAGACCTAGATCAGATGGCTCCTAGAGGAGTCTGTTCTATTTGCTAGTAGAAATTGATAGATGTGTTCATTTATTTTCTGAAATGCTCCATCTTCCATATTTCGTTGTAACTATTTTGTCCAGGTAGGTATTGAAATTTGAAAATAAATACAGAACAGAGAAAGGGTTGAAGAGTGGTCACAGCATAGAGTTTTGTGGAGAAATGGCGATTTTAGTATTTGAATACACACCTTAACCCTTTCCCTGATATAAACATGTTTTCATGCATTTGCAAATAGAGTAGACCCAGATCAGAAGGCTCCTATAGGAGCCATCTGATCAGGGTCTGCTCTGTTTGCTAACAGAATTTGAAAGATGTTTCTTTACTTTGTAAATGGCTACAGTGTTCCACCTTCCATATTTCATTATAACTATTTAGTGCTTGAATATTCAGTAGGTATTGAAATTTGGAATAAACAAAGAACAGACTCAACTGATAAGCTTTATAAGCAAGGACCCAGATGGCTCCATCTCATCTTAGTCTACTCTGTTTGCAAAGGAATCAAAAAGGCATCTCTGTCTGGTAAGATAATATTATGTTGAATGATTTTCAGGCAATCGCTGACAAAGAAGTTCATGAGTTACCAAGGGACAGTAATCCTATACGTTTAGTGAACAGATGTGTCCTGACAGGCCGAGGTCGTGGGACAAAGACTAGATACAGAATTAGCCGCATCATGTACAGAAAGTTTGCCGATTACAACCAAATGTCAGGGGTCCAGAGAGCATGTTGGTGAAAAGGGATTTAAAGTCTTTACCAGATAAATATTCATAGAACACTCTGCCTATAATGAATACATGTATTAACCATTTACACCATGAATATTCATGAAATACATAATGACACCATGAATATTAATTAGAATAATTATTATAATGGCACATGGCACCTTAGCAGAAACTGTAGAATCATATTTATGTTATACTATATTTAAAGCAAACAGAGCAGACTCTGATCAGACGACTCCTATTGGAGCCATCTGATCTGGGTTTACTCTGATATTTCATTATAACTAATTTGTCCATGAATATTCAGTAGGTACTGAAATCTGGAAAACGGGGAAAGGGTTAACAAAATAGTTATAAAGAAGTATGGAAGGTATAACATTGCAGACATTTTAGAAAGCAAAGAAACAGATCTATTAAATTATGTTAGCGAACAGAGTAGACCCTGATCAGACGGTTCCTCTAGGAGCTGTCTGATCAGGGTCTACTGTGTTTGCAAATGCGTGAAAACACGTTTATATGAGGGAAAGGGTTAATGTACATAGTGGCAGATAAAAAAGAAAAACTGTGTCCCAGGTAAAATCAGATCTATTTAATTGCATAAGCAAAGAGAGCAGACCCTGATAGATTGCTAGTACAGGAGCCATTTGATCTGGGTCTATTATGTTTGTAAAGGTGTATACATGGAGTAAAGGGTTAACTGTAAATCTCAGAAAACCAAGCTTTTGATTGGTCAGATTTGAGTTCTCAAGCCTTTGGCTCAAATCTGACCAATCAAA
Organism: Azorinus chamasolen; assembly: GCA_963576725.1. Taxonomy (NCBI): domain Eukaryota; kingdom Metazoa; phylum Mollusca; class Bivalvia; order Cardiida; family Solecurtidae; genus Azorinus; species Azorinus chamasolen. Next base: position 21,393,476 of record OY755252.1, read on the forward strand.
ATATTGAGAACGAACTCAGACTAAACTAAAAGTTTTATAAGCATGGACCCAAATCTCTCCACCAGTTCCTAAAGCTGATTACCCCCCCCCCCCCCCCCACCAATGAATATTTATACAAGAATTTGTTATGTCATGAATATTCATTATCTGAATTATATATTGTAATTTGGTCAATTTTGTCCATGAAGATTAAAATTTTCTTTTTTGCCATTTCAGAAACTAAAATCATATCTTTATCATTCCATAAGCAAACAGTAGACCCTGATTAGAGAGCTCTTACAGGAGCTGTCTGATCTGGGTCTACTCTGTTTGCAAAGGTGACTAAAGCGGTCTATATCACGGAAATAGTTATTAAAGTCGTAATACTCTTATAGGAAGAGTCTTAATCTGACAGGGTTAGCTCCCTTTGCTTATGGAATTAAAATGTATATAGATCTGAATCCAGTTTCTGCTATGGCCAAATACTTTCATGTATGCATGTCATTTACTGAATAAATTAAAAAGTATAGACTTTGGTCTTGGTTTGTAAACACTATTTGGCCAACTTTACCAGGCAGAATTTTTTGGGGTATTATGGTGCTCTTAAGGTGTAAGAAGTTACGCAGTATCAGAAATAATGAAAATTTTGGTAACAATTTTCTTGATTGTTGAAATCTAGCTACCAAGCAACTTATTGATCACAATGGTTTCAAGAAGTGGTTATTACAGAGGCGTAGAAAGGCGTATTTATGGAGGAAAGGGTTAACCCTTCACTCCATGAATATTAGTTTTATGTAAAAAATAAAGACGTCATGAATATTTAATAGATTTACAGTAAAACCTCTCTATAACGACCACTAAATTGTGTTAATTAGTTAGTATTTAGAGCAGGTGGCTGCTTAAAGCAAGGTGAAAGTAAAACAGAACGCTCCTATAGGAGCGTTCTGTTTTACTTTCACCTTGCTTTAAGTATCCATCTGCCTTTAAAACAAAATACTTTATGTAATTTAGTGGTCGTTATAGAGAGGTTTTACTGTATATTTATAATGGCAGATGAACACAGGAGGAAGTTTGAGCAACGGCAGGAAGTGTAGAATCATATTGTTATACAACAAGTAAACAGAGCAGACCCTGATCTGACTGCTCCTACAGGAGCCATCGTATCTGGGTCTACTCTGCAAAGGCGTAGAAAGGTATATTTATGGAGTAAAGGGTTAACCCTTTCATTCATAGGCTATTTTTAGACCCAACCTCTTTGAATGAATCTACCCAAAAAGGAGCATTAACTAGAGAAAAGGAAAATTTTAGAATTTTGTAGTTTGAAACCATTGTGATAAATAGAGCATTAAATTTTGCTCCTATAGGAGCAAATTCTCTATTTATCACAAAGGTTTCAAGAAATGGTTATTACAGAGGCGTATTTATAGAGTAAAGGGTTAAAGCCTTTGCTGAGTTAACCCAGATCAGATGACTCCTGTAGGATGATATAGGTCTGTTTCTACAGTTTTTGCATTTGCCAAATGTTGTTGTGTTCATAGGCCATTATAATAAAATCAGCTAATAGATATTCATGATGTCATTATTTCTTGCATGAATATTCATAAAGAAAAGGGGTAAACATTGTCGGAGAAACAAGCAGATATAGCTACTCAGCTGATTTTATCATTTAAGAAATCGTCTTCTGCAAAAATTGTTTTCTGAGATTATCTTCTGCATATACAGTAAAACTCACATAGTTGGAACACAATAGCAAGTACATGTATAATTATTAGTCTTTAAGACAGGTGGCAGCTTAAGGTTCCAAAAATCCTTTTTGGCACTTAGAGGAGCTTTCTGCATTACTTTTGTCCTGCATTAAGCAGACGCCTGCTTATAAAGACACATATGTTTATTCATTAAGTGGTAGCATTAGAGGGGTTCTACTGTAATTGTCGTCTGCTGATTGTCGTCTGCAATAATTGTTTCTCTTCAAATGACTGTTTGAATCCTGATATGACTCCCAGTAATTTCTCATCTGGATCCAAACAAGTGTTCACTGGACTTGTGCAAATAATTAACCCTTTATTCCATGAATAGACAAGCAAGAAATCAAAACATCATGAATATTAATTCCCTGAATGTTTACAATGGTACTTGGGACAAAATGATTTTTTTATCCAGACAGAAACTAGAATCAGATCTGTATTATATCAAAAGCAAATTGAGTAGACCCTGATCAGACGTCTGCTATAGAAGCCATCTGGGTCCCTGCTTATAAGACTTTTAGTTGAGTCTGAGTTCATTCTCAAGTTTTTGATTGGTCAAATTTGAGCCTTTGGCTCAAATCTGACCAATCAAAAGCTTGAGAACTCAAATCTGACCAATCAAAAGCTTGAGAACAAACTCAGACTCAACTAAAAAGCTTTATAAGCATGGACCCAGATCTAGGTTAACTCCATTTACAAAAGAATTTAAAGGCGTACAGTAAAACCCCTCTAATGCAACCACCAAAAAGGGACATAATTCTAGGTGCCAGAGGCTGGTGGTAGTTTAATGCAGGGCGGAAGTTATGCAGAAAGCTCCTATAGGAGCTTTCTGCATTACTTTCATCCTGCATTAAGCAGCCACCAGCTATGCTTGTCTATTAAGTTGTATTAGAGGGGTTCTACTGTATATATGGAGTAAAGGGTTAACCCTATCCCTTATATAAACATGTTTTCAGACATTTGCAAACAGAGTAGACCCAGGTCAGACAGCTCGTATAGGAGCCATCTGATCAGGGTCTGCTTTGTTTGCTAATGAAATTTAAAATATCTGTTTCTTTACTTTCTTTAATGGGTACAATGTTCCACCTTCAATATTTCATTATAACTATTTTGTCTATGAATATTCAGTAGGTATTGAAATTTGGAAATAAACATAGAACAGGGAAAGATTTAAATTTACAAATAATTTGTATGAACATATACAGAGCAATAGATAAGGTATGTAATCAAACACGAAAATCATGATTTCTCCACCAAACCCCATGCTGTGATCATTCTTTAGAATCGTCACGACGAAACAATTCTAAAAAGTGGTCACAACACAGGATTTGATGGAGAAATAAAGCAGCTATTGTTAAAAATGATTTAATTTAGGAGTACATGTATTATCTGGGTCTCTGCATGTAGAGTTGTTCTCCTGGAAAACCCTCAGTTTATTCTGAAAGAAAGATACTTGTGGGTTATTGATATGGTCAAGATGTGACTTGTTTCTTGGTATAATATGGATAATAATTTAACCCTTTGCTTGCTGTTCACGTCAATATACCTACCTGTAAATAGTGAAGACCCAGATGAGACAGCTCCTGCAGGAGCTGTCTCATCAGGGTCTGCACTATATACAGGTAGATTGTGCAACCAGTGCACTCCACAGCAGTGATTGCACAGCGAAATACTGGTACACAGTGAAGATATATAATGTAATTATACAACAGGGCATGGGTAAAGAATGAGACGTATTTTAAAATTCAGCAAGAGAAGGGTTAACCTTTAGCACTCTACTGGCGACTCTGTGACAACCTTTGCAAACAGTTTGGATCCAGATGAGACGCCGGGTAATTCGGCGTCTCATCAGGATCCAAACTGTTACTCTGACACTGGTTTTCAAAAGAAAGTGAAGAATGATGTACTTTTAGAATTGAAGCAGACGATAATACAGGCAGACGACAATATTGCTCAGATTGCTGAAAGTTAAAAAGATAAAATTGTATGCATATTCATTTATTTATGACTTGGGTATTTGAGTGTGTGTGTGTGTGTGTGTGAGAGAGAGAGAAAGAGAGTGTTGGGTTAACACCATCAATAGTATTTACAATGAAGAAAATATTCCAAAACGGAATTAACATGTAACAAAAATGTGACGTGTATTTTGACATGATAATCTTTGAAAAAAGGCCCTTAGTGGTCGAAATATTAGATCAGAGCAATTCAAATAGTATTTACTTTAACCCTTTCCCTCATATAAACGTGTTTTCACGCATTTGCAAACAGAGTAGACCCAGATCAGACGGCTCCTAGACTGATCAGGGTCTGCTCTGTTTGCTAATATAATTTGATAGATCTGTTTCTTTGCTTTCTAAAATGTCTACAAACTTCCACCTTCCATATTTTTTATAACTATTTTTAGCTCACCAGAGCACAAAGTGCTCAGGGTGAGCTTTTGTGATCGCCAGATGTCTGTCGTCCGTCGGCGTGCATCGTCCGTCGTCCGTCGTCGGGCGTCAACAATTTGAACCTTTAAAAATCTTCTCCTCTGAATCTACAGGGTTCTCAGCTTTCATCTTTGGTACATAGCATCACCAATAGGTCCTCTACAAAAGTTATATAAATTATGCCCCTGGGGTCAAAATTGGCCCCGCCCCAGGGGTGGGAAGTTTTCAATAGAAACATATAGTAAAACTTTGAAAATCTTCTCCTCTGAAACCAGAAGGTTATTAGCTTTCATATTTGGCACAAAGCATCATGTTCAGGTCCTCTACAAAAGTTATATAAATTATGACCCTGGGGTCAAAATTGGCCCCGCCCCAGGGGTGGGCAGTTTTCAATAGAAACAAATAATGAAATCTTTGAAAATCTTCTCCTCTGAAACTGAAAGGCTCTCATCTTTCATATTTGGCACAGAGCAGCATATTCAGGTCCTCTACAAAAGTTATATAAATTAAGGCCCTGGGGTCAAAATTGGCCCCGCCCCAGGGGTGGGCAGTTTCCAATAGAAATATATAGTGAAAACTTTGAAAATCTTCTCCTCTGAAACTAGAAGTTTCTCAGCTTTCATATTTGGCATTTAGCATCATGTTCAGGTCCTCTACAAAAGTTATATAAATTATGGCCCTGGGGTTAAAATTAGCCCCGCCCCAGGGGTGGGCAGTTTTCAATGGAAACAAATAGTGAAATCTTTGAAAATCTTCTCCTCTGAAACTGGAAGGCGCTTAGCTTTCATATTTGGCACAGATCATCATGTTCATGTCCTCTACAAAAGTTATATAAATTATGCCCCTGGGGTCAAAATTGGGGCCGCCCCAGGGGTGGGAAGTTTTCAATAGAATCGTATAGTAAACCTTTGAAAATCTTCTCCTTTGAAATCAGAAGTTTCTCAGCTTTCATATTTGGCACATAGCATCATGTTCAGGTCCTCTACAAAAGTTATATTAATTATGCCCCTGGGGTCAAAATTGGCCCCGCCCCAGGGATGGGCAGTTTTCAATAGAAAAAAATAGTGAAATCTTTGAAAATCTTCTCCTCTGAAACTGGAAGGCGCTCAGCTTTCATATTTGGCACATAGCATCATGTTCAGGTCCTCTACAAAAGTTATATTAATTATTGCCCTGGGGTCAAAATTGTCCCCTCCCCAGGGGTGGGCAGTTTTCAATAGAAACAAATAGTGAAAACTTTGAAAATCTTCTTCTCTTAATCTGGAAAGTTCTCAGCTTTCATATTTGGCACATAGCATCATGTATAGGTCCTCTACAAAAGTTATATGAATTATGGCCCTGGGGTCAAAATTGGCCCCGCCCCAGGGGTGAGTATTTTTCAGCAGAAACATATAGAGAAAACTTTGAAAATCTTCTCCTCTGAAACTGAAAGGTTCTCAGCTTTAATATTTGGCTCATAGCATCATGTTCAAGTCCTGTACAAAAGTTATATATATTACGCCCCTGGGGTCAAAATTGGACTGCCCCAGGGCTGGCTAGTTTTCTATAGAAACATATAGTGAAAACTTTGAAAATCTTCTCCTCTCATTGTCTGGTGAGCGCTTCAGGGCCATTCTGGCCCTCTTGTTTTAATGAATATTCAGTAGGTATTGAAATTTGGCCCTAATACAGAACAGGGAAAGGGTTAACTTACATGTCTATGGAGAGGGTGTCAACATGAGACAACTTACATGTCTATGGCGAGGGTGTCAACATGAGACAGATATACAGAGGGCCAATTATGTGTAAATTAAAACATTTTCAAGAATAACTGCTTAATTTCTCCACCAAACCCTATGTTGTGACCATCCTTTAGAATTGTCTCTTCAGACGGTTCTTCAGTGGTCACAACATAAGGGTCTGGTGGGGCTGTTTAGAATCGTCTCGAAGAGAGTGCTGACAGCATAGAGTTTGGTGGAGAAAGAACAATTTCAGAATTTGAGTATACACCTTTATCTGTTGCTCTTGATATATTGTCACACTGTACACACATGGCGTGATACTGATACATCACTTAGTCACTGGATATACTGTACACACATGTCACTGGATAAACTGTCACACTGTAGACACATGGCATGGTACTGATACATTACCTAGTCACTGGATATACTGTCACACTGTAGACACATGGCATGATACTCATACATCACCTAGTCACTGGATATACTGTCACACTGTAGACACATGGTATGATACTGATACATCACCTAGTCACTGGATATACTGTCACACTGTAGACACATGGCATGATACTCATACATCACCTAGTCACTGGATATACTGTCACACTGTAGACACATGGCATGATACTGATACATCACCTAGTCATTGGATATACTGTCACACTGTAGACACATGGCATGATACTCATACATCACCTAGTCACTGGATAAACTGTCACACTGTAGACACATGGCATGATACTGATGCATCACCTAGTCACTGGATATACTGTCACACTGTAGACACATGGCATGATACTGATACATCACCTATTCACTGGATATACTGTCACACCGTAGACACATGTCACTGGATAAACTGTCACACTGTAGACACATGGCATGATACTGATACATCACCTAGTCACTGGATATACTGTCACACTGTAGACACATGGCATGGTACTGATACATCACCTAGTCACTGGATATACTGTCACACTGTAGACACATGGCATGATACTGATACATCACCTAGTCACTGGATATACTGTCACACTGTACACACATGGCATGATACTGATGCATCACCTAGTCACTGGATATACTTCACACTGTAGACACATGGCATCATACTGATACATCACCTAGTCACTGGATATACTGTCACACTGTAGACACATGGCATGATACTGATACATCACCTTGTCACTGGATATACTGTCACACTGTAGACACATGGCATGATACTGATACATCACCTTGTCACTGGATATACTGTCACACTGTAGACACATGGCATGATACTGATGCATCACCTAGTCACTGGATATACTGTCACACTGTACACAAATAGCATGATACTGATACATCACCTAGTCACTGGATATACTTCACACTGTAGACACATGGCATGATACTGATACATCACCTAGTCACTGGATATACTGTCACACTGTACACACATGGCATGATACTCACACATCACCTAGTCACTGGATATACTATCACACTGTAGACACATGGCATGATACTCATACATCACCTAGTCACTGGATATACTGTCACACTGTAGACACATGGCATGATACTGATACATCACCTAGTCACTGGATATACTGTCACACTGTACACAAATAGCATGATACTGATACATCACCTAGTCACTGGATATACTGTCACACTGTACACAAATAGCATGATACTGATACATCACCTAGTCACTGGATATACTGTCACTCTGTAGACACATGTCACTGGATAAACTGTCACACTGTAGACACATGGCATGATACTCATACATCACCTAGTCACTGGATATACTGTCACACTGTACACACATGGCATGATACTCATACATCACCTAGTCACTGGATATACTGTCACACTGTAGACACATGGCATGATATTGATACATCACCTAGTCACTGGATATACTGTCACACTGTAGACACATGTCATGATACTGATACATCACCTGGTCACTGGATATACTGTCACACTGTAGACACATGGCATGATACTGATACATCACCTAGTCACTGGATATACTGTCACACTGTAGACACATTGCATGATACTCATACATCACCTGGTCACTGGATATACTGTCACACTGTAGACACATGTCACTGGATAAACTGTCACACTGTAGACACATGTCACTGGATATACTGTCACACTGTAGAGTGTAGACACATGGCATGATACTGATTCATCACCTAGTCACTGGATATACTGTCACACTGTAGACACATGTCACTGGATAAACTGTCACACTGTAGACACATGGCATGATACTGATACATCACCTAGTCACTGGATATACTGTCACACTGTAGACACATGGCATGATACTGATACATCACCTAGTCACTGGATATACTGTCGCACTGTAGACACATGGCATGATACTGATACATCACCTGGTCTCATTATACGCCGAGATGACCAGTCAGAATTCGTAGCACTCATCTTGTAGTGCTGATCATAAGCTAGAGAGCTGCTACTTCTATTTTTAGCTCACAGAGCGCAAAGTGATCAGGGTGAGCTTTAGTGATTGCCTGATGGAAAGTGCTCAGGGTGAGATTTAATTGATCGCTTGATGTCAGTCAGCGTGCGTCATCCACAATTTGAACCTTTGAAAATCTTCTCCTATGAATCTACTGGGTTCTCAGCTTTCATCTTTGGCATATAGCATAATCTGTAGCTCCTCTAAAAAAGTTATATTAAGTACGTCCCTGGGGTCAAAATTGACCATGCCTTGTTCTATATAGAAACATAGTGAAAACTGAAAATCATTTTCTCTGAAACTGGAAGGTTGTTTATAACCATAATATTTGGCACACAGCATCATCGAAAGGTCCTCTCAAAAGTTATATAAATTATGCCCCCGGGGGTCAAAATTTGGCCCCGATCCAGGGGTGGCCAGTTTTCTACATAGGTATACGTTACGCGCATCGACTACAACTCCCCACACAAACAAAAATTGTACTATAAGTATATAATGCTTATAGTACAATTTTTGTTTGTGTTTATGAAAGTGAGTTCTATGAAAAGTTATGGTGTTTGGATTTTGTTTAAGGACTTTTTTTTTGGGGGGGGGGGGGGGTAGTCGATGCACGCAACGTATACCTATGGTTTTCTATAGAAACATAATAAATAGTGAAAACTTTGAAAATCCTCTCCTGAAACTGGAAGGTTCTCAGCTTAAATGTTTGGCAAATAGCATCACCCTGAAGTCCTCTACAAAAGTTATATGAACTAAAACGTGTTTTTTAAAAAAGCGTATGTCTCCCAAATCAATCCCAAACTTCCACCCCACACACATTTAAACACAACCCATACAACAAAATTTATAGAGCATGGGATAAACAACATGTGCATTTTCAAGTTGTTAAAATACATGTATTGATGTAACAGGTAAGGCCAAAAATCTGTAATGTTATGGTAACTCTAGGAACTAGAACTATCACTAAAGGTGATGGAATATTCCCTGCTAAACTGCCTTGATCGCAAACAAACGAAACCTTAACCAAAACTTTCTGATTTGAAAAAGGTCATAATTCTGTCAAAATGCTTGACAGAGTTATGACCTCTTGTCTGCATATACTTGTGATGGTAAACAAGTGTTCCAAGTTTCAAAGCTTTATCTCACAGGGTTATGAAAACAAGTGGACTTTAACAAAAACCTTAACCAAACATTCTAAGTTAAAACGTGCAATAATTCTGTCAAAATGCTTGACGGAGTTATGTTATCTTGCCTACAGATGTAGCTTGTGATGGTAGGCAAGTGTGTAAAGTTTCAAAGGGTTATGTAAATAAGTGGACCTAACCAGGTTGTTCCACGGACAGATAGACAAACAAACCAACCATAAAAAGGGCCATACTTCTGTAAAAACCTTAACGAAAAATAAAAAGTAAAAGGTCCATAATTCTGTCGAAATGCTGGACGGAGTTATGTTATCTTGCCTACAGATGTAGCTTGTGATGGTAGGCAAGTGTGTAAAGTTTCAAAGCTATATCTCAAAGGGTTATGTAAATAAGTGGACATAACCAGGTTGTTCCACGGACAGATAGACAAACAAATCAACCATAAAAAGGGCCATACTTCTGTCAAAACGATTGACAGAGTTATGTACTCTTGCCTACAGATGAAGCTTGTGATGGTGAACACGCTTGTAAGGTTTCAAAGCTTTATCCCAAAGGGTTATGTAGAAAAGTGGACTTTAACAAAAACCTTAAACAAAAAAATAAATAAAATAAAAGGGCTATATTTCTGTCGAAATGCTTGACGGAATTATGATGTCTTGCCTACATATGTAGCTTGTGATGGTAGGCAAGTGTGTAAAGTTTCAAAGCTTTATCTCAAAGGGCTATGTAAATAAGTGGACTTAACCAGGTTGTTCCACGGACATACAGACCAACCATAAAAAGGGTCATGCTTCTGTCAAAACGATTTACAGAGTTATGTACTCTTTGCCTGCAGATGGAGTTTGTGATGATAGACAGGTGTGTAAAGTGTCAAAGCTTTATTTCAAAGGGTAATGTAAATAAGTGAACTTAAGCAGGTTGTTCCACGGACAGATAGACATACAGACCAACCATATAAAGGGTCATACTTCTGTCAAAACGATTTACAGAGTTATGTACTCTTGCCTGCAGATGGAGTTTGTGAGGGTTGGCAAGTGTGTAAAGTTTCAAAGCTTTATCTCAAAGGGTTATGTAAATAAGTGGACTTAACCAGGTTGGTCCACGGACAGACCAACCGACCGACACACCGACTCCTATATACCCCCTCTCAAACTTCGTTTGCGGGAGTATACTTATGTTAGAGAGACATGACTATCTGGCTATATATTTGCCTGGACATCGGTAAAACACAGATATGTCACATCAACATTAATCGTTTACTTGCTATACACATGTTTACGCTTTTGACCTTGAATTGTGACCTTAACCTTTGACTCACGTGTCTTTAATCCTGCTGTCTGCTCACCGGCTTGTAAAGGAGAACATTTGTGCCACATCATTTTGGAATCCTTACAAGGGTTATACAGATGTGGAACAGACACGAAAATTAAAGCTGAAAACACGTGACCTTGAATTGTTACATTGACCTTTGACCCAGGTGACTGAATCCAGCACATCGGCTTTTTAAGGAGCACATTTGTGCCACAGCATTTTGGAACCCTTCCAATGGTTTAAGAGATATGGAGTGGACAGGAAGGTTGTGGCTAAAACATTTGACCTTGAAGTGTGACCTTGACCTTTGGCTCACGTGATGGACAGATGGACGGACGGCCGAATCGAGACTAGGGCATTGGAAGTAAGGGGCCTTACAAAAGGACCATTTGCCCAATTTAAAAGACCACTGTGTGTCCGATATGGCCTCTTCCCATCAGACAAAGGGATCTGTAAAGGGGCTTTTTGCCCATGTACGTCCATGGCACCAAACATTGGACAGGTTTCTGGGGGCCATTTCTGTCATGTATTTTTTCAATACCCCCTGATACATTTTAGACAATAAAACAGGGGCCATGGCTCCTTCTTGAAAATGGCTCCTAGTATACCTGTTAACCGCTGAAAGGCTCCCAGTCTCTTTTCCATTGCACGGACGGACAGACAGACAACTTGACCAAAATCAATGTCTCCCCATTATAAATGGGAGAGACATAATTACGATTTCTAATTACGCTACACACGCCTATACAAAAAGTCTGGTTTTTGAGGAAATGGGGGTTATATTGGTTTTCTATGGTTTGGTCCCGCACATAGTGCCCTTGGGTCCAAAATAATCTCTGGTTCAGTCCCCACAACTTAAGATTGCATATGGCTATACAAAAAGTCACCAGTTTTGAAAGAAATAGGGATTCATCTGGATTCAAACTGAATCGTCTTGTTGAGTTGAACATTTGTGCCAAAGCATTCTGAAATCCTTCCATATCTGTGAGAGATAAGAAGCAGACACGACTGTGACAGACGGACGGACATTCTTGCGGATTGAGTGTATGTGGCTATTCTTTTGTTTTAAATAGCCACATAAACTGAAAATTAGCCACATAAAACCGATGAAAATAAAATATATTTTGATCTCAGTCACATAATACAATCATGTATTAGTGAATTGTCCGCAGTATAACTCTGTAAGAAAGGACCTCTTCCTTTCAGCCGTAAGCCTAATTGATAACTTTTTAGTTATGTCTGATCAGAATAGTTTTAACATTTTGTTCTCCACCAGAGACCTTGCACGGATTTGTGCCAAAACCTGCTTTTTGGTTTTGCAACATAGATCTATTCTGATCTATAAGTAAACCGGTGTATTGATTAGTGACTTAACCCTGTGCTCCACGTAAATGCTCTGATACGGGTGACAGCTTGATGGGAGATTGGGGTAAGGCGGAGGTCTTCTACAGGAGACATCTGCTTTCTTCAAATCTGTCTTTGGGCGGTCACCTGGCTTAAGCACAGTTGGATATAATGATTTGCATTTTTGACAGTGGGGAGGGGGTTAAGAGAAGTAGCTGGTAGAAGTACTGTGTAAAGGTTAAGCGGTCCATGTGGATACAAGGGTTTTTAGCCAGTATACTAGCACTGTAAGCTATTCTATTTTATATCGTACATGTTCAATAATGGGATGACAGACTGTGTGTACCCTGAGCAAATTTCACTCTTGGGTGTCTTTTGAAACAGGATTTGCTCAGTTTGTTAAAACCTAATTGGCTGATCTTTTGTGTGGCATATAGTAACCGTATATGAGATATAGTTTCTTATTGTATAAAAGGTGAATTTTAACTGGTAGTAATGTTTTAAATTCAAGTTACAGATAGACAGTCCGTGGTAGTCAGTTGGTACGGAACCTAAGGAGGTGGTTCAATAAATGGTCCTTCAAGTAAATGATCCGGTTTTATTTTATACTGAGCTTGCTGCTCGGCCGAAGGCCAAGGTTGTTGTTTACTAAATTACCAGAGACTGCTCTGATCTTTATTTTTGTACATATACAGGATTTTATGTTATGTGCGTCTGATACATAAGTGTAGGGAGAGTGGTTAGGGGAACAACAGTGCTGTGACACTGTAATTGAGGGGAAACCGTAAACAGACAAACGCTGGATAAATGGCCAATACATTTGGCTGTTGATTGGACTTTTGACTGTTTGTTGTAGGCCAAATCGGGCGGAGGCATTAATTGATGGGTACTTGACTGTTCAGATGGTTCAGACTGTTCTTGCTAAATAGTCTATATTTAGAAGGGAATCACTTCTCTCGAATAATGTTACGGTGTATCTTATTAGGAGCGGGGTGCATTTATACCGGAGCTTGATCCGATGTTGATAAGAACACTGATTAAAGTTCAGTATATATGAATCATAGTTTTCTCTCAGATTATGACATGAATGTCTAATACATCTTTTTCTCAAATTAAAAGAAAAATGCAATACCAGGTTTGTAACCAAACTGGATATCAATGCTGATGCGCGGCCACGTAACAAATTGGTTTATCTATACTATTCTACTACCAGTAATACTCTCCCTGTTATTTGAAAGCAATGTTCACTCTCTCCTTAATGCTCTTTATATGTGTTTATCAACCGCCTAGTGTAAGGCAACAAACATGTATCATGTTATGCCGAATAAAATGATTTTGACTTGACTTTGATGGTACGGGTGAGATAGTCGCTTGGAATTGATGGTTATTGATCGCCGCATGAGCGGCGATCACTAATGGAATGTTCAAAAGTATTTACCCATGTAGGAGGGGTAGCGACAAGTTTTACAAAGTCTATTCAGCGAACATCGGTGAGAAGAACCAAATGAATTGGCACATGAGAGCGTGGCAGAGAATAGTTTCTATCTGCATTATTGATGTAGTGAAATATGTGATGTAAAAACCTTCATACGATGTTTAAAAAGAAATTTATCAAACAAATGTACAATAATAACAATAATTATGACACTTTTTTCGTCGAAGTATCGACATTAAATGCCAAAAACAGTTTTGTAAACATAAATGAAGCCGGGTCAAAGTCGCAGAATTGAAGCCGGGTCAAAACTGTAGTCGTGCACCTGTTTGCGGTGCTCTCGTTCTAAACTATGCCCTTCAGAGATTTTGACATATTACAGTTTTGTTTAATGACCATTGTTTATTGTCCAAAAATGTCGACAAAAGTAATACATACATCAGTATATTTATACACGTGATATACACATGTTAAGTCATGAATAGATTCAAACTCTTTGCTAGTGCCTTTATATGTGAAAGCGATATATCCTAATAGAGAACAAGACGAATACTGATGCAAGGCATTGGAGCGCCGCGAAATTTGTGTACAAGGAAGGTTTTTAATAAGGAACTGTTTTGTTAAGACAATTGAAATACAACATTTCATTAAAAACTTAACGAGATATGTAGCCTCTAGAGTGTAATGACGTAGTGACCTAGTTTCGAACCCGACATGATCCATATTTGAACTTGACCAAGATTGCATGTGGACAAACATTCTGATAAAATTTCAGTAAGATCTGATAACATTTGTAGCCACTTGAGTGTGAACAAGATTTTTCTATGAGTTGACCTAGTGGCCTAGTTTATGACTGCAGGCGATTCATATTTGAACTTGACCTAGATTTCATCAGGGTCAATACACAAACCAATTTACTTAAAGATCAAGTGCAAAATGTGGCCTCCAGAGTGTTTAGGATTTTGTAAGATTTGACCTAGTGACCTAGTTTTTGACCCGACATGACCAATATTCGAACTTGGCGTAGATTTCATGGAGACACATTCTGATAAAATTTCAGTAAGATCCAATAAGATTTGTAGCTTCTAGAGCATTAACAAGATTTTTCTAAGATTTGACCTAGTGACCTTGTTTTTGAGCCCAGGTGACCCATATTCGAGATTGACCTAAATTTCATGCAGGGCAAAACACAAACCAATTTACTTAGAGATCATGTGCAAAATGTGGTATCTCAACGGACAACAGACGAGGGACATCCAACGATCCTAAAAGCTCAGCATGAGCACGTCGTGCTCTGGTGAGCTAAAAAAATGAGGATAAATGAATATCCTACTCCCAATTCTCTAAAGAGACAATGATATAAATAAAAATATAGTCATTTATTATGAAACAAATAACTATGTAAACAAGAAAATATACTATGGCATGCTGATAAAGAACTCTGTTGCAAACTGTAACAAGTAAATACCTGGTAAAACTATTATGACATATGCATTGTTGGAAGTATCACATGAAACTTGACACAAATATCTAGGGCGGTCATTGATTGGTTCAGAGGCATATTGACGATACCAAAACGTAAGAGGATAAATATTTTATCCCGTCACTACAGCCGCTAGTGACGTAATAAAGGGGTAGCATAATAAACCTAAGTTTATATGTACAGTAGAGGTTTATTTGTATAGTAGGTGTAGGAATTTCTTCTTACAACAGGAACTTTTTTTAATTTTTCTACAAATTTGTTTTACCAAAAATAACGTATAAGTTGAAAGAAAAAACACTTAATATGGATAATTATCATTAACTATCCCAGTAAAAACCCAAACCGTCATTAAAAAAAATAGAAAGGAAAAAGAAAGAAAAAACAAGTTTCGTCAGCGGTGAGAATCGAACCAGGGCTGACTGCATGATAGGCGACCGTGGTAACCACTACGTATCAGGCCAGACATACTTCAAGGGAAATTTCATGCTACTATATTGACGACTTTTTTAAATAAAAAAAAATAAAAATAAAACTGACTTTTTTAAATAAATAAAACAATAAAACTTCATTAAAACATTTATCACTCTCATGATAATTTAATCAATAAACTCTTACAAGGGCGGTGATGGTCATAGACCTAAATATAGCCTGTTCAGTTCCATTAACGAGTGACGTTGGCCCTATCTAAAAATAGAAACCGAGACGACGGAATTCGATTTTGACCATGTAGAGCCTCCGGTAGAATAATAACCATGTCTGTTTGAATTAACATATCGACTGTCGATTCAAATGATCTTATTTTTCAAATTCGAGCACGTTTTCCCGTCTTGTATTGTATTGGAAGTATGTTTTACTGAACCTTCTGCACTGTACAGGCGAAATTGTGATTACTGTTGCAAACAGGTTGGATCAAGATGAGACACCGCGTAACGCGGCGTCTCATCTAGATTCAAACTATGTGACACTCTGATGATATTTTTGGAAGGTAAATTCATAAAAATCGGCTCGGATAATTGTTGCAGACGGCAGGATTTGCAGGCGGCAATCGCATAGAGTGCAAAAGTTCATTATATTAATAAGGGGGATAATCCTCTGTACCTGAGTGTCAAACTGTTTTGATTACCTCCCTTGGTAACTGAAAAGTATTTCCTTTTGACCAGCTGAATAGTAGATCTAATTGGGATTGGTAGGGTGAGGGAGCCAATCCACTGAACAGAGAGCTCTAGGTTATATAACGCTGTTTTTAACGTAGCCTTGTGTGACCTAGAACTGTTTAGTTCCGGGAAAGTGTTTAGGATGTATTGATATGATGTACTGTTTATACAACTGATTTTTTAATTAGTACAGGCTAATGTTATGCATTATGCCTTTATAGTCTCTTATACATGTAATTCAAAATGAATGGCATGGTTAGTTAAGTAAGTGTTTTATATATGGATTTTTTTATGTAACCATGATGAGACTGAAATAAAGATATATATACATATATAACAGGAATTGTTAGCGCGGACGGACAACTCGACCAAACACATTGTCTCCCCATTATAAATGGGGGAGACATAATTATGCCCCAGGGGTCAAATCATGCCCCGCACAAGGGGTGGCCAGTTATCCATAGAAACCGCGCCTGATGTACCTAACAGCATCACTGTTCCAAGGAAACAGTAGTGAAGATTCCCCAAATTGGTCAAATCCCATGCAGTGGTTTAGGAGAATAAATTGTTCATGGAATTGTTATTAGCTAAATTGTGACCTACTTATGCAGAGGACCAGAAACACTTATACAACTTCAATAGAGGGTCACCTGAAGATGATTTCTGTGATATTTGGTGGGAATCCATTCAGCTGTTTAGATAGAAATTGTTCATTAATATTAGTGATGTTACAGGTTACAGAAATCGTAACCGGTTAATCGCAAGCAGTAACCGAACGGTTAACCGGATGAGACTAAGACGCTGCATAGACAAGTTCGAAGTATTATCCACCATCAACAATCATTGAAGAGACATTGTCAAAACTTCGGTTATAACTATCATTGTATCGTGACTTCGGGTTTCTTCCCTTTGTTAAATGAACACAAACTTTACATCACAACGTGTTATTCTTTGTTGTTTATTGAATAAAACTTTGCAGTCAACGTGTATTCATCGAACGCCAACTAGATGTTGTTTGACAAAGTCGGTGTCTATTTCCTAGGCAAATTTGGTTCCGGTAAAATATCACCATTGTCATGGTCTTGCTTTTTGCATTGGTTTTTATAGAATAATTCAATATGGCTATTTCATTCCAAAGAGTTTGCGGACAATTTGTTTGTTTATTAGTTTTAAAGTGAATGGAGTGATACACATGTATATTGATGATCTATTTAGTTCCGACGTGCTGTCAGACCGAATTTGTTCTTTGAAAGCTGGCAGTGTTTTATACCAAACCGAAATCTGTTACACTTCTATAATTAGAAATTGTAAATACATGTGAAGCAAAATATGCAAACAGTATTGACCAAGATATGATGCCTTAACTGAGACATATGCAAACAGTATAGACCAAGGTGTGATGCCATAGCTGAGACATATGCAAACAGTATTGACCAATATCTGATCCTATAGCTTGTACACATGCAAACAGTATTGACCAAGATCTGATCCTATACCTTGCATACACATGCAAACAGTATTGACCAAGATCTGATCATATAGCTAGTACACATGCAAACAGTATTGACCAAGATCTGATCCTATAGCTTGGACGCATGCAAACAGTATTGACCAAAATCTGAGGGCTCCTGGTTGAGAGATTTGATCAGGGTCAAGACAGGACGTTGAACCCGTGGATGTCAGTGGTTTATACCAGTGTCAAACATCTGATTTAGACGAAGTCAGAATGTGGGACTGAAAGGGTTAAGTGATTATGCTTTGAAAACAGTGTAGATTACTAGCTAAAGTGGAACAAGAGACAAACTGTGGCCTGCCTGTTTCGTATTGCATTACCCTCTAATATGCATTAAAGCTCACGTTGCAAAAAACAAGCTTTAAAGCCATGATGAAAATGTTGGTATATGGTTTTTAACATCCATATTTCGCCTTCAGTAACTGAATAATTTAAATAAATGTTTGCGTTCTACAAAGAGAACCGGTGCAAAGGTGTGTTAAATTGCGTTTGTTATCGTCGTCGTCTCCAGCCCATTGTTGATCGCCGCATGACTAATGGAATGCTTAAAAGTATTTACTCATGTAGGAGGGGTAGCGACAAGTTTTACAAATTGGCTCATGAGAGCGTGGCAGAGAATAGTTTCTATCTGCATTATTGATGTAGTGAAATATGTGATGTAAAAACCTTCATACGATGTTTAAAAAGAAATTTATCAAACAAATGTACAATAATAACAATAATTATGACACTTTTTTCGTCGAAGTATCGACATTAAATGCCAAAAACAGTTTTGTAAACATAAATGAAGCCGGGTCAAAGTCGCAGAATTGAAGCCGGGTCAAAACTGTAGTCGTGCACCTGTTTGCGGTGCTCTCGTTCTAAATTATGCCCTTCAGAGATTTTGACATAAGACGGGAAAACGTGCTCGAATTTGAAAAATAAGATCATTTGAATCGACAGTCGATATGTTAATTCAAACAGACATGGTTATTATTCTACCGGAGGCTCTACATGGTCAAAATCGAATTCCGTCGTCTCGGTTTCTATTTTTAGATAGGACTAACGTCACTCGTTAATGGAACTGAACAGGCTATATTTAGGTCTATGACCATCACCGCCCTTGTTAGAGTTTATTGATTAAATTATCATGAGAGTGATAAATGTTGTAATGAAGTTTTATTGTTTTATTTATTTTTATTTAAAAAAGTCGTTTTATTTTTTCTATTTAAAAAAGTCGTCAATATAGTAGCATGATAACTTTATATACATCTTCAATTTCCCTTGAAGTATGTCTGGCCTGATAGCGTAGTGGTTACCACGGTCGCCTATCGTGCAGTCAGCCCTGGTTCGATTCTCACCGCTGACGAAACATCTTTTTCTCTCTTTTTCCTTTCTATTTTTTTTAAATGGCGGTTTGGGTTTTTACTGGGATAGTTAATGATAATTATCCATATTAAGTGTTTTTTCTTTCAACTTATACGTTATTTTTGGATGCAATCTTGGTCAAGTTCAAATATGGATCATGTCGGGTTCGGAACTAGGTCACTACGTCATTACACTCTAGAGGCTACATATTTCGTTAAGTTTTTAATGAAATGTTGTATTTCAATTGTCTTAACAAAACAGTTCCTTATTAAAAACCTTCCTTGTACACAAATTTCCCGGCGATCCAATGCCTTGCATCAGTATTCGTCTTGTGATTGGATATTACTTTCTATTCATAACATGACATTGGAGGTCATGATACAAGGATAATATACAGACATTAATATTTACCACAATGTCATCCTTTACGAAGCCTGTAATAAGAGATAAATGCATGCACATTATGGCAACTCGGGTTACAAGCAATAAGGAAAATATGCAGCGAAACTTATCCAACCGCGGAACTGTGACAGCTGCTTCAACATGTTTCCGTCTCATACTTACGCTTAATCCGAAATTTGTAACTTTCTCAGCAACTGTTGATCGGGTTGCAAATGGTTTGGAACCTGCTAAGACACCGCGCTGGCATTGTTGCATCTGGTTACAAATGTATGAAACTTTGCCAAACATGACGCAACTATAGTTGGTTAAGTGCTAATTTAACACCGTACGCACCTTGTTGTTGTAATATTAAACGATTATGCAATACGTATGATACCCTAGTTAATAAACAGTTTAAAAAGCGAAGAGATGCTATATATATGTTTACGTATAAATATTCTCCTAACCCTTTACTCCATACATCAGCTTTTAACGACATTGCAAACACAGTATATACCCTGATGAAACGGCTCCTAGGGAGTATAATAACTGCCCATAAACACTAGACGAGTTTTCTCTGTTTGCTTGTGATACGATATAATTTAGATTTTACAAATAATGAAATAACTAATAGTTCCAGTGTTCAAATACCATTATGAAAATTAATATAATAATATATACAAGGAGTAAAAAGGTAATTCAGCTGTCCAACCCATAGCTAAATCATCCCATGAAAAAGAAGTACGAGTGAAGCAGGTAAAGCCACACACAAGGATGCAACCATCACTAAAACATCGATAGAGCAAGTAACATGTTTGCAACTTAACTAATCATTTTAGACCCGCTGGAGATACATTTTATTAACCCCCCCCCCCCGCTGTGAAAAACAATCTGTCATATCTGCTCATATGTTCACATGTTCCTCTGACATTGAACATTCCACATATATTTTTACTCCGTCTGTTGAAGATAACTTTGTAGGTCAAAGTGAAATTCCTCCACGATCAAGCATGGATCCAGTTTGTAACACGTCTGGTCTAAAACTACTTGACATATGTTTGAGTAGCAGTATTTGTATTGTAAATGGTCGGAAAGGTGAAGATACTGGTGTTGGTAATTTCACTTTTATGTCGTCGAAAGGCGCTAGCCTAATTGACTATGTGTTATGTGATCATGATTTACTTGACCTTGTATCGAATTTTATTGTACATGATATATACTCATTTTCGCCACATACACCGATACAGATTAACTTTAAAATGAATACAAATCTAAAGATGGATGAAAATAGTGACAATAGCTATAAACAAAAAATTAAATGGGATAATTCAAAAAATGAAATATTCACTAATTTATTAAATAGAGAGAAACCAAGATTTCAAGAAATTGTCGATCTGATTATTTCTGGTGAAACTAGTTTCAACTCCGGAGTAAATACTTTTGCGCACACCCTGTACAATTGCTCGTACACAGTTTATGGTGTAAACACGCGAACTGGACACAGTGCAAATCGTAACAGTGTAAGTAGTCCATGGTTCACAAATCAATGTCGTGAAGCACGTGCCGAGTTGAGGCGAGCTAACAAAGAATACCGTAAGTGTAAATCAGTGCGATCACGCGAGGTCTTGTCCGAAAAGCGTCGTGTTTATCGGAAAACTAAACGTGTGTTAAAAAATAAATATATCTGTAATAAAAAAAAAACATTACATAAATTAGCGACTAACAATCCGAATAAATTTTGGGCCGAAATTAGAACATTACGGGGGGCCTCGAAAAATAACAGCACAAATTTATCAGCAGACGACATTTTCTCTCATTTTAAAACTTTGTTTTCAGACCAAGACCTCTATTCTAATCCCGAGGTAACCGATAGGATTGGTAGTTCCAACAATACATTACATAATGTAGAACAATTGGATTGTCATATCACTGTTGAAGAAATCCGTAAGGCTATTGAATCGTTGAAAAGTAAGAAAAGTGGCGGAATCGACATGTTATTACCCGAAATGTTTATAAACGGTATAGACGCTTTGTCAGCCGTTTTATGTACTTTATTTAACCATATGTTCGATAACTGTATATATCCGCAAGAATGGACTAAGGGCATAATAGTACCTGTGCCAAAAAAGGGTAATCTCAATAATGTAAATAACTTTCGTGGCATCACATTAACAAGTATTTTTTCAAAAGTTTTCTCTTTTGTACTGGATAACAGGTTGAGAAATTGGGCCGAAAAAAACA
Source organism: Azorinus chamasolen (assembly GCA_963576725.1). NCBI lineage: Eukaryota > Metazoa > Mollusca > Bivalvia > Cardiida > Solecurtidae > Azorinus > Azorinus chamasolen. The sequence continues at coordinate 21,415,192 of OY755252.1, forward strand.
ATTTATTAACGGATTATCAATTCGGATTTAGAAGTAAAAGGAGCACAATAGATTGTGCCTTTATCTTACATTCTTTCATTGAAAAGGTAATTAAACATGAAAAGAAAAAACTCCACTGTGCTTTTATCGATTTTCGAAAAGCATTCGATTTAGTTTATAGAGATGGGCTTTGGTTAAAATTAATTGAATATGGCATTTCTACGAAAATGGTTAAAATGTTACAAACAATGTATTTGAATGTTAAATCTTGCGTTAAGATAAATGGTGAATTGAGTGACTTTTTTTACACCTACATGGGGGTTAAACAAGGGGAACCATTATCTCCCTTGTTATTCTTATTTTTTATTAATGATATGCATACATCCTTGCAGTCAGATAATGTTGACCATATAACTCTTGATGATTTGCAAATCTACATGCTATTATTTGCAGACGATACAGTATTGTTTTCTTATACTAAGGATGGTTTGCAATTATTACTTGATCAGCTAAATGAATACTGCCAATACTGGGGTATAGTAGTCAATACTGATAAAACAGTTGTAATGACCTTTAAAAACAACAACAGGCCGTATACTATTGAAATTAAATATGATGGCAAATTACTTAGAAATGTAAAGACATTTACTTATCTAGGAGTCACATTATCAGCAAATGGGTCGTTTTATCAAACACAAAAACAATTGTCCGAGCAAGGAATGAGAGCATTATTTTCGATAAACTCTCTCTTTGATATTATACCCTTAAATGTTACAGAAAAGGTTAAGATATTTGATTCGATGGTATCGCCTATATTGAATTATGGCTCAGAATTATGGGGGTTTCACGTAGCGCCAGACATAGAGAAGGTTCACACAAAATTTATAAAGCAAACATTAGGCGTTAGACAAAAAACAACGAATAATGCCGTTTATGGAGAATTGGGCAGACTGCCTTTGACAGTAATCAGAAAAATAAGAATAGTTAAATATTGGTATAAAATCATTAAGTCAGATAATTCTCTGATCAATAAAGTTTTCCATTCTTTACTTGGTGAAGATGGAAATGTTCTTTACAAGAATTCTTGGGCAGATAAAGTTAAAACTTTGTTATTCTCCCTAGGATTTGGTTACTTGTGGAATAACTATTCAGTTACGCATTTGCAGCTAGAAAACGTTGTCGAACGAATAGTTGATCAGTTTTTGCAATCATGGTTTGCTTATGTTGAGAATTCTCCAAAACTTGCCACATATGCATTGGTTAAAAAATGTTTTGAACTAGAAAAGTATGTCAAGTGTATCTCAAATGATAATTACCGTAAAGCACTATGCCGTTTGAGATGCTCGGCACATAAACTATTCATCGAAGAAGGTAGGTACCGAAATATTGATAGAGATCAAAGATTGTGTACCAGGTGTAATATGAATTGTATTGAAAATGAATTCCACTTTTTACTAGTCTGTCCCAAATACCAAGAATTGCGACGTAATATACTTCCCTCCTATTACTGCTCATGGCCAACTAGGCAAAAGTTCAAATCTATTATGACTTCCCAACAGTCTGGAATCCTAAATAAATTAGCAAAATTTATTTACTTAGCTAATGAAATAAGAGAGTCTGAAATCGAATCATAAACTTCAGCGCAAAATGAAAGCAATAGTGAATAAATAGCTGTTATTTAGTAAAGCATTTATATGTAAAACTGGTACAACATTCCGACATTTTGGGCGCAAATACAGCCATTGAATTCCGAACAAACAAATAAATAAATTAGTACTCACCACGCAGCCAAATAGTTACTTAAATATAGTTTCCATTTCCGACATTGAATTCACTATAATCGATTCCATAGTAACACGGCACATCTTCATCCCTTAATCCGAATGAATATGGACAAACATTGTAAATGATCGGGAAATACGGTTATTAATTGTAAACCCTCATCCTGCTGTATGCGATTGGATTGATTTTGCAACCGGATTAGTATCCCGGTTTGCGATAACCTCTATTGTACATTTGTATTTATTTTAATATGCCTATACTTACATAAATTCGGCCAATAAGAAATAAGCTATTTGATATAGAACTCTGTTCATGTACATGTCAGAATATGGTTTGACTCGAACCACTGCTTACTGAAGTTCTGTAAGCCCGCATATGCTTATATATAGCTGTACACGTATGTTTGTTAGGTATATATATTGCATGTCCTGTTCTATCCTCAAGCTCAACCTCTACTTTCGTTTCGCACGAGGTTGGGACAGTATGGGGATAGTATATGCATATGTATACATAATTATTTATGTATATTGTTAGATTTGTACATGTATAGTGCATGCATTTTTCTATCCTTAAGCTGGACCTCTTCTTTCGTTTCGCATGAGGTTTGGACGGTTTGGGGATAGTATAAGTATATGTATATATAATTATTTATGTATATTTGTTAGAGCTGTACATGTATATTACATGCAATGTTCTATCCTCAAGCTCAACTTCTTTCGTTAGTATGAGGCTGGACCGGTTTTGGGTTATTACATGTATATATATATTTATTTCAGTATGTTTGTTAGATTTGTATAGTGCATGCCCTGCACTATCCTCAAGCTCAATCTCTAACTTTCGTTTCGCACGAGGTTGGGATGGTTTGGGGATATTATATTATATATAATTAATTATGTAAATATACATACATTTTTGTACGGGTTCCATTTGGTAGTTTCGAAAATTCAAATTGACAGATTACGTAATCGAGTTAAGCAATCTTTCTATCTCTCTCAGTTTCTCTTTGTCTCTGTTGTCAGTATGAGAGCCTATTCTTGCTAAATAGTCTATATTTAGAAGGGAATCACTTTTCTCGAATAATGTTACGGTGTATCTTATTATGAGCGGGGTGCATTTATACCGGAGCTTGATCCGATGTTGATAAGAACACTGATTAAAGTTCAGTATATATGAATCATAGTTTTCTCTCAGATTATGACATGAATATCTAATACATGCAATACCAGGTATGTAACCAAACTGGATATCAATGCTGATGCGCGGCCACGTAACAAATTGGTTTATCTATACTTTTCTACTACCAGTAATACTCTCCCTGTTATTTGAAAGCAATGTTCACTCTCTCCTTAATGCTCTTTATATGTGTTTATCAACCGCCTAGTGTAAGGCAACAAACATGTATCATGTTATGCCGAATAAAATGATTTTGACTTGACTTGACTTGTTATGAAAGTAAGAACTGATTAAGTAAGTAAAACCATACACAATACGCAACCATTACCAAAACACCGATAAAACTTAGGTGCGAAACACACATACAACCACACACAGCCTCAAACAAGGGCACGAGTGTGTTCACGCACGTGCACACACACACACACGTACACGCGCATACGAGAAGCAAACACCAACAAACGCACATGTTGTCACAAGACAAACAAGCGTAAGGCTGTCAAAGAGAGTACCACCTTTTGAATGACAGGCATCATTATGCTGATATTTTGACAATTATGAGTGGTACACATGGCATGTACCTTGTTCATTTTGTCGAGATATAAAATAGTGTCGTCATAACGAAATCTTTCACGTTACCTTAGTGTCACCGTAGAAATGAACAATGCCCCTACATTTGAAATTTCAAGCATTTATTTCATATTATGATAGATAAGGTAATAACAAACAAAAGGCTGAAAGTACACCAGAAAACTTCTTTATGAGCTTTCTGCTTTAGTGTCAGTATGCTGTAAGTAACAACTTACATGTAATTATCTCTGCAAACTGATTGGACCTAGACGAAATGCTGTGTAACCCAGTGGTGTTTGTAATAAACAAGTCTAAACGCAATTCACACTTTTAGCAGACGAAACTTTTTAAGCAAACGGTAATTCAGCAGGCTCAATGTTAAAAATATCATCCAAGAAACTCGATTTAATCAGTTTGTAACAAGTAAATCACCAACTAAATGAGTTGTTATGTATATCTAGAATGCCGTAAATCGGTTTCATACATACCTATATACTTCCACACAGCCGTATCTCGAGATGGCATTGTGGAATTTACTAAACATGTCGATTAGTTAACTTACCGTGGATTTTTTAAACTAAACATGTTCAATATTTTCAAATAGCTCCAAACATTTGTTTTAGAAAAAAATGAAATGTTATTATAATTGTTAAACTAACATTTTGTATGCCAAATTTTAGCATATAGCGCTGATGAAATAAAAAGTTATGACATGTAAAACATTCAACCCTTAATTTCTCAAAAGTGCAAAAACGTCTCTTACGTCATTGTGGAAATAAAGAGACGAAATGTGTGGATCCGTACGTTGAATCAATGAATCAGTTGCTATAAGCTAGATCTATGGAGGGTATTTTGTCCAAAATTAAGTGAGGGACAAAACGTCCGCCTCGTAAAAATGACGAGGGACAAAATGTCCACCCTTGAAAAATCACGGGGGACAAAATGTCCACCCTTGCAAAAGCACGAGGGAGAAGATGTCCACTCTTGCAAAACCATGGGGACAAAACGTCCACCCTGCAAAATTGAGTGGGGGACAAAATGTCCGGGGGCCCTTGACCCCGCTTGACACTTATTATGAGAGGGGTATCGCACTATGTATTTGTTTGGAAAGTGCAACCGGCTTTCAATATGTCCAAGCGGTTAATCTGTTTGCAAAATCGTAACCGGATAACCGGATCAGAAACGGTTAACCTGTAACATCACTAATTAATATATATTTTAAGTTCCTGTGACCTACCTCTGTAGCAGGCTTGAAAGCTTTATATAAATCTGATAGAGAATCACCTGCACATCATTCGTTTAACCCTTCGCTTGCTGAATTTTAAAATACATTTCTCCTTCTTTACCCATGCCCTGTTGTATAATTACATATATATTCACTGTGTACAAGTATTTAGCTGTGCAATCACTGCTGTGGAGTACACCGGTTGCACAATCAACTTGTAAATAGTGCAGACCCTGATGAGACAGCCCCTGCAGGAGCTGTCTCATCTGGGTCTTCACTATTTACTGGTATGTATATTGACGCGAATAGCAAACGAAGGGTTAACATTCAGTGAAATTCCAATCTGCGATTTAGGAGATATCAACGAAGTTTTTGTTTAATATCTATTTCTAATTCCAATTACGTAGGGTCAAGCCCCAAAATAATATGGGTCATATAAATACTGATTATGCCCAACCTCTCTGCCAACTTTAAGGATCTTGGGCCAAAGCGGTCTCTAGTTATTGATCGAAAATAAAATGTCTAATGATGGACTGACATGGGCATAGCAATATACATGTATACGATGGGGTACGGACAAAACCCCATGTGGACAAAACCCCAGTAGGACATAACCCCATAGGACAATACCCCATAGGACACAACCCCAGCGTCAAATGTGGCAAGGCGGACAAAAGCCCGTATGTTAACATATTTGGGTTATAAATCAACTTTTAGATAATTTGCAGAAGAAACCCTCAATCAGAATATAAATTCAAAGCAAGATTTTTAAATTGTCAAATTTAAAGTTACAATCTGCAAATCAAAATAGAAGTTAAAGCATAATTAAAATTAGGTTAAAATTATAAATAAATGAAGAATGCATTCATAGTTAACTGGGCTTTAGTTTACCTTTTAATTTTATTTTTTTTTAATCTAATTTCTAATGTACTAATGAGGTTTCAAAGCGAGATGTTTTAATTTTCAAATTTAAAGTTACAATCTGCAAATAAAAATAGGAGTTAAAGCATAATTCTAATTTTACTTTTTACTTTAATTTCTAATGTACTGATTAGGTTGTTTTTAGCGGTATCAATGTTCAGTAGTCATAATAGTATATATTAAACTCATTTAAAGAGGATTACACTAAACTACTGTTTGAATGTGTGGTGTGTTTTTAGATGTATCAAAGTTATATGATTTTGCCTCAACAATTTAAAAATATAAATATCAATGACAAATAGTGTAGACCCTGATTAAATCACTCCCTTATGTCCCTATTCCACACAGACCACGAATCCCACGAATCGCCGCAAAGTGACAGATTTTAGGATTCGTAGTGGAATCGTAATCAGTTCGTGTTGATTCGTATATATTCATAATCAGTTCGTGCAATTCTTGAGCAATAGGGAATTCGTGACAGAAGTTTTGAGCTGTTCAAATTTTGGCAACGAACTCCCGAATCCAAAAGATCGTAGTTAATTCGTAACAAATTCGCAGTGCTTTCTTAGGAATCGTAATTGATTCGTAGATATTCTATTCTCACTAACTATTAACTGTTAACTTAATTCGTAGTGCTTTCTTAGGAATAGAAATTGAATCTTCCACCCTCAGCTCCTGCATCAGTCTGTTGTAGTGACTGTATTCTAGCCTTCTAGGTGGTGTCAGCGACGGACTAACCCATAACCTTGGGGCTCTTCTTCTTCTTCGAAGCAGTCTCCTAGCCATCAGCAGCTGGTGCTGATACTCAAAGTCCAGGGCTAACACAATAGCTGCTCTACGATTAACACCCATCATAGAACTGATGCCTTGCAAGCAGGGCTGAGGGCCTTTTTATACAAATACTTAGGGAAAATCAAACGAATTGTCAAGTTTAGTCAATAATTCATTTTTATTCGTACCTCATTCTTATGCGTTCGGCGTATTCAGAACTGATTCCTAACGTTCGTGTAGAATTCGTAGTTGATTCTTGTAGATCGTAGTGAATTCTTTACAATATTCGTGCGATTTCAGCCGAATCCCACGAATATTCGTAACACTATCGTACATGTATCGTAGCTAAATCGTAGAGCGTCACTAATTGGACCAGAGCATTTACAAAATTCCACGAATCGTCACGAGTTCTAAAATTTGTCAATTCTTGACGATTCGTTGGATTCGTGGTCTATGTGGAATAGGGGTATTACAAGTGATTGATTTGGACAAAAGCTACCTGTTGTGATAGTGACAAGGTACTTGGTTTTGTTTGATACATACATGGCTTTATATCATTTTGCCTCAATAATTTAAATGTGGATTTATATTCTAAAATAACTATAACTATCAATGACAAATGGTGTAGATCCTGATTAAATCACTTCCTTACAAGTAATTGATTTAGACAAACACTACCTGTTGTGATAGTGAATATGTACTTGGTTTTATTTTGTACATACAAACAGTAGTGAAAATCAGGTTATTAACATATTACCATATGCCTAACAACATAGTTATTTATTGCTTCTATTCTCATTGAAATTAAATATTTATACTTATTTCTTTTCTCGTATGTTTTATTCTCCCTTGCTATTGCTATGAAGTGCCATTTGTATATATAATTCCTTAATTAAATACATAATTATGTTTCACATGGGGTTTTGTCCATATGGGGTATTGTCCTACTGGGGTATTGTCCTATAGGGTTATGTCCTACTGGGGTTTTGTCCTAATGGGGGTTTGTCCTACACCCGTATACGATATAGTAGCAACCAAACAAGATGTGTTTGTGAAACACTATGTCCCGATTTTGATGTATATATGTTGACGTAATATAAGTTTGACGTATATATATTAAATTATGTGCAATGGCTACAAAATCAAACTAACAAACCACCAGACAGACAGCAAAAACAATATGTCCCCGGGGGATGGGGCATATAAATAAATAAATAAATAAATATGGAGGTCAATACGAGCAGGATGCTTGCTGCAAAAGTAATGCAGAAAGCTCTTAGGAGCTTTATGCATTCCCCAGGTTATACAGTAAACCCCTTTAAAGCGACCACTTAAAGAAGAACCATAGCTGCCTTTATAAGCAGGTGATTGTTGAATGCAATACGAAAGTAATGCAGAAAGCTCCTATACTGCATTAAAGTAAAACCTCTCTATAACGACCACTAAATTACATCAAGTATTTTGTGTTAAAGGCAGGTGGGTGCTTAAAGCAAGGTGAAAGTAAAACAGAACGCTCCTATAGGAGCGTTCTGTTTTACTTTCACCTTGCTTTAAGCAACCACCTGCTAAAAATACCAACTAATTAACACAATTTAGTGGTCGTTATAGAGAGGTTTTACTGTACTTTCGTCCTGATTTAAGCTACCACCTGCCTCTGCCACCCACAATTATGCCCATTTTTGGTGGTCGCATTAGAGGGGTTTTTACTATATTTATACCCCAACAAACTTGTTTGAGGGGTATACTGGAATCACCCTATCCGTACGCATTTGAACATGGGTAGTTGGTGTCGCGAACTCCTCTTTCAGTTTAAAAGTTACTGAAATCATATTTGGTATAAATAATAACTATGAATGGCAGGTGTGCAAGACGCAATTTTCATGTGTTTACTACTGGCCATTGCAGAATTATCTCCCCTGAACTTTTTTTTTACCTTTTTTCCCTGAAACATGGGGAGTTGGTGTCGCGAACGTCTCCTTTAGTTTTAAAGTTATTAAATTTATATTTGGTATAGTTAATAACTACGAATGGTAGATGTGCAATACGCAATTTTCACGTGTTTAGTGCTGGGCATTGCAGAATTATCTCCATTTGAACTTTGAGTATTTTTTTCATTTTGGCATGAAACACATGGTGAGTTGGTGTCGCGAACTCCTCCTTCAGTTATTGAATTTATATAATTGGTATACATAATAATCAAGAATGGTAGGTAGATGTGCAAGACGCAATATTCATGTGTTTAGTGCTGGTCATTGCTTAATTACCCCCCCCCCCCCGCGAGCTTCTGATAATTTTTGTCTTTTAGCATGCAACATGGGGAGTTGGTGTCGCAAACTCCTCATTCAATTTGAAAGTGATTGAATTGAAATTTGACATACATGATAACCACGAAGAGAACATGTACAGGACACAATTTTCCTGTGTTTAGTGGCAGGCATTACATAAGTATCTCAACTTGAACTTTGAGTGTTTTTGTAATTTGATCCTGTTACATGGGTAGTTGGTGTCACAAACTTAGATTTGCAATCAAAGTATTCATCACCTTTAGTGATAGTTCTAGTTAAACCCATTCCCACTTTGGCTATTTTTTAGACTCATTCCCTCATAGGCTATTTTCAGTACCAGCCTCTTTGAATAAATCTACTGAAAAGGAGCATTTACTTGCAAAAAGGAAAATTTCTGAATCATGTAGTCTTCTTGAAACCATGGGTTTTACTGTAACACCCCCAAACAACCTTTCTTTCAAGATGAAGGGGCATAATAAGTCCATTCAATAGTAACAGACTCAAATTTGCAAGGACTTTGAATGTCAAATGCTGCAGACCCTGATCAGAGGACTGCAAAGGCCAGTACACCGGTTTTCTGGCACTTTTGAAAAGGGTAACCCTTTCCCTGTTTAATTCCAAATTTCAATACCTACTGAATATTCATGAAATGAAAACATTTATATGAAGGAAAGGGTTTTAAAAAGTGCCTGAATTTTTATGTAAGACAAAATGGTATTTGAATAAAAAACAAACAGATAAATAATAACATAAAAACAATTTTACTCCAAACTGTCTATTAATATCAAAATAGTACTTCATAGATTAACTTTATTCTAGATGTGAGATAATTTAATCATAATGTGAGAACAGTACAAGATTATCAGGATCCATCCTGTTTCACACCGTTTTAACCCTTTACTGGTACCCCATGAATATTCGTTAAAATACAGTAAAACCTCTCTATAACGTCCATTAAATTGTATTAATTAGTTGGTATTTTGGGCAGGTGGTTGCTTAAAGCAAGGTGAAAGTAAAACAGAACGCTCCTATAGGAGCGTTGTTTTACTTTCACCTTGCTTTACGCATCCACCTGCCTTTAACACAAAATACTTGATGTAATTTAGTGGGCGTTATAGAGAGGTTTTACTGTATAATGACATCATGAATATTAACCCATTACTCCATAAATATGCCTTTGCAAACAGAGTACACCCATATCAGACAAATCCTATAGGAGTGCTGTATTTGCTTATGATATGATAATACATGTAGATATAAATCTACAGTTTGTACCATGGCCAAAAATCCAAAATTCCTGTGTCCATATGCTATTATAATGATAAATCTAATAAACCCTTTTCTCCATTAATATTTATGTAAGAAATAATGACGTCATAATAGTACCTGGCCAAAGGAAGTTTTGGCTATGGCAGAAAGTGTAGAATCATACCTATTTTATATAATAAGCAAACAGAGCAGACCCTGACCAGACAGCTCCTCTAGGAGCCATCTGATCTGGATCTTCTCTATTTGCGCTGGTGTAGAAAGGCATATTTATGGAGTAAGGGGTTAATACTCATGAGGTAATTAATACATGAATATTCATGAGTTAAAGGGTTTATAAGATGAAGTTTTGAAATGACAAATTAACAGACATTTTCTATGGCAGAAACTAGAGCCGTCTGATCAGGGTCTGCTCTGTTTGCTAATTGAATTTGAAAGATCTATTTCTTTATTTCTAAACTGGATACAATTTCCCACCTTCCATACTTTATCTTACTTATTTTGTCCATGAACATTCAGTAGATATTGAACTTTGAAATAAACATAGAACAGGGAAATGGTTAACTCTTTCGCGCTGCCAAATCTCATCTGCTACAAATTTCGTTGTGAAACTTTCTCCCCATTTCTTTAAACAATAACTACCACAGTAACAAACACTTTGTATCCTGAGGAGATGCCGAGTTACTCGGAATCTCATCTGACTCCAAACTATTTGCATAGGTAATTACAGATACGATTATGGCAGCGGAAGAGTTAACCCTTTCCCTGTTCTAGGTTTATACCAATTTTCAATACCTACTGAATAATGAATATTCATGGATAGAATAGTTATAATGAAATATGGAAGGTGGATCATTGTAGACATTTTTAGAAAATAAAGAAACAGATCTATCCAATTCCATGAGCAAACAGAGCAGACCCTGATCAGACGGCTCCTCTAGGAGCCGTCTGATCTGGGTCTACTCTGTGCTTAATGCAGGGTAAATGTTACCACCTGCCTTACAGACCCATAATTAGATCTCTTTTTGACGGCTGCTCAGGACAGGGTCTTCACAGAATGGTCAAACCTCTCTTATCCCCATTTCCCTGTTCTATGTTTATTTCAAATTTCAACACCTGCTGAAATATTCATGGTCAAAATACATGTAGTTACAATGAAATATGGAGGGTGGAACATTGTACCCGTTTTTGAAAGTAAAGAAACAGATCTCTCAAATTCCATAAGCAAACAGAGCAGATCCTGATCAGACGGCTCCTATAGGAACCGTCTGATCTGGGTCTACTCTGCAAATGCGTGAAAAAGCGTTTATGTGAGGGAAAGGGTTAACATGTCTACCATAACTGTAGACTTCACCCTTTCCCTATTGAATGTCAGGACTAATGAAACCCTGGCCATTTAACCCTCCTATAGGAGCCGTCTGATCAGGGTCTGCTCTGTTTGCTCAAGGAATTTGATAGATAGGTTTCTTTACTTTCTAAAATGGCTACAGTGCTCTACCTTCAACAAATCATTGAAACTATTTTGTCCATGAATATTCAGTAGGTAACGAAACTTGGAATAAACATGGAACAAGGAAGAGGGTTAAGAATTGATTTTTTATAATGGCTTATGTACACATGAACATTATGTATCAGTGGAAACTGTAGAGTCTGGTATATTAAAATTTCATAAGCAAACAGACCCGACCCTGGTCAGACGGCTCCTACAGGAACCATCTGATCTAGGTCTACTCTGTTTGCAAAGGCAAATTTATGGAGAAAAGGGTTAAAAACACAGTTAACGATTCAAAAGTAACATAATTGAAGTGACAGCTCACATGACCATATTGCACGAGTTATTCGCGTTTTCAATTTTAACCCATTCCCGTATAGGCTATTTTTAGATCCAACCACTTTGAATAAATCTACTGAAAAGGATCATTAACTAGAGAAAATAATTTTTTTTAGAATTTTGTAGTTTGAAACCATTGTGATAAATAGAGCATTTGCTCCTATAAGAGCAAATGCTCTATTTATCACAATGGTTTCACAAAGTGACATTTACAGAAGCGTCAATATGCGGGAATGGGTTAACCCTTTACTCCATGGATATTCCTTTGCAAACAAAATAGACCTGTCTCATTAGGATCTGCTGTTTGCTTATGATGTACTAAATATATATGATTCTTGAGTTTCTATCATGATAAATAAAATATTTTGTTCAGTTTCATTATGAAAATTCAGTTAATCCTTTCCCTCATACTAATGCCTTTTGATGCCTCTGCAAAAAAGTCACTTTATGAAACCATTGTGATAAATAGAGCAATTGCTCCATAGGAAAAATGCTCTATTTATCAAAATGGTTTCAAAACTATTCTAAAAAAAATTCTTTCCTCTATTAAATTTATTCAGAGGTAGGATCTAAAAAAAACCTATGAGGGGATGGGTTAAGATTCACGATATCATTATTTCTTGTTTGCATATTCATGCAAAAATGAGTTATGGGATTATAGATAAAATAAATAAAATTTCATGTGAATGTTTTACCCTTACACAAAACAATTGGAAACACGACAGATATCAATACGGTACCCTAATATAAACAATTCAACAGTAAAGGCAACCAAATTCATGAATTGTGATTTATGCATACAGGATATAACAACACTCAACATTTAAACCTCATGAAGATCACAGCTGTGGATTTTTTTCCAAACCTGACCAGCCATTTATGAGAAAATGAATTTTGTGCAATATTTTTATAATTCAAGGGGACATAACTCTCTAAAATAATCAAACAATGTCATTCTGGGGATATGCACAACTACATTTTATGGTGATCACTGCTGTGAACACATCACAAGAGTGCCAGTGGGCACAACATACGCCCCTCGGGCCTTGTTCAACATAAACTGAGGTTAAAATATTTGCTAAACGCAAATTCTAAGACCAAATGTGCGAAGTTTCAAAGCTTTATCTCAAAGGGTTATGTAAATAGGTGGACTTTAACAAGAACCGTAACCAAAAATTCTAAGTTAAAAAGGGTCACAATTCAGTCAAAATGCTTGACAGTGTTATTTACTCTTGCCTACAGGTGAAGCTTGTGATAGTGAACAAGTTTCAAAGCTTTATCTCAAAGGGTTATGTAAATGAGTGGACTTTCAACATAAAATGAGGTTAACCTATTTGTTTAACGCAAATGCTAAATGCAAATTCTAAGTCCAATTGTGCAACCTTGACCTTAGATGTACATACCGCGACACACCCATGCCACTGTAGTATCTCCAGATAAACATTGTGGTGAAATTTGAGAAGGATCCATCAAGCAGAAATTGAGTCAGAGATGTTACAGACAGACAGTTAACATATTTGCTAAACGCAAATTCTAAGTCCAATTATGCGACCTTGACTATACGTTCCCGGACTGGACAGGCTACTGTAGCATGTCCAGATAAACATTGTGATTAAATTTGAGAAGTATCAACCCAGCCGAACTTGAGTTAGAGATGTTACAGACAGACAGACGGACAGAGCCATTCCATAATACGTCCCGTTTCAAACGGGAGTATAAAAAGGCATGACATATGTCAGCACCATTTCGATATTTTTAACCCTTTACTTCATGTATATAATTCACAAGTGTATATAATTTACAAGAGACTGCCCTTTACATTTATTGTCACAGTAACAATAGTAATTCAAAGTTGTAACATAAACAAACAGAGCAGGCCCTGATCAGAATAGAGCAGAGCTGGGTCTACTCTATCTGCAAAGGCATAAAAAGGAATCATGCAGTAAAGGCTTATATGAAAAACTAATGGAGACACAAATAGTATAAACTATGATCAAATCCTTAACCCTTTCCTCCATTAATACACCTTCCTACGCCTCTTTAAAAGTCACTTTTTGAAACCATTGTGATAAATAGAGCATTTGATCCTATGGAGCAAATGCTCTATTTATCACAATGGTTTCAAAACTACACAATTCTAAAAATTCTACTTTTCTCTAGTAAATGCTCCTTTTGGGTAGATTCATTCAAAGAAGTTGGGTCTAAAAATAGCCTATGAGGTAATGGGTTAACCCATATCATGCTAAGCACAACTTCTGTGAGAGCTGAGTGATTACAGAACTACAGGTGTGTACCCAAATACTAAAATCGTCTTTTCTCCACCAAACCCTATACTCTTTGAGACGATTCTAAAGAGTGGTCACAGTATAGGGTTCGGTGGAGAAATAAAGGAGTTATTCTTGAAAATGTATGCATCTTATCTGGAGCTCTGGATTAGGGTCTGTGATATATTTAGCCCTTATCATGCTAAGCACGGCCTGACTTGCATTTGCAAACAGCTTGGATTCAGATGAGACGCGGAGTCCTCCAGTCCAGGGCTTCTCATCAGGGTCCAAGCTGTCGGACACTCAGTTAACAAATTCTTGAATGCTGGTACGATACAGAATTAGGAAAAAAAAAAGAACACCTACAACAGATCAGAGTTTTAGTAGACATAATTTTTTCAACATTAGTTGATTTTTTTATAATAACACATGTATACCGTAGACATTTTGGTATTGGTAGAAACTGAAGTCAAATCTAATTTAATTCCATGAGCAAAACAGAGAAGACCCTGATCAGATGGCTCTGGCAGGAGCCTTCTGATCTGGGTCTACTCTGTTTGCAAAGACATGAAAAAGCGTTTATATGAGGGAAAGGATTTTTTTTAATTAATAAACACATATGAAATTTTCTTAATATATTTGCAAACAGTTATGTAGGACATATCTGACTTGGGTCTACTCCATTTGATTTATGGAATAATTGACACTTATTCCCTTGTTCACATATATGCCATTATAAAAATCCAGTTAACCCTTTCCCTGTTCTATGTTTATTTCAAATTTCATGGACAAAATTGTTAAAATGAAATATGGAAGGTGAAACATTGTAGCCATTTTAGAAACTAAACTAAAGAAGCAGGTCTTTCAAATTCTATTAGTAAACAGAGCAGACCCTGATCAGAAGGCTCCTATAGGAGTTTGCAAATGCATGAAAAAACATTTAAATATGAGGGAAAGGGTTGATTAACCCTTTACTCCATGAATATTCACATAAGAAATAACGACATCATGAATATCAATTAGATTTTTATTTTATGATGGCACATGAAGATAGGACATATTAGATCAGGTAGAAACAGTAGAATCTGGGACCATGCTTATAAAACTTTTAGTTGAGTCTGAGTACGTTCTCAAGCTTTTGATTGGTCAGATTTGAGCCTTTGGCTCAAATCTGACCAATCAAAGGCTTGAGAACTCAAATCTGACCAATCAAAAGCTTGAGAACGAAACTCAGACTCAACTAAAAGCTTTATAAGCATGGACCCAGATCTATATTTATACAATAAACAAGAATCAGATCTATATTATAGCAAGCACAGCAGCCCTGTAGGAGTCGTCTGAGCTGGGTCTACTGTTTGCAAAGATGTAGAAAGGCGTATTTTTGTAGTAAATGGTTAATGTTCATAAAGTCATCTAATTAATATTCATAATACATGTATAATTATTTCTTACATTCATATTTATCAGGTATTAAAAGGGGTAAGAGAGGTTAAACTATTTCGCGTAATGAAGCATTGAGCAAATAAAGCACAATATATTGACAATATTAACTATCTATAATCTGTGCTGGTTGCAGCCGTAAGGCTGGTCCCATCCATATCCATATTCAGGCATCATTCAATCTGAAATATAAAATTTGACAATAGATAAGCTCCTACCATGCTAAGTGTATTTGTAAATAGCTTGGATCCAAAGTAAATTCGTGTCTCATCATGATCAAAGATGTTTGACACTTGGTCAGTAGTACCGTTACCCTTTACTCCAATAAAGTCACCTTTCTACACCTTTTCAAACAGAGTAAACCTAGATCAGATGAAGGAGCCATCTGGTCAGGGTCTACTATTTGCTTATGAAACACTACACTACACATGCATTCCAAATATCAAGTTTTTATCTTTATTGGTTCGAAAGTAAGTGATTTGACCTATATATCTAGCCTTTGACCTTGAAGGCGGACCTCGACATGTCACCCCTGAAAATGTGCAGCTTCAAGAGATATACATGAATGCCAAATATCAAGTCTCTATCTCTACTGATTTAAAAGTTATGCCCAATGTTAAAGTTGTTGACAAACTAACATCTGACCTTTGACCGTGAAGGATGACCTTGACATGTCACCTCCCAAAATGTGCAGCTTCATGAGATACACATGCTATCTCTATCTCTACTGGTTCAAAATTTATGACCAATGTTAAAGTTGATGACAAACAAACAGACAGGGCAAAGACAATATGCCCCTAAGATCTGATCTGGGGGGCATATCTAAATAATATAGACATGATTCTACTGTTTCTGCCTGGCCAAAACTTACTATGTCTACGTGCTATTATAACAATTTATCAAATTAATATTCATGACATCATAAATGAATATTCATGGAGTAAAGGGTTCACTCTTTTATACCTTTGCAAACAGAGTAGACCCAGATCAGGTGGCTCCTGTATTAAATATATGTATTAATTGGGTGAAATTTTATGTCCCTATGAGCAAGGGAATTCTCAGCCATGGAACAAACATTCTGAGACTCAGAGTATTGCTTTTGCAATACAATGTCAACGGTTTAGAAAAGTTAATAATTTTCGGATTTACAGCTGATATAAATGTAATTCGTTTTGAAATAAGAAATAAATTGTTAATATTTAATACCGGTATTTGTTACGATGAAAGTCCAACTGCTGTAATGCCATGAATAATCAACATAGTGTAACAAATTCTATCTTGATCTGTTACTCATTATAATAAAGCCACATACCAAATATCACTTCTTTAGAAAAACAAGAGGGCCAGAATGGCCCTGATATCGCTCACCAGACAATCAGAGGAGAAGATTTTCAAAGTTTTCACTATATGTTTCAATAGAAAACTAGACAGCCCTAGGTGGGGCCAAATTTGACCCAAGGGGCATGATTTATATAACTTTTGTAGAGGACCTGAATATTATGCTATGTGCCAAATATGAAAGCTGAGAACCTTCCAGTTTCAGAGGAAGAGATTTTCTAAGTTTTACTATATGTTTCTACAGAAAACAAGGCACCCTTAGGGCTGGGCCAATTTTGACCCCAGGGGCATAATTTATGTAACTTTTGTAGAGGACCTAAACATGATGCTTTGTGCCAAATATGAAAGCTAAGAATCTTCCAATTTCAGAAGAGAAACTTTTCAAAGTTTTACTATATGTTTCTATAGAAAACATGGCACCCCTGGGGCAGGTCCAATTTTTGACCCCAGCAAACAGAGCAGACCAGATCAGATAGCTCCTGTAGGACTTGCTCTGTTTGCTTATGGAATAATATAGATCTGATTCTGACGTTTCTGTCACAGCCAAAACTTTCACTGTTCATGTGTTATTACAAAAAATTTCAGTCAATGAATATTCATAGTCACAATTCTTTACCCTTTACTCCATGAATATTTATATAAGAAATAATGACGTCATGAATATTAATTGGATTATTGGAGTTATTGTTATAATAGCTCAGGAACACAGGACATTTTGGCTTTAGCTGGAACTGTAGAATCATATTATATCGTAAGCAAACAGAGCAAACCCTGATCAGATGACTCCTATAGGAACCGTCTGCAATGGTGTAGAGAGGCGTATTTATGGAGTATATGGCTAAATAAGTATTCCTGGGGGAAAGGGTTTCATTCTGGGGCTAAGATGAATATATTTACTGCCATGACAAAAAGCTGAGAATCAGAGCCATAACATATAAACAAACAGCAGACCCTGATCAGACAGGTCAGGCTTTCTGGTCTAGGTCTATTCTGTTTGCAAAGGCACAAACATGTGGAATTATTATGTAATACAGAGGTCCAGGTAAGACGCGTAAACTAAAACATTTTCAAGAATTGCTTCTTTATTTCTCCACCAAACCCTAAGGCTATGTTGTGACCACTCTTTAGAATAGTCTCGAAGAGACGATCCTAAAGAGTAGTCACAATACAGGATTTAATGGAGAAAGGATGATTGTAGTATCTGTAATAGGTAAAGAACAGAACAGATCTTATTTATTTTGACTTGTGTACAATGGTACATCATCACATCCAATTAATATAAATCAAACATTAACCCGTTCCTCCACAAATACGCCATTCTACGCCTCTATAAAACTCACTTCTTGGAACCATTGTGATAAACAGAGCATCTGCTCCTATTGAGCAAATGCTCTATTTATCACAATGGTTTCAAAACTAAACAATTCCAACATTTTCCTTTTCTCTAGTAAATGCTCCTTTTCGGTAGATTTATTCAAAGAGGTTGGGTATAAAAATAGTCTATGGGGGAATGGGTTAAGTATTAACAAGGGTAAATATCAGAATAATATAATGCTCTTCCCTAAATAAATATCATTATGTTTCACTTTAAACCTTCTCTTGCTGAAATTTAAAATACATTTCTCCTTCTTTACCCATGCCCTGTTGTATAATTACATACATCTTCATTGTGTACAAGTATTTCGCTGTGAAATCACTGCTGTGGAGTGCACTGGTTGCACAATCAACTTGTAAATAGTGCATACCCTGATGAGACAGCTCCTGCAGAGCTGTCTCATCTGGGTCTTCACTATTTACAGGTAGGTATATTGACGTGAATAGCAAGCAAAGGGTTAATAACAAACTGAGAGACTGAGATACTCAATTAAATTATACTAGAGGAAGATCTTAACACAATTGTTGTAATGCAGATACCAAAGTTCATGGTAGAGACAAAAGACAATGGAAAACAAACATACTGGGGTACACTGTCTATCAATTCTGTATCATGTGGAATAATTGTTGCATTCCAGGCCTTTTTCTGGCATCTCCATGGGTCCATTAAAAGTACACATTCCAATTTTAAATAAGTAACATTTTTCCTAACATGAGAAAAAGAAAGAAAGAAAGAAAAATGCTTTCCAAATCATTGAGTTTATAGTTTATGTGCGAAAGAATTCCCCATTATTAAAATGAATTTTTCACAAAATTGCCCGAAACAGGCCTCGCACACACAAAAAAAAATCTAATTCTGGGTTTGAGGTGTGTAGTAGCTTAATGCAGAAAGAGCTTCCATTCTGTATTAATTAAGCAAGCAAGAGGAGCTAATTAATCATCATTACGTCAATATTTCTTAATAGATGAATGTACAACAGGGAAAGGGTTAATTCTTATGAGAAAGACAGCTTGTGGACAGGTAATAGTACACATAGATTACAGTAAAACTTGTATTAACAGACACATTACGTCATGAATATGTACACAATAAATCATAAATTAATGAATATTAATCGACTGAAATCTGATAATTGTATATGAAACTTTTATGCTACTGTTATTTATGCAAATAGGGTAGACACAGGACAGGCAGTTCCTACTGGAGCTGTCTGATCCGAGTCTACTCTGTTTGCAAAAGAGTGCAAATATGAAGGCGTATATGATGTAAAGGGTTAAAACCCCCACTTAAGTCAACAAGAATCAGCACCTTTTAAAAAGCCCTTTACTCCAGAGAGACACCTTTTGACACATCTGCAAAACAGAGTTGACCAAGATCAGACGGCTCCAGTAGGAACCATCTGATCAGGGTTTGCTCTGTTCGCTTATGATAAACATAGGTATTTCACTATAGTTCACGCTTTTTCATGATGCCATTATGAAAATTCATCTTATTGACATTCATTAAATTTAGTATAAATATCAGTCGAGACAGGTGGCAGCTTAATGCAGCGTTAAAGTCATGCAGAAAGATCTTAGAGGAACTTTCTGCATCACTTTCACTCTGCATTAAGCAGCCATCTGTCTATAAGTATCTAAATTCTTTTCTACTTGAATTCTGGTTTAACCCTTACAGTGCGGGACCCGAGTCACTAATGTCCTTTGCAAACAGTGTAGACCCAGATGAGAGGGCTCCTAGGGCAGCCCTCTCATCAGGGTCTGCACTGTTTGTCATGTTACACTTTTCTTTAGAAAACATCCCTAAATATTCACCATAAGCTTGACCTATTTGAATTTTGGAATATTCCATTTGAAAATTCAGCATTGTAAGGGTTAAAGGGGTTTACTGTATCCGATTGTATTGTAGCCAAATTTTTTTTATCATTTACCACTATCAAAATTCAGCTGATTAATATTCACATCCTCACTAATTTTTACATGAATATTCATCACGTAACTAAAGGGTTAAAAGTTGTTTTACTGTATCTTTCTTCTACTCCAGCCACATCACAGGGAAGGCATATGATAAGAGGACATATCAACACTGAGAGACAAACATGGTAGATCTGATCTGATATGAAATATCCCACATGGCATTCAATCTGAGTCTACATTGCAGAGGTATGGTAAATCCTTTGCTTCCTATAAATGCCTTTTCAAGCCTTTACAATTGGAGTGGACCAATATCAGACGGCTCCTGTAGGAACCATCAGATCAGGATCTGCTCCGTTTGTTCATGAAATTATATAGATCAGGCCCTACAGTTTTTGTCCAAGCCAACAATTCCCTTTGAAATTTTTAACTTTAATCTCAAAATATAGTTTATAATGAATATTCATGAAGTGATTGATTCATGCATAAACATTTATTGGAGACAGGATTAACCTTTTCCTCTATCAATACGCCTTTCTACAACTTTGCAAACAGAGTGGACCCAGATCAGACGGCTCCTATAGGAACTGTCTTATCAGGGTCTGCTTTGTTTGCTTAATATGATGTAACAAAGATATGATTATACAGTTTCTGCATGGCCAATGTGCTATTATAACACTTTATCTAATTAATATTCATGATGTAATCATTTCTTGCATGAATATTCATGGAGTAAATGGTTAAGAGGCCCACTTGGAAACTACATGTCTCTGCAATAACGTATCTTGTTGATACTTATTACAATTTCCACTAAGTGGACACTACATTACAACCTCTCTATAACGGCCACTAAATTGTGTTAATTAGATGGTATTTAGGGCAGGTGGCTGCTTAAAACAAAGTGAAAGTAAAACAGAACGCTCCTACAGGAGCGTTCTGTTTTACTTTCACCTTGCTTTAAGCAGCTACCTGTCTTTAACACGAAATACTTGATGTAATTTAGTGGCCGTTATTGAGAGGTTTTACTGTAGTAAAGTATAACCTGTCTTAACGATTTACACCATGTATATTCATGCTAGAAATAAGCACATCATGAAATTAGAATTTGTGAATCAGATTGTTTAGGTCATGGCAGAAACGTTAGAATCATGCCTATATTATATCATAAGCAAACAGAGCATTTTATCCATGAATATCCAATAGGTATTGAAATTTGGAATAAACATAGAACAGGGAAGGGTTATCTACAAGCTCTCTGCACTGTTCTCTTATGAGCAGTTCTCTGCACTATTTCCCCAGAACTTCAGACAAGAAATGTCGACACGACATCAAACCGGGTTGTCCTTCACTATTAACTTGTGATTTCTAAGTTCAAAGGGGCATATATTTAACTCCAAGAAAAATTGCAGAGGGAAAAATCCCTAACAATATGCACAACTACATATTGTGTCCTTGCTACATGCAAGGTTTTATGAAAATCTGTTGAGCAGTTTCAGGAGTTGCGCTTTATACAAGGATAGGGTCAAAAGACCTACAGGGTTTTCCCTAGCATTTTCTATTTGAGAGTCCCAGGGACCCTCAAAAATTTATTTTGGGAGTCCCAGGTGCCAAAATAAGGGTCCCAGATGATTTACTTATTATATAGAGCAAGGGTGTTCGAGAATGACATGTGATGTGATTGAAAAAATGATGTATTTGTGATGGAGTTGTTGTTGAGACATAGCATGCAAAGGGCACCTGTGTTTGTAAATAGAGTAGACTAGATCAGATGTCTCCTATAGGAGCCGTCTGATCTTAGTCTGCTTTATTTTCTTAGGAAATTACAATAGGTCTGTCTACGGTATCTAACATTTGCAAAAATTACTGTATACATATGGTATTCAGTTAAAAAGATTCAGCTAATAAATATTCATGATGTCATTACGCGGGTAGTCTGTGTCGCCGATTTTTTTTTTGTAAATACAGTCCACTCTCGTTATGGCGAACTCGCTTGACACGAATTTCTCGTTGACACAAAGTTTTTGTAAAGTCCCAACTTTTCTTCCTATATATTCTATATGAATTTAAGTTTTTAAGACGAGTTCGAACTGATCACGTTTTCGATAAGTCGAAGTCATTTTCCGTCCCCAAAGTGTTTGTTTGCATGTAATTATCGGTGTTTGTATCGAAGTCGCACCTCTCAGTCTGATTGAGTTCGAGGTGTGAATTAGACCTTTTGATCCAACACTGGCAAAGTACGCCAGGTGATCGCGACACACGTAATTACAACTTGTTTTGTGGGTAAACAATCACTGATGTCAGATAATTATTCGAACTGTGGAACAATGCCGCATTGAGTGAACGTTATTTAGTAAAATGACACCTTACCGTTCATTCGTCCTAAGTGTCAATCATGACTACTGTAGTAAGAAAGATAACTCTCAAGCGTCCTCGCTTTCGGACGATTTTGTAGAGATTGGATAATAAGTAAGACCTGTTCCTTATTTTATTACCAATACATGCAGTTCAACATTGAATTTAATTTGTCACTTGAGTAATAGCAAAACAGCTCACGGCGAAACATGTAAAATGGTGACTACATTTTGAAACGTCTGGTTTCCCGAATAAGGGTTTTCTCTAGATGTACCGGAAATACACGAATTGGCAACCAGCTAGTTCACGTGTGATTGCGTATTTCCGGTGCCCGTTTAGGAAAAGGGATTTCCCATAGAAATGGCGTAAACAAACGATGCGCTTTAAAAATCGCCAAACCAACGGCGATTAATTCAATGATAAAGGCAAAAGGGATCTGAAAATTGGATAGGGCCTTGTAAATTACGGCATAGTGTCATTAATGGAGGGTAGGAAAGACAGAATTTTGTTCTCGCAGTAATGGATCAACACGCACATGTGCGTGTTGATCCATTACTTCGAGAACAAAATGTATGTACAATTTTATTTACACAGAGCGCGATTCTGTTACACAATGTGAAGACTAAACTGTACACACACATTAGTATGCTTGTAATATGGCAGCTTGTTTAAGGTGAACGTAATGGAAGAAACTGGATTTTTTTGAAAAAAATGGCTTGTGATTTTTGAGTCGAACTCTCGATGAGTCGAAGTTTTTAACGGGTCCCTACGAACTCGACATAACGAGAGTCGACTGTACCTCATTTATAGTAATATGATTGAATATCGCAATGAAACATAAAATAAACTTATCCGCCCGCAGCAGGTTAAAGGATAAAAACAAACACCGGTGCCTACATAAACAATTTAAGACAATCTTACGTGTGAAAAACTGACAACTGTCAACTCGTATATATGCCGCCATGAATGTAATACACACAGCTGATTACCGGTCCGTACTATGCGCATGATGCCCTAATAGCACGGGAACCAGTAAAATCTTAACTGCATAACTTTCGTTACAAATTAATTGTGTGTATAATTGAGATACGCATGTACTGAATTTTTTCACTGTCAAAGCCACAAAAGTTCGCACTTTAATTATGAAAAACAAACATCATTAGAAATCTTAACCCCTAACTCTCAGTGCGGGGTTGGAGGTTATATGCTAATACAGAAAAGGGTGTGTACCCTTTGACCAATCAAATGAAATTTAAAACCCCAGCAAATCACACGCGACATTACATGTGACCTTTCATTTTCTGAAAACAGTGACAGCCATGTTTTATTGTTTTATACAGCAGGTTTAAACGTTGTAGCGGAAATTATACAAAATACGAAAAAGAGCATTTTTGCCGATTTTGATACGGATCAATTTGTGCGTCCCACAGGACGCATGGTTATGAAAAATACGAGTCCTTAGCTCAGTTTTAGGGGTAAAAACACGTTACCTAGGGAAAACCCTGGACCTAGTAATTTCTAAGTTCAAAGGGGCATAACTCCCAGAAAAATTGCAGAAGGAAAAATCCCCGACAATATGCACATCTACATATTGTATCCTTTGCTACATACAAGGTTTTATGAAAATCTGTTGAGCAGTTTCAGAGGAGTTGTGCTTACAAGGGTAAGGTCAAAAGACCTCTACGTGATTTCATAACTCCCAGAAAAATTGCAGAAGGAACAATCCCTGATAATATGCACATAGATCTATATATTGTGTCCTTACTACATACAAGGTTTTAAGAAACTCTGTTGAACAGTTTGAGAGAAGTTACGTTTACAAGGGTAGGGTCAAAAGACCTAATGACTCCTAAGTTCAAAGGGGCATAACTCCCAGAAATATTGGAGAAGGAAAAATCCCTGACAATATGCACATCTACATATTGTGTTCTTGCTACATGCAAGGTTTTATGAAAATCTGTTGAGCAGTTTCAGAGGAGTTGCGCTTACAAGACTGGCAGCTGCCCGTCCACACGACCGCCATACAACACTATTTCAATAACCGGATTTTCCGTGGAAAACCCGGTTAATAAGAGCTATTCAGGAACTCTAAGCATATTCCTCCGAAAAATCGTATCTTGCAGTTACTCATAAGAATCGCCTCTCAGAGGGGATTCTAATGAGTAGCAGCAAGACAGGACTAGGCTGAGAAAAATGGCCTTTTGATTGATCAGTATGCATCTAATTTACAGCTCTGTGCAAGGTCATCTTTCACTATGATGTGGCTGATTTACAGATGTGACAGTGGAGACAGACAACAGAGGACATACATCTCTGTGTATGGAGTGTGGTGGAGAAGTGTTAAGACCTTCTGTGGGCTCCTCCAGGATCTTGTGGGGACCAGGCTTCTCTGACATCCAGGCCAGGTAAGTGTTCCATAAAATAGAGACTACATTCACCACTATCACCCTGAAATCAGGAAAAGATGTCTTTTTATCACATAACTTTGCTTGACCCCCATTTAATATAACCATTACATATTTTTTTTATATCTAACACAGAGCTACAGATAACGGTGCATACCCAAATACTAAAATCGTCATTCCTCCACCAAACCCTATACTGTGACCACTCTTTAGAATCGTCTCTTCGAGACGATTCTAAAGAGTGGTCACAGTATAGGGTTTGGCTGACAAATATATTGTTGAAAATGTTTAAATTTACGCATCTTATCTGGAGCTCTGTAACATGTGTTATATAAGATGTGATGCCACATGATTACTTAGCATCCTTTTTGTATTTTAAAGCACACATGTAGACCGGTACACAACCTATTATTCCTGTGTCCGTGTGTACAGTAGTAAACTGTAGATAACCATTCCATATTGGCATGGACTCATCTTTGTTACTAAATATAGAATCTAGCCAGCATCACAAAGACAAAGCGAATTTCTTATTTTCCTGCCCCTATTTTCCTGACACTTGTTGTCATTTGAGGGATACGTTTCTTAAACTCATCCAGAAAAAAGTAATTAAGCTCGTCAAAGGCTTGAAAACTTTTTTTCGGGATGAGTTTAAGAAACGTTTATCTCAAATGACGAGTGACAGATTCTATATGTTACATATGACTGTAACAAAATTTCAAGTGCTCTTGATATGAAGGATAACCTTTGTACCTTTATACCTCAACATTCTACAAGATTTCACCAGTTATCAATATTAATTTTCTGCACATTAAGTAACTGTTGTGTTAACTCTAACTGTAGAATCAGATCTATTTCATGTCATAAGCAAACAGAGCAGACTCTGATCAGATCTGATCTGGGTCTTTTCTGTTTGCAAAGGCGTGAAAAGGCATTTAGGGTTGAAACATTGTCATCTGCTGCAATTCTTAACCCTTTCAGTGCCGGAAACAAGTCACTAGTGTCCTTTGAATACAGTGTAGATCCAGAGGAGAGGAGTCCTCTCATCTGGTTAAACAAGATGAGTTTGTGAAATACTATGCCCCTGCCCAATTTGACCTTAAAGGATGACCTTGACATGTCACCCCTCAAAATGTGCAGCTTCATGAGATACACATATATGCAAAATATCAAGTCTATCTCTACTGGTTCAAAAGTTATGGCCAATGTTAAAGTTGCTGATTTGACCTATATATTTGACCTCTGACCTTGAAGTATGACCTTGACATGTCACCCCTCAACATGTCTGGCTTTATGAGATATACATGCATGCCAAATATCAAGACTCTATCTGTACTGGCTCAAACGTTATGACAATGTTCAAGTTGCTGATTTGACCTATATATTTGACCTCTGACCTTGAAGGATGACTTTGACATGTCATCCCTCACCATGTCCGGCTTTATGAGCTTCATATGCATGCCAAATATCATGTCTCTATCTGTACTGGCTCAAAAGTTATGACCAATGTTAAAGTTGGTGACAGAGAAATGAACCAACAGTCAGGGCAAAAACAATCTGGGGGGCATAAAAAAAATATCCCAGAATATTTGATATTCAGCATTGGAAGGTTTTAACCCTTTACTCTATGAATATTCATATGAGAAACAATGACATCATGAATATTAATTAGATTAACTTTTATAATCACACAATGACAGGAATTTTTGGCCATAGTAAAATCATATTAATATTTTTTTTTGTAAGCATATGGAGCAGACCTGCAAGAGTCGTCTGATATGGGTCTACTTTGCAAAGGTGTAGAAAGGCCAATTTATGAAGTAAAGGGTTAAAGTTGATTTTTCCTTCATTTATCTTCAAAATATAATAAGAGTGTCAGACAGTTTATATCCTGGGACCATGCTTATAAAGCTTTTTAGTTGAGTCTGAGTTCGTTCTCAAGCTTTTGAATGGTCAGATTTGAGCCAAAGGCTCAAATCTGACCAATCAAAAACTTGAGAACGAACTCAGACTCAACTAAAAGTTTTATAAGCATGGATCCTGATGAAGTTGAGATTTCCAAGACACTGCATACAGAGCTACAGGTAAAGATGCATACTCAAATTGAAATACTAAAATCCTCATTTCTCCACCAAACCATATGCAGTGACCTCTCTTTAACCCTTTCCCTGTTCTATAGTTGAGCAAAATTTCAGTACCTATTGAATATTCATTAACAATATAGTTATAAAGAAATATGGAAGGTGGAGCATTGTAGACATTTTAGAAAGCAAAGAAACAGATCTATCAAATTCTATTAGCAAACAGAGCAGACCCTGATCAGACGGCTCCTCTAGGAGCCGTCTGATTTGGGTCTTCTCTGTTTGCAAATGCGTGAAAACACGTTTATATGAGGGAAAGGGTTAAAATCATCTTGAAGAGACGATTCTAAAGAGTGTTCATAATATAGGGTTTGGTGGAGAAATAAAGAAGTTATTCTTCAAAATATTTTAATTTACAATACGCATCTTATCTGAACCTCTGCTGCATAGTTAACAATTTCCTTGGTCAACATTCATGTCCGAAAATACCATTTCGGTCATTTCTTATATTGTAAACTTTTCAAGGGAATGTTTTAATTTTACATAAACTGTAGAATCAGATCTATATCATGTCAAAAGCAAATAGAGCAGACCCTGATCTGGGTCTATTCTGTTTGCAAGTGTGTGAAAAAATGTTTATATAAGGGACTGGGTTAAACGCGAATTTGGATGTTAGTTTATTACAGCTATAAAATTGCTTACCTGTTTTGAACCGGAACAAAAGTAAAATTAACAGCTTGCACTGCAGGCCACACCTGAAATATACAGTACATGTGATATACTGTATCTCTCTTAACCTGTTCTATATTAATTCCAAATTTCAATACCTGCTGAACAATCGACAAAATAGTTATAATAAAAATTTAAATATAAGAAAATGTGTCCATGGGACATAGATGCCCCAGCCAGGAAAATTCAATCAAAGTGTCGGCAAGCAGGAGGTAGATGAATGACAGACCTGGAAAGGGGAGATACCGTACAACTCACTATGATTATGCTTCCTACCAAATATCAAATCATTCCAGCATACACAAGCCAGGAAATCTTTGACGAAATTTTCTGTCATTAAACAATCATTAAAATTCAACTAAAGTGTCAGCAAACAGGAAGTAGATTAACGACAGATCTGAAAAGGGGAGACACGGTACAACTCACTATGATTATGCTTCCTACCAAATATCAAATCATTCCAGCATACACAAGCCAAGAAATCTTTGACGAAAATTTTACAGGACGGACGTACAGACGTACGGACAAGGGTAAAACTTAATGCCCCCGTCACCTAAAGGCAAGGGCATAAAATATGGAATTTGGAATATTGTAGCCATTTCAGAAACTAAAGAGACAGACCTACCAAATTCCATTCAGAGCAAACAGAGCCAACATAAGCAGTCTGATCTGGATCTACTCTGTTGGCAAATGTCACAGTGAAAAGGCGTTTAAATATGAAGTTAAACCCTTTCCTTGTGCAATAATCATGTAAGAAATAATGAGATCATGAATATTGATTAGCTGAATTTCTATGAATGGCATATGTACATAGGTTTGGTTTGGTTTTTATTGGGTTTTACATCGTTCTTTTAGCAGTATTTCAGTCATATCACGACGTCCAGCTAATTACAGGTCGAGGAAAACCCCAGAAGGTCTTCCATGCATGGAACAAATTGCACTGTTTTGTGCACAGAAGATCATGGAAGGCTTCCTCACTTGAAAAATATGTATATGTACATAGGATGTTTAGGTATTGGTTGAAACTGTGGATAACTTCTACAAGATCTAGATCTTCTCAGTTTGCAAAGGCAGAAAAAAGGATTGTATGAGGGAAAGGCTTAAAGCTATACAGTAAAACCCCTGCTAATGCGACCACCTAAAAGAGATATAATTATGGGTGATAGATACAGGTGGTAGCTTAAAGCTCCTAGGAGCTTTCTGCATTACTTTTGCCCTGCATTAAGCAACCACCGGCTTATAAAGACACCCATGTCGATTCATTAAGTGGTCGCATTAGAGGGGTTCTACTGTACTTCATAAATATTCAAGCAAGAAGTTATGATTTCATGAATATCAAGAGAAATTTTTACCATGACAGAAAGAGTAAAATACGACTTACCAAAATATGTAAGTGAACTGAGAAGACCCTATCTGATCTGGATCTACTCTGTTTGCAAACAATATAGAGGCTTCCATTTTGACGGACTACTTTCAACATGACATAGCAGAATCAGGAATATTGAATTGAATGCAAAACTAGTGAGGAGTTTTGAAACATAAGGAGTTGTATGTATAAACTTTGGTTTCTATCATGCAGGATGAATAATTAAAGAGGAAGTCCCGACAATGATCGCATATTTTTAATACGGCCTTTTCCGTGAAATTCTTCTGCGTTTTGCCGATGATCACCCGATCCCTTCATTGTTTACGTAATAGCTTTATCGGAAGTGGTCGGAGAATCGCGAATAGGGCGAACAGTTACGAAACTAAAACCCAACCCGAATAAAACTGAAACATCGGGTAGTAAAACCGGGATCGGCGATATCAAACACATGGATGTTTTGTCATTATAAACGGTAATTGGATGGGGCTTTTTGCGATATACTACTTTTCAGCATATAAACAAATGAGTTTTGTATATTTTAAGTGTTTATGAAACGCGTCAAATGTAGGGACATCCCCTTTAACCCTTTCAACACTAGATCAACAGAGTGGAATAGTCCATCATAGTCTATTGGTAGAGTCTATACAGTATGAAAGGGTAAAATTTGAGAGAGGATTTTGAATGACAAACAGTGTAGACCCTGATCAGAGGGCTCCTCTAGGACCCTCTGATCAGGGTCTACACTATTTGCAAATGACAGCCAACTTATTGAAATAAAATAAATTCAAACACATTCTGGACCTTAATTTGCGCAACAGAAAACACAAACTTCTCTGAGACAAATCACACCAGTTCAATGGCTGTATTAGAGAACTACTGTATACAACTTATTATTCTGAGCCTGCCAGAAACTGCTGAGTGGCTGTGATTGATGTATAAGCCCATAATGGAGCATGGAACTCTAGGGTGGTTTAACCCTTTCCTCCATATGCTATTTTTAGACCCAATCTACAGAAAAGTAGCATTTACTAGAGAAGGAAAAGTTTACAATTGTGTAGTTTTGAAAACATTGTGGTAAATAGAGCATTTGCTCCTATAGGAGCAAATGCTCTATTTATCACAATGGCTTCATAAAGTGACTTTTACAGAGGCGTAGAAAGGCGTACTTACGGGGGAAAGGGTTAACCTTTTCCTTCATAGACATGCTTTTTCACGCCTTTGCAAACAGAGTAGACCCAGATCAGACAGCCCCAGTAGAGCCGTCTGATCAGGGTCGGCTCTGTTTGCTTATGGAATAATATAGATCTTACTCTATAGATTCTGCCAATACCCCCAAACCCTGTGTACATTTGCCATTATAACAGATAATCTAAGTCATACTCATGATGCCATTATTTCTTACATGCATATTCAGGGAGGAAAGTTTTAACAGGACAGAAGATTCTCACTGGAACATTTAATGCTAAGGATTAAAGTCTTTTTTTTAATATCTTTTTATGATAAGAAACTAACCTTATTGCAAAAACTACATACCTTGTAATTGGTTTCCATTACTGCAAGGTAGTCCTGAAAGAATAAAAAAAAAGAGTGTACCCCTGAATGCATTTTTTTTAACTCTTTCTAGGAACGCTATATACCAGTGAACAAGTAAACTTATTACAGTGTGTTTTGTTTTTTTCAACAGAGCAAAAGATCAGACGTAAGTGGCATATATATGTTCAGGCAAATAAAGAGTTATTCAGAATAAGAATTGACATAAATATTTACCTATCATGCAGAGTCGGACCAAACAACAAAATGATTTGTGTAAAAAATGCCACTTACTTCTCTATATTTTTTCTCATCAATGTGTTCTTTATCAACTCATTTTATCATTCATTTCATACGTGATATAACTCAGAGCAACTGGTCAACAAACCAATATCATGAATTTTTATCTTATAAATTTGTGTGTAAAAACTATGGAAAAATGCATTTGTATAATTTTAATGAAACAACATTCTCCAATGGTTCAAGCTAATTTTTCTGCAGATCTACAGATGTGTACATAGCAGTGCTTTTTTCTTCTTCTTTTTAATGTATTGATTTTGGAAATCGAGTGATTGTAATGGCCTGTGTTTTAGTCCAGTCCAAATTTTCTTTTTTTTGGACACCATTTCTATGCAAATTTTGTGTTTACAATTAAATGGCAATGCCCGGAAAATTATTGTATGAATATCAATTACACAAATCAAATAAATTTCATATTTGTTGCCAAAGAATTTGTATCAAAATGTGTTTTACTACCTTACAGCTGTTTAGGACATGGAAAATTTATAAAGTAAAACGTTTCAAAATTATCTTTCCAGTGCTTCTTGCATGATTTTAGAGTATGTATGACACAGTGGAGATAGATATTAAAACAATTAAAATCACGATCATTGAACCTCGAGAGTGACGAGTAATAGTACTTGACTTTCCGTTAGGATCCATGGATATCCTAGTGCTCGGATACTCGCAGCAGCCCTAGGGTTAACAAAGAATAGAAATGATAATTAATACTTACATCTTTTAATTTATGTCTGATGTGTCGTATATTTTCCCCTCGCAATACTTCCATACCAGAGAGGAAGAAAGCTATAAATGGCGGTGCAAATAAAAGCTGAAAAATAAAAACTATTTGTATATACCCAGAGCACCAGATTAATAGAATCAAGCATGGGTTTTGTTATATCCGAGGTTGCTCTCCGAGGGTATAGAAACCCCCGGCTTTAAACAAAACTAATGCTTATTTTTCTCGCTGAAATACGCCATAAAACCATGTAAATTAATGGATTTGTGATGTACTACTTAACAATACGACTTCCATATCTAATAGCAACAAGGCAGTCCAAAGGACAGCTATATCCCCCACCGCCGCCACCTAAATTAAGACATTGACCTTAAGGTGATACAATGGGTTTTAACGTGGTTGACATTCAACCTTCCAGTTGTTAAGAAATAGGACGCGGAAACAAATATAATGGAAACTGAAGGTAAGAACACGACTTTCAAATGTGACCTTGACCTTGAGCCGACACTGCCACATGTGTTCTGCACATCATCTCAATTTGGTTAATATTTGACTCAAGTTTTATGAAAATCCTTCAAATGGTTTAGAAGATATGGAGCGGACATGAAATGTAATGGAAATTGAAGATTAAATCACTTGGCCTTCAAATGTGACCTTGACCTTGAGCTGACATGACTGCCACATATGTTCTGTACATTGTCTCAACGTGGTTAACATTTGAGGCAAGTTTCTTGAAAATCCTTCAAGGGGTATAGGAGATAACGAAACTATAATGGAAATTGAAGGGAAGAAATCTTGATCTTCTAATGTGACCTTGACCTTGAGCTGACATGACTGCCACATGTGTTCTGCACATCGTCTCAATTTAGTTAACATTTAACTAAACTTTTATCAAAATCCTTCAAATGGTTTAGAAGATATGGAGCGGACACGAAATGTAATTGAAATTAAAGGCTAGAACACTTGACCTTCAAACGTGACCTTGACCTTGAGCCAACATGACTGCCGCATGGGTTCTGCACATCGTCTCAATTCATTTAATATTTGACTCAAGTTTTATGAAAATCCTTCAAAGGGTTTAGAAGATATGGAGCGGACACAAAACTGTAATGGCAACTGATGGTTTAAACACTTGACCTTCAAATGTGACCTTGAACTTGAGTCGACAAGACTGCCACATGTGTTCTGCACATCATCTTAATTTGTTTAATATTTGACTCAAGTTTTATGAAAATCCTTCAAATGGTTTAGAAGATATGGAGCGGACACGAAATGTAATGGAAATTAAAGGCTAGAACACTTGACCTTCAAACGTGACCTTGACCTTGAGCCAACATGACTGCCGCATGGGTTCTGCACATCGTCTCAATTCATTTAATATTTTACTCAAGTTTTATGAAAATCCTTCAAAGGGTTTAGAAGATATGGAGCGGACACGAAACTGTAATGTCAACTGAAGGTTTAAACACTTGACCTTCAAATGTGACCTTGAACTTGAACCGACATGACTGCCACATGTGTTCTGCACATCGTCTTCATTTGATTAACATTTGACTCAAGTTTTATGAAAATCCTTCAAAGGGTTTAGAAGATATGGAGCGGACACAAAAATGCAATGGAAATTGAAGGTTAAAACACTTGACCTTCAAATGTGACCTTGACCTTGAGCCAAGATATCTGCCACATATGTTCTGCACATCGTCTCAACTTGGTTAACATTTGAGGCAAGTTTCTTGAAAATCCTTCAAGGGGTATAGGAGATATGGAGCGGACACGAAATTGTTACGGACAGACGGACAGACGGACAGACGGACAGACGGACAGACGAAGGCCATTCCTATAACCCCCCTCCGCTACGCGGTGGGGGATAACAAACTGCAGCATAAAAGCTTGACACCAAATGACATCATTTGTTATGCCAACCACAAAAGTTACATTTGGCATAAAATATAAATCACCGAGTGACTACAAAACAACGTCTTCGGTTAATTAAATAGGCTTTTAAAATGTTTATATGATAAATAGAATTTCATATTTTAGCTAATTACTTATATTAAATTTGATTTATAAGATTATTGGCTATAGAAATGTTGGTATAATTCTGTAAGAGTTACTTCTCTTATATTAATTTTGCCTAATCGCGCGTATGAATACACTAGACAAGGGGTGTTCCAGATATGGATTTCTAATACTGCTGTTTTTAGTAACTCAGCTTATCTAGCACGTCTGAGAAGCGAGAAAAGATGTGTAAATTAAAACATTTTCAAGAATAACTTCTTTATTTCTCCACCAAATCCTATGTTGTGACTACTCTTTAGAATAGTCTCGAAGAGACAATTCTAAAGAGTGGTCGGAGCAAATGCTCTATTTATCACAATGGTTTCAAAACTACAAAATTCTAAAATTTTCCTTTTCTCTAGTTAATGCTTCTTTTCGGTAGATTCACTCGAAGAGGTTGGGTCTAAAAATAGCCTATGGAAGAAAGGGTTAATTATTAAAGAGTATGCACCCCTATCTGTTCCTCTAAATATCCTTTCAACAATAGAGAGAGCATTGTTGGCATTTCCCCCACTATTGCTTATTCTAATGCTGTATATTTAGACCATGAATAGGTTGTGCACTAGTGCCAGTGGTTGCAAACATATTGTAGTATCTTTAACCCTTTACTCAATGAATATTCATGTAAGAAATAATGACATCATGAATATTAATTAGATTAACGTGCTATCATAGCACAAGGAGACAGGAATATTTGGTCATAGCAGAAACTACATAGAATCATATTTATATTATATCATAAGCAAACAGAGCAGACCCTGATCAGATGGCTCCTATAGGAGCCGTCTGACCTGGGTCTACTCTGTTTGCAAAGTATTTGCAGGCGTATTTATGGAGTAAAGGGTTAATAAATGCCCCTGGTGCAAAAGTTAACATTTTAAACAAGAGTACCGCATACGGTACATAATACGCCCACTTGCAAACTTTCTCTGATTCAACATGCCTTATAAGTGTTGACATTTTCTAATCTGTGCTTCAGATCTTGATTTCCATATTAAGGTGATACTATTTTAAAAAAAAATGAAGTGAATATCTTATTAAATAAAAAAGTTGACTCCGCATCAGATCTTGATGCATTAAACATTTTTGTGAAGTTTCATTAATATTTCTCAAATAGTTTTCCCAGAAAACAGCGGACAAACTATTTGCATATTTTTTAAGAACAAGGGCCATAACTCTGAAATGAGAAATCAAATGAACCTCAGAATCAACTCAGCTTCAGATCTTGATGCATTAAACATTTGTATGAAGTTTCATTAATATCTCTCAAATAGTTTTCCCAGAAAACAGCGGACAAACTATTTGCATGTATTTGCATTATTTTTTAAGTAAAAGGGCCATAACTCCGAAACGACAAATCAAATGAACCTCAGAATCAACTCAGCTTCAGATCTTGATGCATTAAACATTTGTGTGAAGTTTCATTAATATCTCTCAAATAGTTTTCCCAGAAAACAGCGGACAAACTATTTGCATATTTTTTAAGGACAAGGGCCATAACTCTGAAAAGACAAATCAAATGAACCTCAGAATCGACTCAGCTTCAGATCTTGATGCATTAAACATTTGTGTGAAGTTTCATTAATATCTCTCAAATAGTTTTCCCAGAAAACAGCGGACAAACTATTTGCATGTATTTGCATTATTTTTTAAGTAAAAGGGCTATAACTCTGAAACGAAAAATCAAATGAACCTCAGAATCGACTCAGCTTCAGATCTTGATGCATTAAACATTTGTGTGAAGTTTCATTAATATCTCTCAAATAGTTTTCCCAGAAAACAGCGGACAAACTATTTGCATATTTTTTAAGGACAAGGGCAATAACTCCGAAACGACAAATCAAATGAACCTCAGAATCAACTCAGCTTCAGATCTTGATGCATTAAACATGTGTGTGAAGTTTCATTAATATCTCTCAAATAGTTTTCCCAGAAAACAGCGGACAAACTATTTGCATTATTTTTTAAGTAAAAGGGCCATAACTCCGAAACGAAAAATCAAATGACCATCAGAATCGACTCAGCTTCAGATCTTGATGCATTATACATTTGTGTGAAGTTTCATTAATATCTCTCAAATAGTTTTCCCAGAAAACAGCGGACAAACTTTGCATATTTTTTAAAGACAAGGGCCATAACTCTGAAATGAAATATCAAATGAATCTCAGAATCAACTCAGCTTCAGATCTTGATGCATTTAACATTTGTGTGAAGTTTCATTAATATCTGTCAAATAGTTTTCCCAGAAAACAGCGGACAAACAAAATGTTGACGGACGAACGAACGAACGAACGAACGAACGAACGAACGAACGAACGAACGAACGGACGGACGGACAGGGCCACGACAATATACGACCACCTTTATTAGGTGGGCGTATAAAAAGGAGCTTCTTGCATTTTGTACACAGGTGGTTGCTTAATGAAACAAATGCAGAAAGCTTGTAGGGGAGAGTTCTGCATTGCTTTCAGTCCGCACTAAGCTACCACCTGTATTTTGAAAAACCTATATTTCATTTTTTTAATGGTTATCACATTATATATATAAGATTTTAGTTGTTTTATTCCTTATTTGATCACATAACCTAAAACTTTGTTGAATATTCACGTAAGAAATCATTTATTAGCTGATATGACAAGTGTACACCGGAATATTTGGTATTGGTAGAAACTGTGGAGTCGTATCTATTATAATCTCCTAAGCAATCAGAGCAGACCCTGATCAAACGGCTCTTATAGGAGCTGATTGATCTGGGTCTACTGTTTTTGCAAAGGCCAGAAAATGCATTTAAATGAGGGAATGAGTTAATGTCCAAATAAAGATTTTCAGCAGAAGTTACTTTTATCAGTATGGTAGAATTACAAGAAATTTACCAGTGAAAAATATGAAGAAAACAGTGCAGACCTTTAACTCTTTCCTTCATGTAAACGTGTTTTTACGCATCTGCAACAAAGTAGACTCAGATCAGACAGCTGCTATAGGAGTCGTCTGATCAGGGTCTGCTCTGTTTGCTAATGGAACTTGATAGCTCCATTTCTATACTTTCTAAAATGGCTACAAATGTTCTACCTTCCATATTTCATTAAAACTAATTTGTCTATGAATATTCATTAGGTATTGAAATTCGGACTAAATATAGAACAGGGAAGGGGTTAACAGAGGGAACTGTCTGTCCATGCCCCTATTACCCAATTACCTCATGAATATTCATGTTAGAAATAATGACACAGTGAACATTTATTGGCTGAATATTTTATAATGAACACAGGAGTTTTTGGTTGAAATTGTAGAGTCAGATCTATTATAATTTCATAAGCAAACAGAGCAGACCTTCTTTTTGCAAAGGCAGGGAAGAAAGAAATAATGGACATATGAGCCTTCTGATTAGGGTCTGCTCTGTTTGCTTAACCCATTCCCTCATAGGCTATTTTTAGATCCAACCAATTTGAATAAATCTACTGAAAAGGAGCATTAACTAGAGAAAAAGGAATATTTTTTAGAATTTTGTAATTTGAAACCATTGTGATAAATAGAGCATTTGCTCCTATAGGAGCAAATGCACTATTTATCACAATGGTTTCAATAGGGAATTTTTACAGAGGCGTAGAAAGGCATATTTATGGAGGAAAGGGTTGATATATATATCATTCTACAGTTTCTGCCATGGCCAAAAATTTTTGTGTTCATGTGCTGTGATAAAAATTTATCTAATTTATATTCATGATGTCACTATTTCTTTTGAGACAAACATCATGTAACATTTGCAAGCACTTCCAAATTTCATAGATTACACGTATGTTTTGGCAGTGATTGTCATGAAGCAGTTTAAAATCCAAGGTCTGCACATACCCAACAATGTTCATATGAAGTTTTATTAGGATAGGACTAGGGCTGAAACGGGTACAAATTTTCTACCCGGGTACCCGTTCTGCTATTACCCGCGGGTACCCGGGTACCCGATAATGCTATAGTATAGACGTAT
Organism: Azorinus chamasolen; assembly: GCA_963576725.1. Lineage (NCBI taxonomy): Eukaryota > Metazoa > Mollusca > Bivalvia > Cardiida > Solecurtidae > Azorinus > Azorinus chamasolen. Next base: position 21,452,843 of record OY755252.1, read on the forward strand.
CGGAAGTACCTACAGTAGTTTGCTCCCATGGCTATTATTGGTTTCTCGAATGAAATATGAATCGTTGCTTGAATTTCACTAAAAAAGCAGCAACGTGACGTAAACCTGACTGTTACAGATGTGCCGGGCCATGCATGGAATTGAGAACGTGTTAAAATAAAAGTTTTATTGTTTGCGAAAGCAAAGTACGTTGTACATATCTGCACGAAGTAAATACAGACTTCGTGATATCTGACGAAAGTGTAGGCTATTCCATCATTCTTCTGTTGGCCCACGATGTAAATCTTGTGTAAATAGATAAGTGATTCAAGATCAAGGTAATGTCCGCAGTTACACACCTTACATGTAGTCTATATATTGATATTTTCCGTTGAGAAATGGTTACACTAACAAATGTCATGGTTAATCCGCGGCCTCAAATTTGATTGGTTGATTCTCTCTGCGGAACAACATTCGACACATAATTTTACCACACGGAACTTACACAGCTATTTCTATATTCCGAATCCTTACGGAATACAACGAATAGTTACGAATGCACATTTACTAGTCGCATACGAACGAACAATGTGTTAACGGAGGTTTGTTTCATATCTACTTGCCTTGCCTGTTCAAGCTTTATCTGCTCATGAACAAAAGGATGCTTGAATAAATGCTATCTTTAACGTATTTTAGCTTTCTTTCTTTCACTTAGTTACGAAAACTAACAATTAGATTCTGCTCAAGATTTCATATCGGGTAACGGGTAGTGATTTTGTACCCGGGTACCCGCCAATTTCTACCCGACCCGCGGGTACCCGGGTACTCGTTTCAGCCCTAGATAGGACTATTACTTACAGAGAAATGTGTAAGAAAAGTTTACGATAGAAGAAGAAGAAGAAGAAGAAGAAGAAGAAGAATGAATTGTAATAATAACATTTAAGAAACCGAGTTAAAGAAATATGTTCCCTAACTTAGTTTGGGTGACATAATTAAAGACAGCCCATACTTACCTGATCACAACAGACCATTTTTAGAGTACTATACTTCGACTGACCAAACACCTGTGCTAGTGTTCTGTACCATAAACTAAACATGGGACCCTGCAAATACAAAAAAACAACATTAAAAACATTCACCTTTAATGCTTTACTTCATGAATATTCATGTAAAACAAGATGTGTTTGTGAAACACTACACTATGCCCCCCAAACCACCCTAATGTGCCAGCTGGCCTTAGGCTCCATGAGATACATATGAATGCCAAATATGAAGTCTCTATGTGAGGTTGATCATTTGACCTATATATGAGCTTTGACCTTGAAGGATGCCTTGACATGTCATGTGACCACGCAATACATGTGGCTCCATGAGATATACATGCATGCCATATCAAGTCTCAATCTGTACTAAATCAAATAGTATAGTGAATGTAAACTCTGACCAACTTACATTTGTCCTTGAAGTATAAACTTAACATTGACATGTCACCACTCAAAATGCGATGCTTCATGAGATACACATGCATGCGAAATATCAAGTCTCTATCTCTATTGGGATCGAAAGTGAGAGATTTGACCTATAGATATATCTGGCCTTTGACCTTTAAGGATGGCCTTGACCATGACATGTCACCCCTGAAAATGTGCGGCTTCAAGATACATGAATGCCAAATATCAAGTCTCTATCTCTACTGATTCAAGTTATGCCCAAAGTTACAATTGCTGACAAACAAATATCTGACCTTTGACCCTGAAGAATGACCTTGACCTTGACATATCACCCTTCAAAATGTGCAGCTTCATGAGATACAAGTGCATGCTGTCTATCTCTACTGGTTCAAAAGTTATGGCCAATGTTAAATTCTGTGATTTGACCTATATATCTGACCTCTGACCTTGAAGGAAGACCTTCATATTGTCATGTCACCCTTCAGATTGTGTGGCTGCATAAGATACATATTCATACCAAATATCAAGTCTGACCAATGATTATGTTAAAGTTGGTGACTAACAAACAAACAAACAGACAGGACAAAAACAATATCCCCCCCCCCCCACACACACACCTGATCTGATCCGGGGGGGGGGGGGGGGGGGGGGTTCAGAAACAAACAGCAGATCCTGATCAGACGGCTCCTACTGGAGCTATCAGATCTTGGTCTACTCTGTTTGCAAAATCATAAAAGGTGTATATATGGAGAAAAGAGTTAACCATTTACTTTGACAAATATTCGTACAAGACTCCTCCCATTATGAAAATCAATCATTCTTGCACACTGGTAAATACATATTAACCCATTACCTCATAGGCTATTTTTTAGAAACAACCTCTTTGAATAAATCTACCGAAAAGGAGCACTAACTGGAGAAAAGGATTTTTTAAAAAGAATTTTGTAGTTTTAAACCATTGTGATAAATAGAGCATTTGCTCCTATAGGAGCAAATGCTCCATTTATCACCATGGTTTCACGAGATGACTTTTACAGAGTCGTCAAAAGGTGTCAATATGAGGGAATGGGTTAAGTAGCACTGCTTTATTTACAGGTGTTCTTGAAATCAATGTCACTGGTGTAAGGCTTTACATCATCTTCAGGCTTAACCCTTTGCCTGTTCATTATTCATGTACGAAATAATGACATCATTAATACATGTATTAGTCAGATTATTTTTTACAATGGTATATAAATACAGTTTAACTTACGATATCTCGAACTCGGGTAACTCAAACTAAAAGTTCAGTCCTTCCAAATCCTATAATACAGAATTGCTCTAAAATGTATTACTATGCATATCTAGAAACATATGCGAGAGCTTAATGCAGGTCTATACCTAAAGTTCTAACAGGAGTTTTCAGCATTACTTTAGACCTGCATTTAGCTGTGAACTTAAGAAATAAGCCAGATCAGAAGTCAGATAACTCGAACTTCTGCTATCTTTGAATGCTCCCTTAAAGTTCGAGATATCAAAGTTCAACTGTACATGATATTTTCGCTATATCATGTCACAAGCAAACATAGCAGACGCTGATCAGACAACTCCTATAGATCTGGATCTACTCTGTTTGCAAAATGATTGAAACGGGGTTTATATGAAGGAAAAGGTTAAGTTTAACCCTTCACTCCATGAAGTATGACACTATGAGCAATCAGCATTGATTAGCTGAAATTTGTGAACAATGGAATTTTTTAACACGACACAAACTGTAGAATCAGATCTATAGTATACCATAAGCAAACAGAGTAGACCCAGATCAGCCAGCTCTTACAGGAGCAAACTAATCTGGGTTTCTAATCTGGCATTAACCCATTCCCTCATATTGACGACTTTTGACGACTCTGTAAAAGTCACTTTGTAAAACCATTGTGATAAATAGAGCATTTGCTCCTATAGGAGCAAATGCTCTATTTATCACAATGGTTTCAAACTACAAAATTCTAAAATTTTGCTTTTCTCTAGTTAACTTAATGCTCCTTTTCAGTAGATATTTTCAAAGAGGTTGTATCTAAAAATAGCCTATGAGGTAATGGGTTAACACAGTGTATTTATAGCTTAACTCTTTCCCTGTTCTACATGTATGTTTATATCAATTTTCAATACCTACTGAATATTCATGGACAAAATAACATGGAAGATGGAACATTGTAGCCATTTTAGAAAGTAAAGAAATAGATCTATCAACTTCCATCTGCAAACAGAGCAGACCCTCATCAGACGGCTCCAATAGGAACCGTCTGACCTGAGTCCACACTGTTTGCAAATTATGCATGAAAATGCGTTTATATGAAAGACAGGGTTAACTACAGCTGTGGGTTTCCCATTTGATAGCCATTGATTCTTTGCACGCTAGGTGCTGGGTAACCATTATGCAGGCAGTTTGGATCAAGATGAGAAGCCAAAATAACAAGGATTCAAGATGTCTGAAATGCTGACTACATTTCTGAAAAGAAATGATAGAAAAATAAACTTTCAGCAAAGCTGCAGATGACATTTAGCAGTTGACAAGTGAGTTGACACTGAGAGTGAAAGTATTATTAACCCTTTACTCTATATATATACGCCTTTTTATGATTTTGCAGAGTAGACCCAGATCAGATGCCTCCTGTAGGGTCTGCGCTGATTTCTTAACCCTTTCCTCCATAAATTTTATACCCCTTTCTAACCCTCTGTAAAAAAGTCACTTTATGAAACCAATGTGATAAATAGTAATGATAAAACTACACAATTCTAAACTTTTCCTTTCCTCTAGTTAATGCTCCTTTTTGGTAGATTTATTCAAAGAGGCTGGGTCTAAAATAGCCTATGAGGTAATGGGTTAAGGAATAATATAGATTCCATACTAGAGTTTTTCGCCAGAGATGTGTTTGAAGGATGACCTTGACCTTTGACCCCCTGGACCAGGGAGTTGAATGTGACACATCGTCTTTGTGTGGTGAAAATTTGTGCCAGGTTTTTTGGAAAACCATTCACAGATAAAAAAGTTATAGAAGGGACACGAAAGTTGGGATGGAACAGATCGAAGGACAGACAGATGGACGGAAGGAAGGACGGACAATGCGATTACTATATGCCCGCCATTGGGGGGCATAAAATGTCATCTAATAAATATTAATTATGTCATTATTTTTTTAAATGAATATTTATGAAGTAAAATATTATGTGTACATTACGGTACATCTAAAATTCTATAAATATTTATTATTTAAATGGGTCATGCCACTGGGCCTTCATTGATGGTTTCTAAAATAAACAAGAGGGCCATGATGGCCCTGATATCGCTCACCAGACAATCAGAGGAGAAGATTTTCAAAGTTTTCACTATGTTTCTATAGAAAATTTACCACCCCTGGGGCAGGGCTTCATTTGAACCCATGGGCATAATTCATATATTTTTTGTAGAGGACCTCAAGATGATGCTATGTGCCAATATGAAAGCTGAGAAATTCCAGTTTTAGAGGTGATTTCTAATTTGCACACAGTTTGGATTCTGATCTGGTGCATAATTATGTGAACTTCATATGTGGTTTGTACAAGAGAGTTAATTGTAAGATTGATATGCACTAACCCTTTATTCCATAAATGTACCTTTGTATGCCTCTGTAATAGTCAATTTATGAAACCATTGTGATAAATAGAGCATTTGCCCCATAGGAGCAAATGCTCTATTTATCACAATGGTTTAAAATTTAAACAATTCTGAAATTTTCCTTTTCTCTAATTAATGCTAATTTTAGGTAGATTTATTGAAAGAGGTAAGATTTAAAAATAGCCTATGAGGGAATGGGTTAAAAACAGTGTGAACAGACAGTAATTCTGAAGCAGACAACATAACAGTGAACAGGAACTTGACCTCTGGCATAAGACTAACCCAGGCTATCTGCAGTCCAAGATAGAGGGGGAAACCCTTAGACTGTAGAGGTCTATTATAAAGTATAACCCACAGAACAGGGCAGGGCCAAATTTAACCTCAGAACAATGATATTTACAAATTTTATAAAGATATACTAAGTAAATATATACACCAAATATCTAAGCTCTGGGAGCTTGTAGTTTTTGACAAGTAGATTTTTAAAGCTTTCCCTATGCTTATAACTACTAAGTGAACCCAACACTCTGCTAGTGCTAAAGAAAACTTAACAGTCTGCTTCAAAAAACTGACCACCCCTGGGACAGGGCCAATTTTATATAACTTTTGTAGAGAATGTGAATATGATGCTATGTGCCAAATATGAAAGTTGAGAACCTTCCAGTTTCAGGAGAAGATTTTCAAAGTTTACACTATGTTTCTATTGAAAACTTGACACCCCCAGGGTGGGGCCAATTTTGACTCTAGGGGCATAATTTATAAATTTTTTGTAGAGGACCTACAGATGATGCTATGTGCCAAAGATGAAAGCTGAGAACCCTGTAGATTCAGAGGAGAAGATTTTTAAAGGTTCAAATTGTTGACGCGGGACGACGCATGACGACGGACATCAGGCAATCACAAAAGTTCACCTTTGTGCTCTGGTGAGCTAAAAAGCCTTTGTTCTACGCCTCTGTAATAGTCACTTTATGAAACCATTGTGATAAATAGAGCATTTGCTCCATAGGAGTAAATGTTCTATTATCACAATGGTTTTAAATCTACACAATTCTGAAATTTTCCTTGTCTCTAATTAATGCTCCTTATCAGTAGATTGATTCAAAGAGGTAGGATCTGAAAAAAGCCTTTGTGATAAATAGAGCATTTGCTCCATAGGAGTAAATGCACTATTTACCACAATGGTTTCAAATCTACACAATTCTGAAATTTTCCTTTTCTCTAATTAACCCTTTCCCTCATATAAACATGTTTTCACGCATTTGCAAACAGAGTAGACCCAGATTTACCTCTTTGAATAAGCAGACAACATTTCTAACAGATGACAACCCTATCACTGCTTAGCATGACTTGACCGAAATTAGCACACTGTTTGGATTCTGACGCATACCGGTATGTAACTTTATATGTGGTTTGTATACGAGTTAATTTACTCCTATGGAGCAAATGCTCTATTTATCACAATGCTTTGAAATCTACACAATTCTGAAATTTTCCTTTTCTCTAATTAATGCTCCTTATCAGTAGATTTATTCAAAGAGTTAGGATCTGAAAAAATCCTTTGTGATAAATAGAGCATTTGCTAACCATTGTGATAAATAGAGCATTTGCTCCATAGGAGTAAATGTTCTATTTATCACAATGGTTTCAAATCTACACAATTCTGAAATTTTCCTTTTCTATAATTAATGCTCCTTATCAGTAGATTTATTCAAAGAGGTAGGATCTGAAAAAAGCCTTTGTGATAAATAAAGCATTTGCTCCATAGGAGTAAATGCTCTATTTATCACAATGGTTTAAAATCTACACAATTCTGAAATTTTCCTTTTCTCAATTAGAGAAAAGGAAAATTTCAGAATTGTGTAGTGCTGAAAAGTGCTCCTTATCAGTAGATTTATTCAAAGAGGTATAATAGTCACTTTATGAAACCATTGTGATAAATAGAGCATTTGCTCCATAGGAGTAAATGCTCTATTTATCACAATGGTTTCAAATCTACACAATTCTGAAATTTACCAAGAGGTAGGATCTGAAAATAGCCTATGAGTGAATGGGTTAAAAACAGCGTGAACAAACAGACACTAATTCTGAAGCAGACACCTTTATAGAGTTTTGACCAGGAACTTGCTCTCTCCAGTGATTACGTAACACAGATGGAGTATCTGCAGTCCTTCTAGCTCAGAGGAACCTTTATAGTGTAAAAGTCTATTTTAAAGTATAACCACCAGGGCAGGGCCAATTTTAACCTCAGAACTATGATATTAACCAATGTCAATAAGGTATACTAAGTAAATCTATACACCAAATATCTAAGCTCTGTGACATGTAGTTTTTGACAAGAAGATTTTTGAAGTTTTCCCCATGCCTAACCTAAGTGAGCCCAGCATTCTGCTACTTGTACAGAAAACAACAGTCAGCTAGAGAAAGCTGGCAACCCCTGCGACCGTTGCGGGGCCAATTCTGACTCCAGGGACATAATTTATATAACTTTTGTAGAGGACCTATAGGTGATGCTATGTGCCAAAGATGATAGCTGAGAACCCTGTAGATTCAGAGGAGAAGACTTTTAAAGGTTCAAATTGTTGAGACGCACGACGCACAACAAACGCCGACAGACGACAGACATCAGGCGATCACAAAAGCTCACCCTGAGCACTTTGTGCTCTGGTGAGCTAAAAAAACAAAAAACAATTTGCTGCAAAAAAGTTTGTTGAATTTTACCAATATTTGTCCAGCGAAATATGATTTTTTTTTTAACAATATGAGAGTTCTAAAAATAAATCTTATGAGCGACTTAGTTTCCATTCTCAAACTGTTCAAGCTTCAATTGTATGCACAATGGGTAACCAGTCCAATGATAACTTTCACAGGTCTGTTAGTTCACTGGTTGTGAGAAAGCATACATCAATAATTATTACTGTTGATTGGATTAACCTTTCCTCCATTAGTATTCATGTAACATGGGGACTAATGAATACCAGTCACACATTTTATCTGTTTGATGTATCAAACTAGGTTTCACGAATAAACAAAGGTTTCATGATGTGAAAACTGAAGGAAATTTGGTTCCAACAGATCCAAATTGGTGAAAATATTTCTCATTTCTGATTTAGTGAAAAAGAAAAAAAAAGTCAGGGGAGGCCCTGCTCCGTACTGCTTTAAAACCCTTTACTCCATGAATATTCATGTAAGAAATAATGACATCATGGATATCAATTAGATTAGTTTTTAAAATGCCATTTTGCCAAAACAGAACCTAAAAAGTCAGATAGACCTATATAATATCTATAAGCAAACAGAACAGACCCTGATCAGACGGCTCCTACAGGAGCTGTCTGATCTGGGTCTATTCTGTTTGCAAAGGCACAGAAAAATGTATTTATGGAGTTAAAGGTTAAAATTGAAGATCAAAACTCACAGCCGCAAAGAAGCCAAAGATTGTAAACCTAAGAGATCTTTTGATATCATAGTCCCTGAGACCTTTCTTCTCAACAGCTGTCTGTGCCAAGGCATCACCAACAGTCATCAATGTACCTGAAACAGAATGAGTGTTATAATTAGGACTGATATTAGGACTGATAACTCTTTACTCCATGAATATTCACTTAACCCTTTCCCTCATATAAACGTGTTTTCACGCATCTGCAAACAGAGTAGACCCAGATTAGACGACTCCTAGAGGATCCGTCTGATCAGGGTCTGCTCTGTTTGCTAATGGAATTTGATAGATCTGTTTCTTTAGTTTCTAAAATGGCTATAATGTTCCACCTTCCACATTTCAATATAACTATTTTTGTCCATGAACATTCAGTAGGTATTGAAATTTGTAATAAATATAGAACAGATCACGGGTAAAGAAATAATGTATACATGTACAGATATCCAGATAGGATAAGATAACATGGTAGAAACTGTATAATCAGATAGATCTATACAATTCCATAAGCAAACAGAGCAGTCCCTGATTAGATGGCTCATACAGGGGCTGTCTGATCTGGTTTTAGTTTTTATCGTGTTTTACGTCATTTTTAACAGTATTTCAGTCACATCACGATGTCAAGCTAATTACAGGTGGAGGAAGACCCAGAGGTTCTTCTGTGCACAGAACAATTTGCATTGTTTCGTGCACAGAAGCACATCCAAGTAGAACCACCTACCTACCGCAAGCCAGCTGGAAGGCTTCCTCACATGAACAATCCAAATGCCCAGACCAGGATTAGAACCCACAGCACTTAATGAGGGGCTAAGCGATTGTCAGTCCAAGACCATAATCATTCGGCCACGGAGACCCCCGTCTGATCTGGGTCAACTAATTGCAAAGGCATTTAAAGGCGTATCTAACTATCTATGGTGTAATGGGTTAAGAGTTGGACTCCACAGCCATAGATACAGCTTCCTACTACAAATACAAACCCTTACCTTGCTGTGAAAAATAATGTCACCGCATATTATTTGTATCATGAGCAATTGAGACTACTTCCGACTGATTTAGCTCAAATTTGACCCAATTTATTGAACAAGTATCAAACAGCTTTGATCCTGATCAGACACTGATGAGATACTGAGTTAATCAGAACAGATCTGGGCTTTCTTGTGACAATTACATGAAATCGAGGGCTTGGTGCAAAACTATTGTAACTGCACCAAACCTTCGAATGTACTTCTTTTCAGCATATAAACAAATGATTTATTCTTAAAAAAATTATAACGCTTTGCAAGTACAGTAAAACCTCTCTATAACGACCACTTAATTGAGTTAATTAGCTGTTATTTAGAGCAGGTGGCTGCTTAAAGCAATGTGAAAGTAAAACAGAATGCTCCTATAGGAGCATTCTGTTTAACTTTCACCTTGCTATAAGCAACCACCTGCCTTTAACACAAAATAATTGATGTAATTTAGTGGCCGTTATAGAGAGGTTTTACTGTAGACTATCACTTTAAGCTTCAATGAAATCTTCGACCAAGCAGTTCGAAGGTATGACTGCATTCTGACAAATATCTCACACAAAATGGCTACCAGTATATGAAAGTAACAAAAGGCCATGTATAAGTTGTTTATTAACCATTTACTCCATGAATATTCATGCAAGAAATAATGACGTTACAATATTAATTAGATTTATTATTATGATGTGAACACAGGAATTTGGCAGAAACTGTAGAATCGTATCTCCCGGTATTTTATTTCATAAGCAGACAGAGCAGACCCTGATCAGACGGCGGCTCCAGTAGGAGCCTGATCTGGGTCTGCTCTGTTTGCCAAGATGTGAAAAAGCTTTTATATGAAAGAAAGGGTTAAAGAAGGCTGTGCAACAGTTTCCCATTAAGCAATTCATTTGAAGGCAACCTCCGACACTCATGTTAGAAGCTGTCGAAGGAGCAAATACAAATGGAATTCCAATAACCACAGAAGTTTGCATTAGATAAAACTACCGAAATTACTCTTAATACCTAGAACACTCTATCTCCACTAGCAGAATTCAATTTCAAACCTTTTTTAATTTGACAGAGTAGCAAACAGGATAGCGTCTGACGATAATTCTGTTTTTTAGGAGCAGTCTGATCAGTGTCTACGCTATTAGCCTAAGTTTGTCCATGCCAATATTTAGGATAATTAAAGTACAGCTTGAAAGAACAAGCACAGATTACACAATATACCGGTACTTCACATACAGCTCATGCAGTCTATACTGAATAGACCAAAGATGGCTGGCCTCACTTTGAAAACTGGCACACAGTTAAACCCATCTTAACCCTATACCCCACAAATACGCCTTTCTATGCCTTTGCAAACAGAGTAGACACAGATCAGATGACTACTGTAGGAGCCGTCTGATCGGGGTCTGCTCTATTTGCTTATGAAATAATTATGATCCCACAGTTTCTTTCATGTACGTCCAACATTTCCTGTGTTAATATGCCATTATAAAAATTAATCTAATTAATATTCACGACATCTTTTTTTTTCTTACATGAATATTCATGAAGTAAATGGCTAAGCAACATGGTCTTCCAAACAGGATCTAATTATGGGTCTGAAAAAGGCAGGTGGTAGGTTAATGTAGGTCAAAAGTATTCTTGCCATCTATAAATATTGATTTACTGTGTCTAATCAATAAAAGGTCATTAAATCTTTTCACATACATGTATTTGCAAACAGAGTAGACCCAGATCCTATAGGAGCCGTCTGGTCAGGGCGTGCTCTTTTTGCTTTTGATTATATGATATAGTTCTGCAGTTATTGAACAAGTAAAGGGTTAAGAACTGAAGACAGGTTCCATTTAACCCTTCGCTTGCTATTCGCGTCAATATACCTACATGTAAATAGTGAAGACCCAGATGAGACAGCTCCTGCAGGAGCTGTCTCATCAGGGTCTGCACTATTTACAAGTTGATTGTGCAACCAGTGCACTCTACAGCAGTGATTGCACAGCGAAATACTTGTACACAGTTGAGATATATGTAAATATACAACAGGGCATGGGTTAAGAAGGAGAAATGTATTTTAAAATTCAGCAAGCGAAGGGTTAACCTTTTTCCACGTACTGAAGCCGTCTGATCAGGGTCTGCGCTGTTTGTTTATGAAATTCTAATAGCTCTACAGTTTCTAACAATACCAAAACAATCCTATGCACATATGCCGATATATATATATAACTATAACAATTAAGCTAATAAATATTGAATTATAATATATTCATGATGTTATCATTTTATACATGAATTTTCAACAGGGAAAGGGTTAACCCTGTCCTCCATAAATACACCTTTCTACGCCTCTGTAAAAGTCACTTTATGAAACCATTGTGATAAATAGAGCATTTCCTCCTAAGGAGCAAATGCTCTATTGATCACAATGGTTTTTTCAGAACTACAAAATTCTAAAAAAAATCCTTTTCTCTAGTTAATGCTCCTTTTCAGTAGATTCATTCAAAGTGGTTGGATCTTAGTCTACCTATATATATCAACTTTCAATTATAATTGATTGTTATAATTGATAATGGAGCCAACATAATAAGCCAGTACACTGTTTATCTATCTATAGCCCTGTGATGAGTTCTGGTTTATTCATGCATTCTTGAGATATATATAATAGATACCGGGGTACATTTAATAAAATAACCCTTTCCTTCACACAAATAGACCCACAACTCAGACGGCATTTGTATGAGCTGTCTGATCTCGGTCAACTCTGTTTGCTTTATATAATAATATAGATCTGATTCTATAGTTTCTGCAGAAGTAAACTAATCCTGTGTTCATGTACCATTATAAAAATTCAGCTAATAAAATTCATGTCACTATTTCTTTAATACATAAATATTCAACATGGGAAAGGGTTAAGAGAATCAGCTACATGAGACTTCATTTGAGTAGGCTTTTTTCATATGATCAAAGAGTGTAAAGCTATAAAACCCCCAGAAACCATATGCTATTAACTTTTTGCACGCTAAGTAATTTTGCTACGTAATTTTTCGACTGAAACAACTGTCGTCTGCTTCAATTCTTAAAATAATTTTCTCTCATTTCTTTGCAAAAGCATGGTCAAAATGTCAAACAGTTTGGATCCTGATGAGATGCCACATTATGCCGCATCTCATCTGGATCCAAACTGTTTGCATACAGCTAGCGTCTAAAGAGTTAATTCTTCAAATGCTGAATATTCAGAGTGAAATGTATGGGGGACGATCAACGCCAAAATTGCATCATGCTTTGTGGCATTTCAATTTGCTTCATGTTAAATGCATTATGCTAAATGATTATTGCATGTCACGATGTGCTTTCTTCTTTCTTTGAAGTTTCTTCCTCGATCCGACATTTGACCTTCTGTAAACTTGTTTATTGATTATAATAACGTCAAATGATGTGTTTCATTGTTTAAACTTCTTTGGAGCATATTCTTTGTGCTATTTGCTTAGTGCTTGGTGCTTGGTGCTTGATGCGTGGTTCGTTGTTCCATCTTCGCCCCGGTCTTTGTCGTACTCTAGTCAGCTCGGACTAAAATGCTGAAGTGATTTGCCGAGTACATAGGTAAAGAAGGAAAACGAAATAGAAGGATTTCAAAAAACACACAAAAAATAGAAGGGTTACTGATCCATTACATTAGAGAGAGTGTGTGTGTGTGTGTGTGTGTGGGGGGGGGGGGTTATTTACTGCTGGGAGAAGAATAATAATAACAAGAGGGTCTGAAAGGCCCTGACATCGCTCACCAGACAATCAGAGGATAAGATTTTCAAAGTTTTCACTATGTGTTTCTATAGAAAACTAGCCGGTCCTGGGGTGAACCAATTTTGACACAAGGGGCATAATTTATGTAACTTTTGTAGAGGACCTCAAGTGAAGAAAATTTAAGAAAATGTAAATGAAATTTAAACATATAACAATGTAGATCTAAATAAGGACATGCACAAAAGTATGTATACCCTCTCCCTGGGCAAATTGGTTGAATTTCAGAAAGAATATATTAATCTATATCGTTAATAACTCAAAGTCTCATCAGGTTCAATTAGTTTACTCTCTATTTGCATTTTTAAAAATTTGAAGCAGAGATCATTTTAGATTAACTAGTATTGAGCAAAAATATTTTCTCGTATTTATAATAATTACAGCGTGAGTAAATGACGTCACAAATATGTGATTTTAATAGCGCGTGCATTCATCCACCTGAATCGGGGTCAGATGTCATTTATGCATTTCATTTTTTTATGTGCAATACTTTATATATTATAGCTTTATATTAACTATTTGGATGCTAGTGGCAAATCAAATCTATGATAACAGATTGGATCCAGATTAGACGCCATTTTACTCGGAGTTTTATCAGGATCCAAATGCGTGTCCATAAAGAATAAATCTACAAATTGAAGCAGACAACATTTATTAATTATCCAGACGCAACATTACTGAACTTCTGAACATTTATTTCTTGTGTATATAGATCTGTGTTTTACTGTTTTGTATGAAATGCTTGTTTTGAGGGCCTCAAGGTAGATTAGTCATTATGACTAATTTAGCTACCCTTGTTAAATAAAGTATTCAATGTTCAAAATTTCAGATATTTTTATTACACCTTCATGAGTTATCATTATTCATATCTTAATTTATTTTCAACCCTTCCCCTGTTCTATGTTTATTCAAAATTTAAATACCTACTGAATATTCATGGACAAAATAGTTATAATGAAATATGGAAGGTGGGACAGTGTAGCCATTTTAGAAAGTAAAGAAACATCTTTCAAATTATATTGACGAACGGAGCGGACCCTGATCAGACAGCTGCTATAGGAGCCATCTGATCTGGGTCTGCTGTGTTTGCAAATGTGTGAAAAGATGTTAACATGAGAGAAAGGGTTAGTAAACATATTATAAGTATATTGTACACAAAATGAAAATAATGTAATGTAATGTATTTCTCAAACCCAATATAATTCTAATAAAAATATGCTATTTTATGATATATTAGACATGTTTATATTTATACATGTAATCTTAGCCCTTTCCCTGTTCTATATTTAGTCCCGATTCCAATACCTATACAGAATATTTATGAACCAAAAATTATAATGAAAATATGGAAGGTGGAACATTGAAGTCATTCAGAAATTCTAAATAAACAGATGAATGAAATTCCATTAGCAATCAGAGCAGATCCTGATCAGACGGTCCGTACATGATCCACGCGTGGTCTATCACACATCGGCGATCAGGGTACTACACAGTTGACCCTTTACTCAATGAATATTCATGTGAAAAATAATGACAATGAAATAGCATATGGACACATGAATTTTATCAGGGCAAACTATGCAGAATGATATCTTTGACAGACCATCAGCAAACAAGACAGACCCTGATCAGACGGACATAAAAAAGCAACAAATAAAATTGCACCAAAGGCAACATCTTTTTTAAATAATTAATCCCCCCCATACACCCACGTCCGAATAATGTTCTTTTTTTCGCTCAAAACAACATTTAAAAACCAAACCAAACATTTAATTCGATCTACGTTGAATCCATCCTCAGTACTTTCAGTAGTTTGATTATCTGGTTTTACATGCAGCACCACCTATATGGCGAGTTCGGCTGAAGTGCATTATGCCTTCGGCGTTCGGCTTTATGCTTGTTGCTATGGGCTTACCGCATTGGGTCATGTGTCATTGAAGAAACTTCAATGAAAGAAGGACTCCCATCTTGACATGCAATAATCGTTTAGCAAACTGTTCAACACCACAATGCAGGATGCATTTATCATGAAGCAAACTGAAATGCCACAATGCATGATGCAATTACAATGAAGCAAACTGAAATGCCACAAAGCATGATGCAATTTTGGCGTTGATCGTCCTCCATAGAAATGGCCCGACAATGTTTAATGATACCTCCAGTTTGAAGGGAAGAAATTTGCTTGAGGATTTTACTTCGAATGAGACAGCGTCAGTGCAGGTCCTGATCAGAAGGTCCTTCCAGGTCTAGTGTTTGCAAAAGTTATCAAACTGGTTTCCAACATTCAAACGGTTAACTTTATCAACATCATGGGCCAATCTGTGCAAACTTTGTGAAACTGTTCCATCAAGATGTGGTGCCTATCTAGGCAGCTAACCAAGTCTTTGACATACATGTAATAAAATCAATTTGGAAAAATGTGTAAAGATAAAAGAAAATGTGTCCATGGGACACGGATGCCCCTGCCAGGTTTTTTTCTAAATTGCATTAAAATTGATTGATTTAAGGTTTGCAGATTTATTTCTATCAATTAATAATGATCTCTATTCAAAAATGTTTCTCCATACTTAAATGCTCTGTGCCAAATATCAGGAAGCTGGCCTTGTGTGGTTCCTGAGAAAAATGTGACGGAAATTACTTCCATGGAGATGACGACGGTGAAAGATGGATAGCCATCCCTATATGCTGCCTATGCGAAATGCAGGCGACACAATAATTTACTATAAGTTAATATTTTGATAATTCTGTATAATACAATTACAAATTACTAATAATATAACCATAAACAGAAAGAAGATTGATTGTTTTTTGTTAAACAATAACCAAAATTCAATCAGTGTCGGCAAACAGGAAGTAGATGAACGACAGACCTGAGAAGGGGAGACACAGTACAACTCACTATGTTTATGCTTCAGACCAAATATCAAATAATTCCAGCATACACAAGCCAAGAAATCTTTGACGAAAGATTTTGAGGACGGACGGACAATGGTAAAACTTAATGCCACCCGTCGCCTAAAGGCGGTGGCATAAAAAATAATAACAATGTACAGTAAAAAAACTCTAAACCAGAATTTTAGTAATGAATGGAATTAAAATATTTTTAAGTTGGTAGCTGCTTAATGCAGAATGAAAGTCAGGCAGAAAGCCTGACCGGTAAACATCCAGTTTAGAGGTGTTTTTTTTACTGTACTTTGTCTGAAATTTAGTCCTAAATGCATGCTACAAAGTACAATCAGTAGAATGTGTTCTATACTATTTCTTACTCCATGAATATTCATGCAAGGAATAATATCATGAATCTAATTCATTGCTATTGTTATAATGGCACATGAACACAGGAATTTTTGGACATGGCAGAAACTGTAGAATCATATGTATATTATTTCATAAGCAAACAGAGCAGACCCTGAACCTACAGAAGCCATCTAATCTGAGTCTACTCCGTTTGCAAAGATGTAGAAAGGCGTTTTTGTGGAGTAAAGGGTTAAGCAAACACAGCAGAACATGAGGCACAGCTCCTACAAGAACTGTCTTATCTAAGTCTACTCTGTTAACCCATTACCTCATAGGCTATTTTTAGATACATCCACTTTGAATAATTCTACCGAAAAGGAGCATTAACTAGAGAAAAGGAAAATTTTAGATTTTTTTGTTTGAAACCATTGTGATAAATAGAGCATTGTGATAAATAGAGCATTTGCTCCTATAGGATCAAATGCTCTTTTTATCACAATGGTTTCACAAAGTGACTTTTACAGAATCGTCAAAAGTCGTCAATATGAGGGAATGGGTTAACAAAGACATCATTTATAAGGTGCCTATATATCAGAGCTACAGATAACAGTCCATACTCAAATACTAAAATCGTCATTAAATCTCCACCAAACCCTAAGTTGTGACCACTATTTAGAATCGTCTTGAAGAGTCGATTCTAAAGAGTGGTCACAGCATAGGGTTTGGTGAACGGAACGGAAAAAATGCAAATTTTGTTAATTAACCCTCTCTGTGATAGAAAAGCCATTTCATGCTTTTACCAACAGTATTGACCAAGATCAGACAGCTCCTGAACCGTTTCCTTCATATAAACATGTTTTCACGCATTTGCAAACAGAGTAGACCAAGATCAGAAGCTCCTATATAGGAGCCATCTGATCAGGGTCTGCTCTGTTTGCTTATGATATTTTAAATGTGTCTTTACTTTCTAAAACGTCGCCTATGTCAGAGTCTATTCTTGACTGAGTGACAGATGAACCAGTGAAGAAATGTAATAAAGTCCATCTCTCACTTTCAGCCTTTCTTTCGGACATAACTGCTTCGTTATCGTATAGAAAAGTCCAGATAATCACATTTGTTATATCAAAATGTTTTTCACTTTTGTTTTCGACTTGCGCGAGAGACTATGTGGTTTTGATATATAAATTAACCAATCAAATTGCGTAAAAACCTTCACACCAGATGCTGTATCTGGGAGACATCATTACCAGAAATAAATTTGCAGTCTTCGAGCAACAAGTAGCGACTCTCTTTCACAACCATGCAATGATTATATATGTATTTTCATGCAGGATTCTTTATTATCTTCATGTGCATCTTTTAGCATGTCATGCCAGAGAATTACTATTGTTATGTCAGTGCATTATTGTGAAACTGTTAATTAGGAGACCACTAGATTCAGCGTTGCTAATAATTGTATGTTGTTTATATGTATTTTATGTTAAATGTACGAGTATAATATTCAAAACACTCAACTAATACACTGTATTTCATGTTTCAGAGTGTTTCCTGGATATATTATTTATAATACATATATAAAGTATTAACAGACACCGGATTTCCATATTTTACACCATTCCCGCAAGGACCCTGAGACCCCCGGATTATATAGACTTTTCCCCCTACATACCATATATTACATTAGGGGTGAAACGGTACACTGCCCCATGGTTCGTTTCGGTACACGGTACATGAGCCACGGTTCGGTACATTTTCGGTACACAAATTTTTATCTTGTAAACATAATTTTGAAGCTTACCTACAAAAAAACCTCTTTTGAATTAATTTGTTTTGACTAGAATCAGTAACTGCCACAGCTAGCAAAGATGATGATTGATCTCTTAAAATTATAAACAGTCAAGTATTAAGGGAAAACACTAAAATAATGTAATACTGAACACCATGTCATACACTATTGATTTATAGTTCTTAAAATACAAATCTCCTTCTATGGAAAATACCGCTATCTAATAATCTCTTCAACTGGAACTTTAAAATAACCAACAATGTGCTGGAAACAAGTAAACAAAGCATTGCAAACAGTGTAGATATGATTAGAAGTTTTCTAATCTTGGACTGCACTGTTTGTCTAAATATTATACAAGTTTAACAGTGTGACATGTAGGATGATAATTGAAATTGAGCCTCACTATAAGATTTCCACCCAAAGTGCAATTGCAAACAGTGTAAGCCCTGAGCAGCTGTCACATTCAAATGTCACATTTTAATAAGACAGCTTATCTTAGTCCACACAGTTGTCAGTGGACTATGATTGAAAATCTCATAGCAGAGTTTAAGTCAATTATATAATAATACCCAGCACATAAGGATTAATAACAATAACTCACTTGTCTATCATCAGTAATTTCTACAACAGTCAGTTTGCGATTAACGTGCTTTATACGGCACGTCCGCGAAACAACGCTTACATGACATGTTGCCATTCTGCTCTCAGACTGGCCTTCCCGAAAGCCAAAAGACTTCCAAACTTTCGACCAGTAGCTTGTTGGTGCATCTTTCAATTTGCGAAAAGTTTCAAACTGTTCCCAAATTGAAAATGTGCACTTTCGTTTCGCTCCGGAGAAGCCATGTATGTGTAAACTATGAGTAATGTACTTAACGCGTAATCTAATTGGATATTATTTATAGAATGAACCAATCAGAGAACGCCTTTTATATTATTACAGCAGATTCGTCCCTAGACATTACGAAATGTTCGGTACGTACCGTAAAGTAGAAATAAATACCGAAAACCGAACCGTAAGTGAAAAAACTGCTGATTACGTGTACCGTAAGATACCGTTTCACCTTATATTACATGTGTGTGGATAACTAAAAGATAATCTCCCCCGGAGAGGAAAATATAGGTAAAATTCCAAAATGGTAGATTCGTCTACCAGAAAGGTAGATCGGGAGACCAACTCTGAAAATGGTAGAATTCACCTACCGTCTGTAGTTATCACATTACTTCTGTGATAACAGTGTTTGCCATTTTGACAAAGTAATAGTTAAATGATATTAACCCTTTCGCTCATAATACGGCTTTTCACGCATTAGCAAACAGAGTAGACCAAGATCAGACGGCTTCTAAAGAAGCCGTCTAACTAGGGACAGCTCTATTTGCCAATTGAATTGGCTAGATTTGATCTGTTTCTTTTCTTTTAAATGACTAAAATGTTCCACCTTCGGAGGCTTCCCTATTTCATTATAACTATTTGGTCTATAATATTTGGTATCGAAATTTGGAAAAAACAGAAAGCAGGGAAAGGGTCATGAATTTAAGAACTCAAATATGCTTTGAATAAATGTAGTTACCCTGTTATAAGTTTAAAAGCCAATATTTTGAGAACTTGGCTTTTGTTGTTCACTAGGACCCCATTGGAAATAAGTTGAAAAATTTAATGGGTTATCCTGTGTAATATATATATGTTTCAAAATCATGGGTTTAATAGTAACTGAATATGTTGTAAATTTGACAATCACAAATAAATCTATCTATCTATCTACCCCTGAAGCCAGAAGGGGATGTAACGTCGTTTAACCCTTTCCCTCATATAAACGTGTTTCACGCATTTGCAAACACAGTAGACCCAGATCAGACGGCTCCTAGAGGAGCCGTCTGATCAGGGTCTACTCTGTTTGCTAGTGGAAGTTGAATAGTTCTGTTTCTTTGCTTTCTAAAATGGCTACAATGTTCCACCTTCAAGGTTTCATTTTAACTATTTTGTTCATGAATATTCAGTGGGTATTGAAATTTGAAATAAACATAGAACAGGGAAAGGGTTAATATTAGAGTGGAATTAATATTATTAATTAGTGAGAATATGGAATTAGTACCAAATTACCCTTTTCTTTATAAGAACACCCGGTTACATTTGGCGCCCAACATGGGACTGTGACTGTATTAGCTCCGAGTTGGATTCCCAGTCGTTCTCATACCTATAGAAATTCAGGACGAATTTCGACTTGCTGGGGGAGTATGTCACAGTGTGTAGGTTTATCATCACTTGTACGGCCTTGCTGTACAAGCGCGCTTTTATGGCGACGTGATAAGAGTGCATGACTGCGAACCTGGCGACCTGGGTTCGATCTTGGGTCTGAGCGGGTATGTTTCTTTATAAGAACACCCGGTTACATAAGGGTTAATTAGGGTAGTGTGTCAGTATGCCAAATACAGTAGAAAACAGCATTATCAGCATATTAACCCTTTCCCTCATATAAACGTGTTTTCACGCATTTGCAAACAGAGTAGACCCAGATCAGACGGCTCCTAGAGGAGCCGTCTGATCAGGGTCTGCTCTGTTTGCTAATAAAATTTGATAGATCCGTTTCTTTACTTTCTAAAATGTCTACAATGATCCAACTTCCATATTTCTTAATAACTATTTTGTTAATGAATATTCAGTAGGTATTGAAATTTGGCCTAAATACAGAACAGGGAAAGGGTTATGATAGTACATGAGTAACATGACATTGTTTTCACTAGGGGGATGTCTTATCAGTCTTTTCTAACCCTTTGATTGCTAAATATTCAAAATGAAATTGCTCATCATCATTATTTAACCTTTTACTCCATGAATATTCATGAAAGAAATTATGACATCATGAGTATTAATTAGATTAATTCTAAAGCAGCATATTAAGTTAATAACATGTATGTGCATGAATTTGTTGCCCAAGCAGACACTGTAGAATCAGATCTTTATAATTCCATTTATAGCACACAGCTGCCTAGTTCACATCTGTGTACTCTAAATGGTGATATCGAGCTACTTTCGGTTTTAACGATATCCCGCAAGACGGCAACTGTCACAAAATTAGTATGCTGTCTTAATTACAGGTCATTAATGAGACTAACAGCTAGCTGCCCTGAACTGACGACAGGAGCCGTCTGATCTAGGTCTACTGTTTGTGAAGGTGTATAAAGGTCTATTTGTGGATGAAAGGTTTAACTATTTATTTACCTCAGAAATAAAATTTCTGTTAAACCCTTGCTAAACAAAGTAGCAAATCATTAATCATATTTGATTTATCTTTCATGAATAATATAAATATACTGTATATATTCACGAAATTAAGGGTTAAATAAACGAGAATGTCCTTTCAGTAGCTGAACAGCCTACTAAACACAAATACAGCATTCATGAGCAAGCATACAGATCGTTGTAATTAAAAATTTCCATAGCTGCCAATGCCCATGCTCATGACTACTGGAAAATTACAGCATCATTTTTGTCACTTACTTGTCGAAATCGCGGCTGTACGCACTGGGTGAGTTTTTAAGGCGTTTTGGTAAATCTGCCATATTCGCGACATATTTCCTCCGCTTAACCACGGAGCAAGTAAGGAGAAAAACTGAAAATTTCTTATCACATTGCGTCGTCTGTAGAATCTAGACACCGCACGGTGACTGAAATAACCGCCTTTTCATAGAAATCACACTAAATCAATAGTTATGCACTCCACGTGTTTAGTTGTTACGGGTCATGTATTACTAATATATCTAACCTGCCAGTATAGCGCTATATAGTGGATGCGACATTGTCCATCCAGTGTATACAATCAATAGCACAAGGTTAAATTTAATTGTTCAAGTATTTAGAGCTAGATAAGTGGTGAAGGAAAGGTGCGTACTGATCAATAAAAATCTGTTATTGCTTAGCCAAACTAGATCTATCTGGCTGCTACTCATTAGAAACGCACCCCTATGCTATTCTAATGAGTAGCATTAAGAGGTGATTAGGCAGATAAATATAAAAAAAAACACCATTTACTTATCTTTCCTAAATACGCCTCGCACATACACAGTTCTGTAGATCTATAAATAAAACTGAATAGCATTTATATATATATATCTCTCAAGCGACCACTATATGAATACGCACGCCCCTTTAAAACAGATGGCTCCTTAACACGTTTGCTTTCTTCCATGCTTATATAATGGATTACTCTATCTTTTATCTAAGAGATGTCTGGTCTAAATTTTCATTTTTGTTTTGTTTTATATTGACTTTCCTATCAGCAAACAGTGTAGACTCTGATCACACGCGGCATCATGCGGCGTCTGATCAGAGTCTACACTGTTTGCTTACATCCCATATATGGGATCGTGGGAGCAAATGGGTTAATGCAGGACGGAATTAATGCAGAAAGTTTCTCATTCTGTAGGAGCTTTCTGTATAACTTTCTTCCTGCTTTAAGCTACAAATTGCATGTATAAGAGCCAGACTTAGGCGTTTTTTCTAGTGATCGCTTTAGAGAGGTTTACCTGTATAACGTATCATTTACCTGTTGATATTGCTTCAGTTCCAATAGGAAACACCAGCAGCGATCGCTGGTAGCTTTTGAACAGTCGTATCATCTCCAAAACAAGCTATATTTAGTGTATAAGATTCAGGATTCACACAATCATCCGGTCGTAGAGCTGTCAACGTATATTTGTCGAAAATATCTATGGAAAATCCCCACTATAACCGGCATTATTAAATCCACAATCAAAAGAAAAACCTGAACAAAGCTAAGAAATCAAAACACGGTACTTTTTGCTCCATGCTCTGCGAGTATGTTTCAGATGCTACATGGTTCTGCTACATATTACGTAATCGACAGCTAGACTTATGTCACTGTACTCCACAACGAAATCCTATATAGTGTACATGTATATAATCCGGTTATGTTTCGCTGACTCGTGCTCGACTACCGTACCATACCACCGTATAACTATAGATCTACAGGGCTACACTTCAGTACACACAAGTGTTGCCTTTAACTTGTCGAACTGACGATTTTCTTCGCGCGTGTGCGGTTGTTTTTTATCTATTGATTTGTCACGAACTGTCAGAATTCTGACCAGAATGCACGATGTTCGTGAATATTGATTTTTCAAAAGTGATCCCAGCCGAATATCGATAGAAAGTTAATTGTAGTGGGAGCATATTCGTCATATTGACTATTATCTAGAATTAGTTCATAGGTCTGACTTTACCGGAAACATGTCGTCTGCTTCCACTTCAAATTTTATTTTACTTTCGTGCCATTTCCCAAACACTCTGCGTCTCATCCGAATTAAATGCCACACACTTAACTGAGCCGACAGTATGGACCCAGATGACCCACCGAGTTAGGATTCAAACTGTTTGCAACAGTAAAACCTCTCTATAACGGCCACTAAATTGTTTTAATTAGTTGGTATCAAGGGCAGGTGGCTGCTTAAAGCAAGGTGAAAGTAAAACAGAACGCTCCTATAGGAGCGTTCTGTTTTACTTTCACCTTGCTTTATGCAGCCACCTGCCTTAAACACAAACTATTTGATGTAGTTTAGTGGTCGTTATAGAGAGGTTTTTACTGTACTTTGGTTGTTGAAACAAAATTAAAATGAAGAAAAATGAAAATTGTACTAGATCTAGCAAACGACAAAGTTTGCAGACGACAAAAATTGGCAGCGGACAAAACATAATCAAATGAATCCAGTCTCTTATTCTGCTCCGATGAAGCAAAAGTTGTCAAAGAGCTCGTGCACGCAATAGACTCTTAACTCTTTTCTTCATAAATTATAAACGTGTTTTCACGCATCTGCAAACAGATGCTCCTGTAGGAGCCGTCTGATCAGGGTCTGCTTTGTTTGCATTAATGGAATGTGATAGATCAGTTTCTTTACTTTCTAAAATGGATGCAATGTTCCGCCTTCCGTATTTCATTACAACTATTTTGTCCATGAATATTTAATAGTAACAAAATTGCCGTTGAAAACCGTCATTACGGAAGCTGGATTAGATTTTTTAACGAAGATCTAATGAAATGGATAAAAAGTAAAGTACCTAGTTATAGTCTACTTTCAGTCCGAAGGACCGTTCAGCCGACTGTACATTTACTCCACTGGTCATCGAGTCATTCGCCTACAATATTGAGCAATGCTAACATATGGCGCAATCATGCAGCCGCAGTACCGGCTAGTGATCCTCACAGGTACCCATTTTAACCTCTGGGTGGAGAGGAGGTGCGGGTGGGAGGCACTGTTCAAAAAGCGTCTCTGAAATTTCCGGGAGGGACCGGGATTTGAACCTCCGGACTGGTAGTCAAGCGCGTTACCACTAGACCACCGCACACGGTCACCAACACGCGTTTGTTGATGAAATATATCTATCTGCCAATAAGTCAAACCCCTGCTGGGGACATAGACTTTGAACAATGAAGAATAAAGAACACGAATACCAGGACAAAGTCAGACCTGAACAGAGTGACGGAGTATTTGCATCCATAATGTACGTGAAGATCCAGTAGAGAGGCACAGAACATTCCGCCGGAGGGGTTGGTTGTATTACACTTTAGAACATTTCTAAACTTACGTTAAAAAAAGACGAAAGTGAGTACGAACCGGATACGCTAAAATGAATACAAAGCAGCATACATCGGCATCTCACTGACGAACATTCTCCAAGACCAGACGTTCAGGCCTTAAGTTAAGGCATAGCAGAGATGTGATCAGTAGCAATCGCAGATCTATCTAAAGAGCCATTGGAAAACAACAACAGCAGAGGGATGATCCATTCACCGACGATGAACTCCTAATTCTGTGTCTTATTGGAAAATGTACGATTCAGTCTGTTTATAAATACAACCGTATTACGGTAAAACATCAATGTCAAACATATGTGTGTGTATCGAGTATTACCGGGCTTTGTTTATGTTATTCAAAAATGACAGTTATGACGTCATAATTTCACGTCATCCGTGAACGCATTTTTAAAACTCTTTTTCATTCTCTCTCTCCCCCCCCCCCCCCCCGCATCCCCTTCCTCTCTCTCTTTTAAATATACAATGCACTTCTGTGTTTTGCTGGGATGGTAGATTGTCTTAATTAAGATGATATAGATGGCATTTTGACTTTAAAAATACAATATAGATCTAGATCTATATCCCTTAATGGACTTAGATCTAGACCAAGAGACTTATAAATGAAATTCAAGTAGATCTAGATCTACAGTGGATAATTTAGACCAGCTGCCACGCTTTTAATTCTGCATATTATGATTGTGTTTTACCATGTTTATTTTAGCATAAGACATATTTAAATGGCTGCAAACAGCTTAGACCCGGATCAGGTGCATACGCTGCGCGGCTTATTTCAGTATACACCTGCCTACTCTGTTTGCAATCACTTAGATCTACTGTCCATTTCAATAAACTTTGTCACTGGATTTGAATCGAGATTTTTTTCATTTCTTACCGGATTGCGATCAAATTTAAACAACTTGCTCGTTCTCCACGAACTAGATCTATAATTATGTCCGAGTTTCCATCGAATCCATCTTTAAATAAAGAAGTTTTAATTACGTGTTATTTCTTGAAAAAAGGCTACGGCCGAAATATTGAAAACTGAGTTAGATCTATTTGTGTATATGAGGATGACTCGAACTTCTGTTATCTCTGAGTAATTTAACCCATAGCCTGCTATGGGCGGATGAGTGAATACCTATGCAAACAGTTTGGATCCAGATGAGATACCGAGTAACTCGGCGTCTCATCAGGATCCAAACTGTTTGACACCATGATTGCATTTTGTAGACAAATTGATTACAGATCTAGCTTGAATTTCGAAAATGTAGTCTAGTCTAGAACTCTAGATATATAGTTCTAGGTGAAATTCTTTAAAAACAATTTTGTTTAGCAGGCTAAAGGTTAATGATCCATTGAATGAATGAATGAAATGAAAGAATGAAATACTTTATTTAACGAGGGTAGCTCAATTAGTCATAATGACTAATCTACATTGAGGCCCTCAAAACAAGCATTTCATGCAAAATACAAAACAGTAAAACACAGATCTATATATACGAGTCAATATATAATTTTGTAACATTTTCTGTCCTTTAGCTATATCGTTCTATTTGACTTATATTGGCAAATGATTTTACGTTCGGTTGGAGTTCGAGATGTCTAAGTTCGACTGTGCTTGTTCTTGTGTTCAGAAACGTCGGATGAAAAGGAGGAAATAAAGTCGCAGTTCATTACACGAACAGTGAGTGTGTATCGATTAGTCAAACAGGTTATTGCACGAACGACACGAAGGTAGCCAACACATCAACGAAAGTAAACATTGACAGCACAATCTCGAAAACAGTAAGTGAAGAATACGTTTCGTTAATTATGAATCCTCAAAGCAACACTGCCCCAGTTATGAATCTTAACAAAGAGAATCTGTTTGCAAGGCCTACGCCCGCACAGTCAGAGCCCGACTCGGCCCCGCCCTCATGGGCAGCGGGTATCATAAAATACTGAAGAGATATCAAGCTATTTGTATAAAAAAAATCATAGAATTGAAGAAACCTGCAACAAAATTAACAACAGAATGCTAGAAATGGAGAATATAGTGACCAAACCGGAGAGCAAAGTAGGGGAGTGAATCGTCATGCCAATTTATCAGCGACGAATGTGAAAGCCAGAAAGAAGAATTAAAAAGTGCGAAACACGAAATAAATAAACTGAAACAATCATGCAATCAGATGGAACAGAAATTTAAAACGCACCAGAAAGAAAAAGAGATAATTACCGATAAACTCGTAGATCTCGAATCAAGATCTATGCGAGATAATCTCATCTTCTTTGGTCTCAGAGAGAAAGCGAATGAAAATTGTGATCTAGAGGCCAAACGCTTCATCAGAGACACACTGACCATTAATCCTGACAACATCATTCTAAACAGGGTCCACAGACTCGGTTCTGATATGGCAAAGTAACCCAGACCGATTGTCTGATAGTTAGGTGGTGAGACAGCAAAGTTACAAACAAGAAATCAAAGACAAGCTAAAGAACGCAGACCAAGGAGTAGGAATACAGCGACCAAACAACTGCGACAGGCAAGAAAGGCTTTCCATATCCAATAGCGAAAGAGGCTGAATCGAAAGACAACGTGGTTCGCATAGCTGGAAATAAACTTTACATTAATGACGAGCCGAAAATGAAATATACTGATGGAAAAGTATGTGATATTAAGGCAGAGAGAACGGAAAACAACCAAAGGTGTCATGAGAAAGACTTTTCAATTCTGTCCTGGAATATCAATGGGTTAGTGCGTAAACTTGCAGATACAGACTTTCTTGATCTTATTACAGACTATGATATTGTTGTTCTGACTGAAACTTGGTTGTCAGAAAATGTTAATATAAGTTCAGAAATACCAGGCTATAAGAATGAACATCTGTATGGTAACAAATCAGTAAATACTAAAAAGGGTCGTTACAGTGGAGGACTATCAATTTACTGGAATAATGCTCTAAATGAAAGTATACAAGAAGTAGACAAAGACCAAAATGGTATAATCTGGTTGAAAATAGCGGAAAATGTATTTGTTTTTAACGAAGACGTGTTTTATGTGCAATATAGTTCGAGTTTGACCCGTGAGCTGTGACTTTTATAGGACCAGTCCACCCGTAGAGGTAAAACGCGTCACAAATCATGTATTTGTGTCGGAGTTAAAGTTCGATTTCGAGGGCTGAGCCGTGACCGCACTTTTCTATTTACAGAAGTTGCAACCATTCTAAATTATAGGTAAATGGACAATGATTGTCACACGAAGCTCGTAGTAATCGTACATCATTAGTATATATGTGCTTAATACAGGTCTGTACAACCACAGGTAACCCCGGAATAAATACATGGTTTGTGACGCGTTTTACCTCCATGGGTGGACTCGTCCTAAAGGTCACAGCTCACGGGTCAAAATCGAACTATACCTGCGGTTATACAGACAAGTAATAAGCATATACATGTATATACATGTACTAATACTGCACGATTACTACGAGCTTCTTGTGACAGCCATTGTCCACTTACCCATAAATTAGAATGGTTGCAACTTCTATAAATAGAAACGTGCAGTCACGGCTCAGCGCTCGCTCGAAATCGAACTATACCCCCCAAAACCTCAAATGTTTACAATTTACACGAGTACGAGTTTTATGAACACATAGAAAATGGTATTGAGAAATTAAAAAAAATATGGGGAAGTATTTATTATCGGCGATCTTAATAGCAGAACGTCACAATTAAGCGATACCTTATAGAGTGCAATTCTTATATTGACAATGATGACACGGACCTGTCAAACTTTGTTTACATTCGGCCACGTGTTAGTAAAGATCACGTGACTGATAGATACACAGGGTAAACCCTTGATTGAACTATATCAGAGTACATCGCTAGTTATCGGTAACGGTAGGCTATACGGGGATTTAGGTATAGGTGAATACACGTATCACTCTATGAATGGGGCGAGTATGGTTGATTATTTTATTTTAAATCCACATGATTAAAGAATGTAACTGACTTTAATATCTTGGAGCCAAACGAATTCTCAGACCATAGCGGGATAGAAATAAAATTTGCACAAAATTCACTATTATCGAAAGAAATAATAGATACAAAAGATAAAGAAATATACATGCATTTCGATAATACAGAAATCGACGCCTTTAAGGAATTGCTAAAAACAAAGACAGAAGAAATAAAAAACATGACTGAATTAATAAGAAACAGAAAATATGGATGGCTTTGCTGCAACAATCAACAATGGAACCGTTCGGAACGAATCTAAACATATAAATGAAGGGCACGTAAAAAATAAATGGTTTAATGCGAATTGTTACATAGCGGGAAAAACTTTGAAATAGCCAGGAATGCATTTGTGCGAAATAAAACATTCGAAAATAAGCAAACTTTCATAAATATGAGAAACGCATATAATAAAATAAAACGAACCGAAAAGAACATGCATAAACAAGTTGAACGAGAACAATTATCTAAACTCGGTAAATCGAATCCTAAACAATTTTGGAAAAAGGTAAAAAGTCAGTACAAAACATACGAAAATAATGCAGGAAAAATACAAATAAATGACTTATATGAACACTTTAGATCTCTTTATAGCACCGAAATTGATACAGAAAACTCCATCGATAATCATTTATAACGCAACCTTTATAGAAGAAGATCTGGACAAAGAAATAACTTTACAATAATTGAAGGATGCCGTCTTTTCACAAAATAACAATAAAAGTAGCGGGAAAGATCAAATGAAAGCAGAAATCTATAAATACTCTTTCATAGAAACTTCCGATTTTATGCTTGAATTATTCAACAACTTGTATCTATCTGAACGGGGAATATCCCAAATCATGGGGCGAATGTATAATATTACCTATATATAAGGGAGATAATCAAGATGATGCAGAAAACTATCGCGGAATCACCTTAATTGATATAATTGGAAAATATACTCATAAAATCTTTTAAACAGATTAACAAAGTGGTCGTTAAAGCATGAATCAGTAATACCTAACTAGTTTGGAATCCAAAAAGGAAAATCCACAATCGATTGTATATTTATACTGCATGCAATTATTCCAAAAGAATCATTAAGCTCGAAAAAGAAACTATACTGCGCTTTCATTGACTTCGAAAAATGTTTTGACAAATTAGATAGATCATTCATATGGCAAAAATTATACTCAGAAAACGTCAGCTTTAAATTTGTTCAGGCAATGAGGGCTATGTACCAGGTTGTCAAATCGCTTGTTCGTCACAAATCACTGTACACAGTGTTCATCAGTTCAAACATCGGGGTCAAGCAGGGAGACCTGAGCTCAAGTCTTGTTTTTATTTTTTGTCAATGCCATTAAGGGAAAATATAAATTCAGAAATTGAAGGTTTGTTCTCGATAAACGAAATAAAGGTTTTCTTATTAATGTTTTGCGATGATGCGACTGTATTCGTCTTAAATGATCTAGATACATATTGCCAAACATGAGGTCTAACAATCAATACCAACAAAACTAAGGTTATGGTTTTCGAAAAAGGACGCCATTCAAGATACAACTTTATGATTAACAATACTGTTTTAGACATTGTTGATTCATTTAAATATTTGGGAGTAAAACTCTTTAAAACCGGAAATTGGTAGAGAACACAAAAATATTTAGCACAACATTCAAAACATGCGCTGCATAAATTATTTACAGTTTTTAACCAGATAGAATTAATTACAACTGTCAAATGCAGACTGTTTGATAGTTTGGTGGGATCTGTTCTTAACTACAGTACAGAGTTATGGGGCTTTCAAGAGGGTGAATATATAGAACTAATGCACATTATACTAACACAATATCACATCATATCAATACTGTGTCACATTATACTGAAACAATGTCACATTATACCAATACAGTGTCACATTATACTGACACGATGTCACATTATACCAATACTGTGTCACATTATACTGGTACAATGTCCCATACTAATACAGTGTCACGTTATACAGACACAATGTCACATTATACTAATACATTGTCACATTATACTGACACAATGTCACAATATACTGACACAAAATCACATTATACCAATACTGTGTCACATTATACTGATACAATGTCACATTATACCAATAGTGTGTCACAATATACTGATACAATGTCACATTATACCAATACTGTGTCACATTATACTGACAATGCCACATTATACCAATACTGTGTCACATTATACTGACACAATGTCACACTATACTGACACAATGTCACATTATACTGACACAATGTCACATTATACTGACACAATGTCACATTCCAATACTGTGTCACATTATACTGACACAATGTCACATTATACCATTACAATGTCACATTTAGACTTTTGCATTAAGCTAGCACCTGCCTTGAAAATTTACAATTAGACTTCATTTAATTCACTGCTGTAGTGATGCACGTGGGAAGAGATAAATGGAATAAGTTTATCATACGTCCATACTAGGTCATCGACTGGCACCATGGGGAAAGGAACATCCGTAAATTTCCAAATATTTTTGACTCAAATCAACCGTTGTGCTGAAACAGGCGGCTGATTTGAGTCTTTGCTGTTCGCAAACGTTGATAATACCCGGGTGTCTTGTTCTCGTGACGTCAGTGATGTGCTTAGAGATTATGTTATGTGTTTACAGGTGTCTGTCCTCGGAGTTCTTATCTGCATAATACATGTATATCCAGGTAAGATCTATGCTTACACCAACACGTTTCTCTATGCATTAACGATCATGGAATGTATGCAGTAGAACCTGTCTTAAATGACCAGTCAATTATTGAACACAGGAATCTTAGAAATCAGGTGGATGCTTAATGCAGGGCACAAGTATTGCATAAAGTTCCTATAGAAGCTTTCTACATTTTTTGACCTGCATTAAGGCAATATCTGCCTTACAGACCCCTATTTTGATGATAGCTTAACCCATTCCCTCATATTGACGCCTCTGTAAAAGCCACGTTTGGAAATAATTGTGATAACATTGTTATATAACTATTCAACTCTAAAAGTTTCCTTTTCTCTAGTAAATGCTTCTTTTCGGTGGATTTATTCAGAGAGATTGTGTCTAAAATAGCCTAGGTTTTACTGACAGTTTGAATGTTTACAACCTTTATGTACACCGGGATGGAAACCTCGGCATCATTCTATATACAAAAACAAGCGCCGTGAACGAAAATAAGAATTTAAAAGAAACGAAAAATCAGAAAGAATTTAGTGACTGTGAAGAAGTTCTTCGAAATATTATTACAGTGTAGACCCATGTCAAACATCACATCTGACCGTGTTTACCCTGTATCTGAAACAGGAAATACATCAATACATGTTCTGGTGAATGCCAGACAGTGTAGATCCTGACTAGTTTTTGTGTGAGAAATGTGGCATTTAGTCCACATTGTTTGAAATGCAAAAGGGCGGCTCATAGTAACGTACCATAAGATATGCATATTGCAGGTAGCGGTCCAGATAAAATGCGTAAATTAAAACATTTTCAAGAATAACTTGTCTATTTCTCCTCCAACCATTATGTTGTGACGATTCTAAAGAGGGGTCACAACATAGGGTTTGATAGAGAAATGACGAATTTAGTATCTGAGTACGTACGTTTATCTGTAGCTCTGTATTGCAGGTATACGGCAAAGTCTATGATACATAATCTTAATCTGTGGATTAATCAAAATTGGTTTCTCCCTTTCGGAATATTGTATCAAAATGTATTACTGGAGAATATTATTTTTATGACAAGCAGTGCAGACCCTTATCAAAGGGCGCTCGGGGGCGATTTGATCGGGATCTACACTGTTTGCAAGTGTGTGTCTTATATACTCAGTTCCCGCACTCTAAACCTTTAATTCAAACCTTTCATATAAGCACCTGTTCACGTATTTGCAAACAGGATATAGCCAGACCAGATGGCTCCTGTATGAGCCGTCAATAAGGGTCTACATTGTTTGCTTATGAATTTGATCGAACTTAGTTTCTACCAATACCAAAATAATCTGGGTACATATTCTATTATAAAAAAATCAACAAATATAGGGTTAATGCATGTCTTCTATTTCGGGCAATATCAGCTGCACTGCCCCAATGGACTATCGTTGTCCTGAGCATAAAAGACGATACCTTCATGAATACACATATAAATGTCCGTATAATCAGATGACTCCTTAATAATTATTTTACTCCATCAATAAACAGATTAGACTCAGATCAGAGATCTCCTGTATGAGCCGTCTGATCAGTGTCTGCTCTGTTTACATATGAATAGTATAAATAGGATTCTACAGTTTCTACCATGACACTATATATTGCCCTGCTACATAAATTAAAAATCTAACTACTATTCATGATGTCATTAGAGTAAATAGAGAATGCGTTGCAATAAGCCCCATATGCCATTTGTTTCATAATGTTTGCTCTTCACTTGCCTTTCTACCCAGAACTAGTCTCGTGTTTTACGGCCATCATAAAGCCGCTATACAGTAGAACATGTCTTAACCCTTTCCCTCATATAAACGTGTTTTCACGCATTTGCAAACAGAGTAGACCCAGATCAGACGGCTCCTAGAGGAGCCGTCTGATCAGGGTCTACTCTGTTTGCTTATGGAATTTGATAGACCTGTTTCTTAAGTTTCTAACATGGCTACAATATTCCACCATCCTAATTTCATTATAACTATTTTGTGCATGAATATTCAGTAGGTATTGAACTTTGTAATAAACATAGAACAGGGAAAGGATTAAGCGGCCATCAAAAGAGGTCTAATTATAAGAGCTGTCTGCATTGCTTTACCCTACATTAAGCAGCCACCTGCTTTTAGGACCCCTATGTACAATAAATGAATGACCGTTTAAGCAGGTTCTATTGTACTGTTCATTGTAGCACTGTCTGACTATACAAGCTGTCCTGACAAGTGGGTCGCATTCAAGGGGAGCTGCTATCTGTTTGGCCATGGCGACCGTATGTCTTTCTATGAGGCAGAGGTAACGATGTTAAGGATGTGTGTTATCGAATTTCATGTCACTTTGTCTGCAAGAATTCTTTGCGGATATGACGTTTGGAAAATAATTTTTGAAACTGTGTTCAGAATGGCGGATTAGAATTAGACAGTATAATTATTGTGTTTTCCATAAATAAAAATGCAATCTTCATAACTTGCTATGCACGTGCGGTATAACTGTCACGGGAATGATGTTGATTAAAAACATTTCCTCTGACGAAAATCGGAAATTCCAGCAATGCCGACCAGACGTCGGATGTATCTGTTGGAATGATATTGGAATGATATGGGAGGACGTTTAACATTATTTTCGCCTGAATAAGACCACGGAATTACCTAATTCCTTCATAGGTTATTTTTAGACTCAACCTCTTTGCAAAAATCTACTGAAAAGAAGCATTTACTAGAGAAAACGGAAAATTAGAATTGTGTAATATTGAAACCATTGTGATAAATAGAGCATTTGTTCCATCGGAGCAAATGCTGTAATTATCTCAATGCTTTCCAAAAGTGGCCTTTACAGATACGACTAAAGGCGTCAATATGAAGAAATGGGTTAAATATGATTTACAGAAGGTAAGGGGTGTATTAAAATAACATCTACTTGTATGGCCACACTTGCAGAATAACAACTAATACATTTCCAATGGGATGGCAAAAACATGTTCACATTAGCCCGAATCGTAACACTTTCGAGGGGGCGACATATATGTTTAAATGGAAGAAACCCACAAAACGGAAATCCCTGTTTCCAAATGGGGATAGGAGTGACGCAGTGGAGCTCGTTGAATGTTTCCAAATAGAGGTAGAGGTGCTTACAACTTTTTGTAGCTTTCCAAATGGTGATAGGTGTGGCAAAGCGGAACTTATAAAGAGTATTCAAAAGGAGTTAGGTTTGACAGCGGAAATATATTTGAAGCGTTCCAAATGATGGTAGGTGTGGCATAGCGGAACTTGTTGAAGCTGTCCAATGTTTCAATATGGAGGTATGTGTTGAATGTTGCAATATGGAGGTATGTGTTGAATGTTTCAATATGGATGAATGTGAGGCATAGATGATATCGATAAAGTTTTCAAATTACTCTGATAGTAACTATATGGAAGACAGGCCCGTATTTTAAAGATTCTAAACTGTTTTATGTGACTAAAGTAGATATTTCGTTTGTAAGCTTGTGACTGTCGCCAAACAGAGTATTTACTATACGTAGAAAGTATCTTAGTTTGATTTAATGCCATCCAAATGTATTTGTTGTTTATTACGGTGGCCATGATTCTATTTTAAAAAGTGAATTGACCAAAACACGCTACATTTTACATATGAAGTGCCTACATACGGTACAATGTTGCAGTGACAAAGGAGGCCGGGGAAATAAACATTTCATTACAGTCAATTGGTTTAAAATAAGATACAACAACTGGCGGGGGCATAAAAGTAGCAGTTGTTTTATATCATCTTCATCTATTTTGCATCATCATGTTCATTCTATCATTTACCCTTCTCTTGCTTAATTTTAAAATACATTTCTCCTTCTTTACCCATGTCCTGTTGTATAATTACATATATCTTAATTGCGTACAAGTATTTCGCTACGCAATCACTGCTGTGGAGTGCACTGGTTGCACAATCAACGTGTAAATAGTGCATACCCTGATGAGACAGCTCCTTCAGGAGCTATCTCATCTTGGTCTTCACTATTTACAGGAAAGTATATTGACGTGAATAGCAAGCGAAGGGTTAACCCTAACAGTGCAGGACACAAGTCACTTTGTCCTTTGCAAACAGTATAGACCCAGATGAGAAGGCTCCTAGAGGAACCTTCTCACCAGGGTCTGCACATTTGTCATGTTACACTTTTTTTTTTTTTTTTTAAAAACCCCTTAATATGCACCATAATAATGGCCTGCTTGAATTTTGGAATATTTCATTTAAAAATTCAGCGCTGTAAGGGTTTGCAATTTATTTTCATATCATCATTCACCAGCGCTATATGACCTAACTAATATTGCAGCTCCATTAAACCCAACTCTAAATCCTTCTCTTGCTGAATATTCAAATGCAAATCCATGAATATTAATTAGGTGAACCATTCTAAAGTTGGATCAGTTGCAACCTTTGAATTATCATGGCAAATAGTGAATACCGATATGAGACAGCTCCTCTAGGAACTCCTCTAGGAACTGTCTCAAAAGGGTCAACACTATTTGCAAATGCAGGTTTGTGCGCTAATAGCAAGAAAAAGGTTTAAACCCACCCTTCCAAAGGACAAACCGAGCACAGTCTTGTTTATAGTCACATATATGGAGATGCAAACATATATAGGTAACATACTTACTACTGTTGAAGACAAAGACAAGGATTTCGTACTGAATTATACATAGGTCTATATTCATAAGGGTCTGTACTGTTTGCTTATGGTATGACATAGATCTGATTCTACAGTTTCTGACTTACCCAACACATTTTATGTATTATATATATGCCATTATAAAAGTTCAGCAAATGAATATTTATGATGTCATCACTCCATTCACGAATATTAAACATGGACAGAGTTAAGCGATCTTACATTCATTAGGCACAGGATTCTTAGCCCTTCTTTTGCTGAATTTTAAAATACATTTCTCCTTCTTTACCCATACCCTGTTGTATAATTACATATATCTCCACTGTGCACACGTATTTCGCTGTGCACTCACTGCTGTGGAGTGCACTGGTTGCACGACCAACTTGTAAATAGTGCAGACCCTGGGTCTTTACTATTTACAGGTAGGTATATTGACGTGAATAGCAAGAGAATGGTTAACGGGCAACCCCGGTTAATAGTTGAATTATATATTCATGGAGTCGCGTGTAATATTATTCAACCAAATATAAATTAACCAAACAAAATTTCAGACCTAATAAAACTTATTCCTTTATTTGTTTGTCTATTTCCAGCATTTCTGTCACCAGCATGGAGGGAATTTAGTCCACATCGACAATGCAGTGCAAAATGCGTTTCTAGTTGAGTCTGTCCGGGTCTTAAATCGTGAGTTTAAAGCTGGTACACGAAAACCTATTCTGTACAGTAGAATATGTCTTAAGCGAACATCAATGATATGTCTTATCATAGGTCTTTAATGCAGGTGGTGGGTTGATGCAGGTCAAAAGAAATGCAGCAAGCTCGATGCTATAGGATTTTCCCGCATTACTTTTGCAATGTATTAAGCACCTGCCTTTTAACCCTTCGCTTGCTATTCACGTCAATATACCTACCTGTAAATAGTGAAGACCCAGATGAGACAGCTCCTGCAGGAACTGTCTCATCAGGGTCTGCACTATTTACAAGTTGATTGTGCAACTAGTGCACCCCACAGCAGTGATTGCACAGCGAAATACTTGTACACAGTGAAGATGTATGTAATTATACAACAGGACATGGGTAAAGAAGGAGAAATGTATTTTAAAATTCAGCAAAAGAAGGGCTAAGAATCCTGTGCCTAATGAATGTAAGATCGCTTAACTCTGTCCATGTTTAATATTCGTGAATGGAGTGATGACATCATAAATATTCATTTGCTGAACTTTTATAATGGCATATATATAATACATAAAATGTGTTGGGTAAGTCAGAAACTGTAGAATCAGATCTATGTCATACCATAAGCAAACAGTACAGACCCTGATCAGACGGATTCTATAGGAGTCGTCTGATCAGGGTCTTCTTCATTTGCAAATGCGTTTATATGAAGGAAAGTATTAATTCAGGTCCTACTATAATATCATGTCAGGTCTGGTTGTTACTTAACCCTTTTCCTGCAAGTCGCGACCTGGCTGGCAGTAGAACCTGTCTTAAGCGACCATCAAAAGGAGGTTTAATTATGAGCCTATAAGGCATGTGGTAGCTTAATGCAGGTCAAAAGTAATACAGCAAGCTCCTGTATGAGCTTTTTATATTACCTTTGCCCTGCATCAAACAACCACCTGCTTTTTAAAACTTCTATGTTCAATAAATGAATGGTCGCTTAAGACAGGTTCTACTGTAGTATACAGGTCACAATTACGTAGCTGGCACAACAGTTAAAAAGGAATGGCATTGCCTTTCCGTTACAATTCTGTTCTTTAACCCGTGTCTTAGTAAGCATCTCTGACATCTGCAAATAGTTTGGATCCAAATGCGACACCGAGTTACTCATTGTCCCATTAGGACACAGGCTGTTTGTCATAAACATATGAAGACAGCAATATTTAACTTAAGCAAAACGTGCAGAATCATACCTATATTATGTCATAAGCAAACAGAACAGACCCTGATCAGACGGTTCCCATTGGAGCCGTCTAAATTTGGTCCTACTCTGTTTGCAAAGGCATAGAAAAAATACAAAAATGAGTCATGCAGGAAACACCACATACAGAACAAACAGTCGCCCGAACAGCAACACAAGGAAACAGCAAATGTACATAACTATAAAAACATCAAGAAACGCACAAAGACAAAACAAACATACAATAGGGGGAAGATGGAAGTATTTATGAAGGTGTATTTATGGAGTAAAGGGGTTAACAGGGAAACGTTTCCTCATCTGGCACCGCAACTGTCTTAGTCTTGGACTTTAACATTTTAGACGATTTGCTAGATTAATTCTAATGTACAATATAGTCAAATGCATATGAATTCATTGACTTTTATTTACAATGACACATTAACACATAACGCATTGCTGTGACGGAAACTGTAGAAGCAGGTCGGTATTATTACACATGCAAGTACGGCATAACGTGATCAAGCGGTTCCTACTGGAACCATCTGATCTGGGCCTTCCCTTTCTGCAAGGCGTTAAAATTCCCTTTCTGCAAGACGTTAAAATACGCATCTACGAGGTAAAGGATTAAACTTTACAGTTAAATGTTATTATCAGCGGATACCACCATGATGCTTTAAGCACTTATAGCTTAATTAATGTCAGAAGCCATATAGAGACTACGTATTTCGACGTTCTGCTTGTACTGTTGTAAGCAGAAGTTTGCCTTTAAGCCATTCCCTCATACTGATGCATGTTGACGACTATGTAAAAGTCACTTTTAGAAACCGTTGTCAAAAACAGAGCCCCAGTAGGAGCAATTACTTTATTCATCAGAATGGTTTCAAAACTAGTCAATTCTCAATTTTTCCTTTATTTTAGTAAATGCTCCTTTTCAGTAGATCTATTCTGAGCTTATGTCTAAAAATAGCCTTTGAAATAATGGGTCTTGAAATGGGCCATGGGGTAATGGTTTAAAGGCACCTGCCATAGTTACCCGTAGAATTACGCGATTGCGAGTTACCATGGTATTATATTACGTCACAGAGGATGGTTACTGGATTGGCTTAACCGACGAGATTGAGGAAGGAACATGGCGTTGGCTCGACACAAATACAAATGCAACGTTCACAGACTGGAGTCCTGGCGAGCCAAACAGTTACCATGGCCTCGACGAGGACTGTGCTCTATTAGCAAAGTTGGAAAATTATAAATGGAACGACAGCACATGTCGGTACATCGGATTTGAGCCTATTTGTCAGATCAGGTATACAGAAGAGCTTCACTTAAGCGGCCATCAACCATATATCTAATTATGAGTCTGTAAGGCAAGTGGTAGCTTGATGCAGGTCAAACGTCATACAGAAAGCTCCTATAGCAGCTTTCGGCATAACGTTTCTCTTGCATAAGCAACCATCTGCTTTTTAACAATATTATGTACAATAAATGAATGGCCGCTTAACCCATTGCCTCATATTGACACATTTTGACGCCTCAGTGAAAGTCTCTTTTGGAAACCATTGTGACAAATAGAGCATTTGCTGCATAGAAGCAAATGCTTTATTTATCACATTGGTTTCAAAGCAATTCAGTTCGTAAAATTTCCCCTTTTCTAGTAAATACTCCTTTTCGGTAGACTTATTTTTAAAGAGGTTTGGTCTGAAATAGCCTATGAGCGAATGGTTTAGAAAGGCTATACTATGTAGTAATACATCTTTCAAGCAGCCTCTAATACAGGCCTAAATATATGCCGCTAACCCGTTCCTTCCTGAACATTTATAATGCGATATGAACACAGGCTTGTTTGGAAATGGCAGAAACTATTTAATCAGAGCTACACTATTCCATAAGTAAACATATCAGACCCTGATCAGACGGCTGCTATAGGAGACAACTTGTCTGTGTTAGTTTGTTTGCTAAGCCGTGAAATTACAGATACACGGAGGTACACCCAGGGATGATCTGTATAAGAAAACTTGTAGTAAAACCAGACCGAAAAAGGGAAAAAAAGAATTGCAAACAATTTAGAGTCGATAATGGTTGCGTTTTATCTTTTACAGAAACACTGAGGTATCGGTGATCGTGGGATAGTGCAAGAATAACAACCGCGAATGACGTGGCATGTGAAATGACAAATTGTTTTAAGAATAAATTGTATCAACTGCAATATTTATGTTTTTCTATTCCATGTACAACAGTCACGTGGATTTACAATGACGTAAAGTACGAGTATTAGTTTAACCCTTCGCTTGCTGAATTTTAAAATACATTTCGCCTTCTTTACCCATGCCCTGTTGTATAATTACATATATCTTCACTGTATACAAGTATTTCGCTATGCAATCACTGCTGTGGAGTGCACTGGTTGCACAATCAACTTGTAAATAGTGCAGACCCTGATGATACAGCTCCTGCAGGAGCTGTCTCATCTGGGTCTTCACTATTTACAGGTAGGTATATTGACGTGAATAGCAAGCGAAGGGTTAACTATAACACACGCTGTACATTTAGTGAGGGTATACCACTGACAGAGCTGCATATAAGATACGTGAATTAAAACAGTTTCAGAAATAGCTCGTTTATTTCTCCATCTTATCCCATAGTGTGATCACTCTTTAGAATCTTCTGTAGCTCTGCATTGAGTAAATTATATGCAAAACGCATGTATATGTTGTGGACGCACTGCGCACATTCTATGAGAATGTGATCCTAGACCAAGTGTTACGCAAAGTTCCAGTGCTACTGATGGATTACATGTATTCACAAATGCTATGGAAGAAATAAAAATCATGTAGGGACTTTCATTGATATTTAGGCCGCAAAATGCAAGTTTTACATTTTGGACGTATAATATAAGACAAGTTATCACACATACAGGATATCACATGGACGATACAGGATATCACATGGACGTTCATTTACTGTTGGTTTATATCACAATACTGAACTAATATGACATGAGAGTTGCCGAGTGTCATGTCTATTTCAGTCAACGAGTTTGGTAACAGTAAATAGTAACTGAATACTCATGTAATATTCTTTTTATCACATGGCATTAAACAACGAGAAACGCTGGCGCTATGTCCTATTTATATTTCAACTTGCTTACGTCATTTGCCTGTTATCATGTGTGAAGTATAGAAAAATAGGAATTCGGTTCACCAACTTGTGTATTACTCATCAGTGTTGTTATATTTTCAGGTATTTCGGGATCAGTAGTTTCGGTGCTATTAGCTATAAAAAATTGAATACTGTTTAAAGTGGTATGGGACGTGAGCAGTGTTGCACTTTTAATAACTGTTCATGAACAGACTCAATAAAACCGACTCTGCAATTTTCTCTTTTGCGTGAAGCGTCAAGCGCATTAACCTTTCGCTTGCTATTCACGTCAATATACCTACCTGTTAATAGTGAATACCCAGATGAGACAGCTCCTGCAGGAGCTGTCTCATCAGCGTCTGTACTATTTGCAAGTTGATTGTGCTTCCAGTGCACTCCACAGCAGTGATTGCACAGACAAATAATTGTAGACAGTGAATATATGAATATATATAAAAGGGCATGGGTAAAGAAGAAGAAATGTTGTTTTTTTAAAATTCAGCAAGAGAAGAGTTAATAAGTACAGTAAAACCTGGCTACTTCCATCTGCTTGAAAGAAGTACACTAAACCCTCTCTATATTGTGTTTATTAGTTGGTATTTAGAGCAGGTGGCTGCTTAAAGCAAGGTGAAAGTAAAACAGAACGCTCCTACAGGAGCGTTCTTTTTTTCTTTCACCTTGCTTTAAGTAGCCACATGTCTTTAACACAAAATATTTGA
Organism: Azorinus chamasolen; assembly: GCA_963576725.1. NCBI lineage: Eukaryota > Metazoa > Mollusca > Bivalvia > Cardiida > Solecurtidae > Azorinus > Azorinus chamasolen. Next base: position 21,494,859 of record OY755252.1, read on the forward strand.
TGTAATTTAATGGCCGTTATAGAGAGGTTTTACTATGTAGGGAAAGTGTTAGGCCGGAAAATGCCTGTTATGCAGAACAATTACAACATAACACTATTAACAATCAAAATCAATTTAAAAAACTATTGCCATGTATCAAAAAGAACTATGGACAGTACTTATGAAATCACATACTTAAAAGTTTTGCATGCAGAAAAAATGCTCAAATTGGATCTAGTACAACTTTGGTCCTTTATTATTGATCGAGTATCAAACAGATTGGGTGGCGTTGAGACGTCGAGTCTGCCTGCGCCTCATACGGTTCGAACCTGTTTGCAATTTCGAGCCAGATCTCGAATATCGGGATAGCGGTTAAGTAATCACAACATTAGGTTTCTTCCAAATTTTCTCTCCAAAGTCTCTCAATTCTAAATCACAACGGATACTTGAATCTCAAACTCAAGATAATGTGTACATTACTGCGAGTGCTATGGTATACACCTGCAACGGCAAACGTCTGATGAATGGTGCACTGTTGTTTCGATCTGCAATGGTAAAGTATATTATATATATCATACCATGTTGCTATTAACATTTTCCTCAACATAAGCGCATTTTCACGCATTTGCATACAGAGTAGACCAAGATCAGACGGACCCTTAAGGAACCATGTTGGCTTAAGACATGCTATAGATATGATTATACAGTTGTTTTTGTCCAATCAACGGTAAACGTATGGTGAATGTTGCACTGTTGTTTCAATTTGACATAGAAAAGTATATATATATAATATGCCATGCGGCTATCAACCCTTTTCTCCACATATTTTCACGCATTTGCAAACAGAGTAGACCCAGATCAGACGGCTCTTGTAGGAACCGTCTGATCAAGGTCTGCTCTGTCTACTTATAACATGGTATATATCTGAGTTTCTGTCATACCAACGGTAAAATGTTGTACTGTTACTTCTGTCTGCAGTAGTAATTAGTATATATTATACCATGTGGCTACTATCCCTATTGTGCTGTACAAAAGACTGTCTGTTAGACTGTTTTGTTGCAATATTTACGTACTTCCGATTTTGTCATCTTTTGTTAAGAAAAAATATTGACATAGTGTCAAACAGGAACTCGCCGTCTTATCAGTATCTGAGCTGTTTGACACTTTGATTACATTTTATTTTGAATATTTAAAGTGATATTAGCTCGCGCAGTGATTTTGCGTCTTATCATGACACTTACACGGCGGACGCTCAAAAGCCCCTTGATCAAAGTCCCCTGGCTCCAAAATGACCACATGATCAGAAGCCTCCTGATGGAAAATGCAAAGTGATCAAAAGCCCCCGATTAGAAAATACATGATGATCAAAAGCCCCGATAGAAAAATCCCCTTGGTATTAAAGCATTGAACTTGAAAAACGTCATGATTCTAGTTGGGTTTGAGTCTGAATCTGAGTCTGGACTTGTCTCTAAAGAGTTTTATAACCTTGAGACCTGATGATGAGTTTATTGGTGTTTCATCAGAATTAAACTGTTGGGAAATGTTATCACAATTAAATTTCAGAGTCTTTGCCTAAGAAATGTGCTCTGCTTAAAGTAATTTGTCTGCTCAATATCTGAAAACTACGCTATATTTACAGTTCAATTGACAAACAGTTAATAAAATGACAAACAGTGTGTATCCTGCAACCAATTATGACACCCCGGTTTTTGGTGGAGGGGTTTTAATGACCGAGGTGTTTTGATCAGGGGGCTTTCATTTTCTATTAAGGGTTTTTTGATCATCCTGCATTTTCTATCAGGGGGGGGGGGGGGCTTTTGATCAATTTTCATTTTCTATCAGGGGGCTTTTGATCACCTTTCATTTTCCATCAGGAGGCTTTTGATTACCTGGTCATTTTGGAGCCAAGGGACTTTTGATATGCACTCCACTTACAAATCTCCCTGATGGAGATGTCTTATCATGACACTTACACATCTTTCTGATGGATATGTCTTTTCATTCCCTTGCAAACAAAATAAACACAGATCAGACGACCACTGATCAGGACTCGAGACTATAAAACATTTTGCTTGAGTCTGAGATCATTTTCAAGCATCTGTCAAACTGCTATGCTATAAGTATAAACTGCTATGTTATAAGTATAATTAATGTTATAATTAATGTTTTTTTCCCTTCTAATGTTTCCTTTTGTATGTGTTTCAATATTGTGTTACGTTTGGTTTTTATGTACTCAAACTTTTTTTAAACGGTTGTTTGGACAAAAATGTCGGTAGCAGATATCTCTGCAATCGATTTTTCACTATGCATTCACGTCGTCTGTCTGTAGCTACTATTTCATATGTGAGGGAAGCGCGCAGGCTCGCGGTTTACATATTTCTGATACTACTACTCAGAATAACATGAAACATTGTAACGTTTCTAGCGTGAGCGTGCCCGCTTCATGTAGTAGGGTGAAGTTTTCATTTTTGTTGCATTTTCTCGTGCTGTTCTATGTTCAAAAATCCCCGGTTCTAGCATTAGCCTTATATCTCCAAACGTCAGAAGAGTCTCAATTAGTAATTAATAGTGTAAAACACCCCTTTAAACGTCATGTCGTCACTGACAAACGATTCCTTGAAAACTACTGTTTTACAAAATACTCTGTTGTGTTACTTTTAGTAGCAAATTTAATAGATTGGCTAATGATACTGCTTACAATGCCAATAGAAAGTTGTTATTGCTCAAACGAAAAGCTTCTGGTCTCGTGGGTATTAACTGTGCTGCATACTATTTTTGAGCCATTTATTCTTTGTCCAGAACCGCCAAATGCGTGGTTGTCTTCTATACTCAAATGCTGTGGCGATATCTATCCAAACCCTGGACCGATGAATAGTGGAAATATATTTAATCCCTCATTGGCAACACCTGCTTCAAATACGTCTGCAAGCTCTATAGATGTTTCAAGTAGTTTATCTATGATTCATTACAATGTGCAGAGCATTCTGCCTAAGCTAGATCTACTTGCTTACGACCTATTCAATTTCGATATCCTTACTTTTTCGGAAACATGGCTCTCCGAATCTGTACATTCAGACGAACTCCATATGTATTCTTTCCATACTCCAGAAAGGAAAGACCGCTCTTCCGATAGATATGGTGGAGTTATCATGTATGTTAAAAGTAATATAGCTTACAAACGGAGACAAGATCTTTAGATACAAGAGCTAGAATGTATTTGGATTGATGTTCTGCTTAACCGCAAACATGTTTTAGTTGGTGTGTTCTACAGACCACCTAGTTCTGATTCCGCTTATTTTAATAAGATAGAGAATTCTATTAGCCTTGCGATGGACACTGGTCTAAATGATTTTATAATTACTGGTGCTTTCAATTTTAACTTACGAAATTCTCAAACAGCCCGTAAAATAACTTCCCTGTGTCAGTTCTTTGGCTTAGTGCAAACAATAAGCGAACCGACACATTTCACCGAACATTCGTCTTCTCTTATAGATATCTTATTAGTCAAAAATAGCGATAGTCTTATAGCAAGTGGGGTGACAGACCCTTTTCTAGAACAAAATGTAAGGTACCATTGTCCTATTTTTGGATTTTTTAAATATAAAAACCCGAAGATTAAAACATACAGTAGAAAAATTTGGAAATATGACCAAGGAAATTATGACCTTCTCCGTCAGAAAGCAAATGACACAAACTGGAATATTCTTAAACACGATGATATAAATGTATATGCAAATAACATGACAGACAAATTAAGATTTTTAACTGAAAGTTGTATACCAAATCACACAGTAAAGATAAAGCAAACTGATCAACCATGGATGAATGTAAATATCAAACGAAAAATAAGAGCAAGGAAAAGATCTTATAGAAAAGCCAGAACCACTAACTTATTAAGCCATTGGGACAATTTCAAACAACTCAGGAATGAAACTACAACACTAATTAGGCAAGCAAAACAAACACATTATGAAAATTTATCACAGAAACTTAATAGCAAAACATTATCCTCTAAAGATTGGTGGAAAATTCTCAAAGGTTTCGTTGGTAAAAGTGGGAAAACTTCCCTCCCAACACTTATTCATCAGGACAAATCCATTGCTGATGAAAATGAGAAAGCAAACTTGTTAAATGATTATTTTACACAACAAACAAATCTCAAAATTGACACGTCCCTGTTCCTAATATCACACTGTCAACTGTTTCAATGTCTACTTTTGCCTTGTTACCAGAAGAAGTTCAATCAGTTTTAGTAAGCCTTCCTTTAGGTAAAGCGTCAGGCCCAGATGGTATAAATAATCGTATTCTCCGTGAGCTTTCACATGAAATATCCGTACCCCTCTGTGACCTTTTCAACAGATCCCTATCTGACGGTACTGTACCTACATCCTGGAAAGAAGCACACGTGAGTGCCGTATTTAAAAAAGGATATTCTACCCAGGCCTGCAATTCTCGCCCAATCTCCCTTTTAAGCAACCTGAATAAAGCTTTAGAAAGACTGATTTTCAAACGTTTTCAACTATCTTCGAGATATAAACTTTCTTTCTCAGTTTCAGTCAGGTTTCATACCAGGCGACTCTACTGTCAACCAGCTTACTTTTCTTTACAATGCATTTTGTAGAGCACTTGACGAAGGCAAAGAAATACGCACCGTGTTTTTTTTTATGTAAGCAAGGCATTCGATAGGGTATGGCATGCTGGTCTCCTATCTAAACTTAAGGCAGCAGGTATATCAAGTGATCTCTTAAATTGGTTTTCGGACTATCTTAGTGACAGACGTCAAAGGGTTGTGATACCGGGTGCCCAGTCTGAGTGGTCTTCGATCAAGGCAGGGGTACCTCAAGGTTATATATTGGGTTCACTTTTGTTTCTTGTATTTATAAATGCCATTGTTTCTGAAATTAACTCGAACATTCGTTTGTTCGCTGATGAAACTAGTTTGTACCTCATTGTTGAACATGCTCATACATTGGCAAATATCCTTAATTCTGATATAAGTAAAATAACCACCTGGGCTAAAACCTGGCTAGTATCTTTCAATCCATCTAAAACCGAATCGTTATTGATATCGCGTAAAAATAACAAATCAATGCACCCTCCGTTAATTATGCTGCAAGAACAAATTCTTGAAGTCGAATCACATAAGCATCTGGGTGTTCTCCTTTCAAATAACGGTAGCTGGAATACTCATATCGAATATATTAAATCAAAAGCTTGGAATCGAATTAATGTAATGCGTAAACTCAAGTATGTTCTAAATAGGAAATCCCTTGAAATAATATATTTGTCTTTCATAATACCACTATTGGAGTATGCAGATGTTATTTGGGATAACTGTTCAACTCAAGATAAAACTGACCTTGATAAAATACAACATGAAGCTGCTATAATATCTACAGGGACTACTAAATTAATATCCATTAACGAATTGAATAAAGAAGTAGGATGGGAATCACTTGAAACCAGAAGATCGAAACATAAACTGATTCTGTTTTATAAGATGTTACACAGTGACACACCACCGTACTTATCATCACTTGTTCCGCCACTTGTCGGAAGCGAAACTAATTATAGCTTAAGAAACTCGAATAATATACGGACTATTCAATCATGGACTAAACTGTACCACGATTCCTTTTTACCATCAGTTATTCGACAATGGAACTCTTTACCAGCTGACGTGCGTGACTCTGATTCTTTAGGATCCTTTAAAAAAGCCTTGAATAGAAATTATTTATACTCAGTACCTACCTACTACTATACAGGGACGAGACAAGCTGAAATACTCCACACAAGACTTCGAACAAACTGTAGCTCATTGAGCCTAAGTCTCTTCAATAAAAACATTGTAGAAAGTCCCTTGTGTGAATGTGGTGAGGTAGAGGGTGCCGATCATTTTTTTCTGTCATGTCCAAGATATCATCATCTAAGACATGAACTGTTTTCTAAGGTTAACCCAATATGTACTGTCACTACAAAGTTGCTACTCATGGGCGACATATCTTTGACTCTTGAAGACAATGAACAGACTTTTAAAGCTACACAAGATTTCATTATTAGAAGTAGAAGGTTTTGATTATGAAGTTCGAAAACCCTACTTAGATAACTCACAGCGCTGATTGCTACCCCTTCCAAACAACCGTTCCTATATTCCAAAATCCTAGGTTTCTAGTTTCCAATTTTATTTTTTCTGTTTGTTTATTTTTATTTATTTATTTTTTTTCTCCAAAATCTTCGTGTCCACCTTTTCTTTCTTTATATACTAGTTTGTCTAAAATCTTGTTTTTTTTCTATTTTGATGTCATGCATAATTCTTAATCATTGTTATATGTTACCAAGCGTAAGAAGCCTGTACTTGATTTACTAGTATGTAACATACATAACATGATGCAACAGCTCATTTTAGTACTTACTGTATATTCTTATACTGATTGTGATTGACATACTTTACAAATTATACCTGTATATAATACTTCGTAGCTTTGATAATATTAGTATTATAGTGACAAACATCGAAACTAGTGCAGACTTCATACGCTGGTATATTATACCCTGTTATGACATATTCATGAGGAGTAGCTGCGCCATATCTTTTGTAACATACTGTTTCAAGGAGAGGATCTATATAAGTTGTTAGCTTTCGATCCAATCCTTTTTCTCATATGTTGATGCAATTTCTGAATTGTATGTAACTGAAAGAAATAAAATATGTTTAAACTAAGCATCTGATTGGTCAGATTCTGAGCTTGCTCAGAATCTGACCAATCACATACTTGAGAATGATCTCAGACTCAGACTTAGAGTTTTATTACCTTGGACCCTGGGTCTGCTTTGTATTCTTATTGATATGGGATTCTAATATGTTTTCACCGTTTCTGACATCGTCAAACAGCCCAATATAAAATTTATCTCATTGATACATGTATTCATGGTGTGATTATTTCGTATCTGAATAATCATAAGGTAAGGTTAAAAAAGTGTGTATGTATCGGGTTTGAAAATATGTTGAACACGTGACAACCGTTGGGCAGAAATATTTATTAGTGTGGTAAACGTTTAACCCTTTCCCTGTTCTATGTGTATTAACCATTCGCTTGTAATTTACGTCAATATACCTACCTGTAAATAGTGAAGACCCAGATCAGACAGCTCCTGCAGGATCTGTCTCATTAGGGTCTGCACTATTTACAAGTTGATTGTGCAACCATTGCACTCCACAGCAGTGATTGCACAGCGAACTACGTGTACACAGTGAAGATATATGTAATTATACAACAGGGCATGGGTAAAGAAGGAGAAATGTATTTTAAAATTCAGCAAGAGAGAGAAGGATTAAGACTTTCAAAATACCTTCTGAATATTTATTGAAAACAAACCCAGTGACAACAAAATATGGAAGGTGGAACTTTGTACCCATTTTAGAAAGTAAAGAAACTGTAAACAATCAGTAGCAAATGCAGGCCCTAATCTGGGTCTACTCTGTTTGCATAAGCGCGAAAACATGTTTATAAGAGGGAAAGGGTTAACGGTCAAGCTTGTCAGTTATTCATATTGTATCTAATCTGAATTCTTTTCACTCAATATTTTTTCACTACCTTACCTGAATTCACAGTTGTTGAGTTCACAGTCGTCGACTCCGTACTATGGTATCCCGGTGTTTCTGTGGTTTTGCTGGTATGCGTCGTTTGAAATTCAATGTCACGACAAGAAAACCATTTCTGCTCTGGACTGGCAGTGTCTACAACACATTTCAGATTCTCACTACTGTACAAATCGAAAGAAATTCACCTTTAACCCTTTCGCTGCCAATGCCGGATCTGTGATTACCTATGCAAAAAGTTTGAATCTATATGAGACGCTGAGTAACTCGGCGTCTCATCAGGATCCAAACTGTTTGTTACTGTTACAATTTTTGAAACAAAAATACGAAAAAATGAAAGGTTGGCAGTGAAAGGGTTAATACACTACTCACGATCACGGCCTTTCTCGCATTTGCAAATAGCATGGCTCAAGGCGAGACGCTGAATAACACTAACAATAGTTTCTCAAAGACGTGAACGAACCAGAGGTACAGTAGAACCCCTGTAAACCGGAATTCAAGAAGAGAGAAATATAGAGGTGTCTGCTTAATGCATGGGGTGAACGTCAGGCAAATAAACCGGAATTCTAGAAGCGAACAACAAAGAGGTGCCTGCTTAATGCGTGGGTTGAACGTCATGCAGAAAGCTCCAAGAGTAGCAGCTTTCGTCCTGCATTAAGCTGTCACCAGTCTACAAGACCATATACTAAATCAAACGTCCGGTTTCGATAAGTTTTACTGTATATATATAGTAGTCAAAATTGCATCAATCCACGTATTTTTGTACAGTAGTGAATGGGTATTAGATAATATATAAGTAGTAGTAAATACCTTTAATGATTAATACGAAACTAAACTCTGATTAAATGTACAATAGTTACAGGTTATCTGCCCCCTAGGTCAGGTATCATTCTCAAGCAACTAACGTTGCGTAGTAAGATTTGGTGTAGAAATGACGATTTTAGTATTAGGGTACGAAAACCTATCTGTTTCTCTGATTATTCATACATAACAACAATCAGAGTTACTGATAAAGGTACGTACCCAAATACAGTAGAACCCCTCTAATGCGACCATTTAATGAATAAACATGTGTCTTTGTAAGCAGGTGGCTGCTTAATGCAGGACAAAAGTAATGCAGAAAGCTCATCTAGGTGCTGTCTGCATTACTTTTGTCCTGCACTAAGCTACCACATGCATCTAGCACCCAGAATTATACATGTTTTAGGTGGTCGTATTAGCGGGGTTTTACGTACTAAAATCGCCATTTCTCCACTAAACTCTATAGTATCTATACTGTTACCACTCTTTATAATCGTCTCTTCGAGATGTTTGTAACGAGTAGTCACACTATAGGATTAGGGGGAGAAAAAAGGAGCTGTTCTTGAAAATATTTAAATTTACACATCTTATATGGACCTCTGAACAATGTTTTTTACCAATACATATTCTTCCACATGTAAGCGATAGTTCAGATGGTAGATTGTAAACGTGAAACCCAGCGGTAGTTCCTTGACATTGCTTTGATAGAAGAGTTACACTCTCAGAACAGTCACCCATGCTATTGCGTATACACAGTGTGTGCGCCAACGTCCCATTGCTCAGTTCTACAGGATCTCCTAGTAAATACAAATATACAAATACAAAATGAAAAGTTGAATACAGCAGATCCGCTCTACAATAATCTCTTGATAAATGATCTCATTTGTCCTTATATGTAGGTGGCTATTAAATTCTGAACGAAAGTGATGCAGAAAGGTCCTAGGTGGTTCTATTGTTTTCGCTTAGTCCCGCATTAAGCTACCATCTGCCTTAAAATCCAATAAAAGACTGGTTTTAACGGTCTTTTTAGAGAAGGTTTACCTATTATTATTATTATTTATTATTATACCACATTTATATAGCGCTCTTTTCACACAGGATATGTGCGTTCAAAAGCGCTTCACATAGATACATTTTATATACAAAACAGGGTATATTCAATGTGTAATTATAGAACGTTTAAAATAAAATATATTTAATACTTATATATAGATAAGAATAATAATAAAAAATAATTTATTTAGAACATAGGTAAACCAATTTCATCCCTTCCGTAAGTTATAAATATGCTCTATTAAATTGTGTCAACGCACTCACGTCATTAAAAACAAAATTTGAATGTTACATTCTATGCACAGTGCCAGTACGTCACACAGTTTTGACCCAGACCCAACAGAATTGGGTACATTTTTGGCATACAACACTACACATAAATATTGCTGGAAAATTGGGTAACAGAACAGATCAATTAGAAGTTCATGCATATAAACTAAGTAATACAAATAAACAACTGTAATATACGCGGAATATGCACATTTATAAACTAGAACTACCACTTAAGGTGATGAATACCCCCACTAGCGCATTTGACACAGAGATTGGGGTTATAGAAATAAATCACTACAATATCTGTTACAGTTTAGAAAAAACTCCGGAAAACCTGAAATTTCCTAAACATTTCTAAGTCTTAATGCTGTAATTCCGTTAAAAATCAATGTAGTGTAAAAAAATTCAAACTTTAATCACCTCCTTTCAGAATGTTTGATCTGTAACTCATTATTATAAAGCTAAATACCAAATATCACATCAATATCTGCAAGGGTTTAGAAAAAACTACGGAAATCCTGAATTTCCGGTAAAATTCTAAGTTAAATCACTGTATTTCCACGAATAATCAATGAAGCGTAACGAAATTCAAACTTGATCTGTAACTCATTATAATAAAGCCACATACCAAATATCACTTCAATATCTGTAAAGGTTTAGAAAAAACCCCATAAAACCTGAATTTCCGGAAAAAATCTAAATAAAATCACTGTATTTCCGTAAAAATTCAATGAAGCGTAACGAAATTCAAACTTGATCTGTAACTCATTATAATAAAGCTATATACCAAATATCACTTCAATGTCTGTAAAGGTTTAGAAAAAAACTCCGGAAAACCTGAATTTCCGGAAAATTTCTAAGTAAAATCACCGTATTTCCGTGAAAAATCAATGAAGTGAAACGAAATTTAAACTTGATCTGTAACTCATTATAATAAAGCCATATACCACATATCACTTAAATATCTGTAAAGGTTTAGAAAAAAACTCCGGAAAACTGAAAGATAACAGAAGGCAATAATTCCAAAAATACTGAAGACAGAGTTACAAACCTTGTGCACTGCATTTGCTGTCAATATGATACATCTATATATGAAGTTTGAAGTCAATAGCTTTTAAACTTTGGAAGTTATGACCCGGACAAGGTGGACGGACGGACGGACGGACAGACAACCGGACGGACATGGTGACTCCAGTATACCCCCAAAACTTCGTTTGTGGGGGTACATGTATATTAATCAATTTATAAACTGTCAATTTGATATTTCATGAAGATAATGTTATCCATATTACAATATCCTAGGACTGTGTGTTAATTGTATTGTTTTAAGTAAAATACATTGCATGTTATAGCATTGATTAGGCAATACTACTTTGTCGACTGGTTGTTAATTTGATAAGAATTAACTCGGCAAGAAACTTATTTTTATATAAACATTAAACTTGGCTAGATTATTATTATCAGGTTTACAAGTGCATGGACTTAGAAAAAGGATGTGTAGTGCTATGTTAGTTACACTGAACAATTCAACACATGGGCGCAGTTACTGTATATACCGTTGCTTAGCAGTCTCAAAACGAAGTACCGCCCACTTCTGTACCTTGTATCCAAGCATGCTTGTCGGTAATGCACTTTTCGGTTGAATCCTGACTATGACTTGATTGGTTGAGTACTTGTAAGAAATTATTTCCGTTGAAAAGGTACCAAGCAGAAGAATTGAAAGAATCACATTTGTTTGTTTGGCTGCAAACGTCTGGCATATCTGAAAATGGATGATACAGTACAGTCTCGATTATACGAACACCCAATACGTATCACCAAATACGTATCATTATCTATCTTTAAGACAGGGAGCAGATTAATGCAGGATGTAAGTCACGCAGAAAGCTCCTCTAGGAGCTTTCTGCATGACTTACATCCTGCATTAAGTAGTCACTTGGTTACAAACACGTACATTCTCAGTTACTAAAAGTTCGTAGTATCGAGTTTGTATATATGTTTTACAAAATATAAACGTTATATGAAGCATTCCTTGTGAATAAACTGTAGATGCAGGCATGACGTAAAGTATGTTTAGAGTCTACACTATTTGGAACAAACATTATGTACAAATGTATCTGTAGGTTTGACTTATTGATCCGCATAGTTATTTAAATCACAATCACACGCTATACACATTCCTAGTGGCTTAGTAAAGAATTGAATGAACCCTTTTCTAAAAAAACGTGTTTTCACGCATTTGCAAACAGGGTAGACCCATATCAGGTGGCTCATTTAGAAACTGGTCAGGGTCTGCTCTACTTGCTAATGACATTTTGAAAGCTCTGTTTCTTTACTTTCTAAAATGGCTACAATGTCCTTCCTTCCATATTTCATTCTAACAAGCTATAATGTTCAATATTTCATTCTAACTATTTTGTCCATGAATATTCAGTAGATATTATAACGTAGAAATACCACATACAATTAATGACATATATGTAGATCTATATAGTTCTTAATTTCCTCTTGCAGCAAATTACTTCAAATTGTGAAACACCTAAAAGTTATTTTTATATTAACCTATGAATATGTTTATATTCATATTTAACTAGTATATTTTTGTATGCACACACATAGGAGCCAGCTGAACAATGTCTGCTATGCTTGTTCATACATGTACTACCGGTATAATATAGGTCTTCTTCCTTGTTTGTAAAGACGTGAAGAGGAGTTTCGTAGAGGTACTGTATTAAAACATACTTGAAACATCTATAATAAATAATAAATAACAACAAAAACAAGAAAACAATACACTTACTTTCATCGAAATCTACCTCGTAACGTTCATAAAAGTCGCATGGATCTGAAAAAAGAGTAGAAAAACGTGTATTTATTGTCCATTATTAAAAAGCTAAAGTTAATTTTACTCAGTACTTCTAGTAAAACAAACAGTTACCCCTATCCCCTGAAAGAAAATGATGTCTGCTGAAAATTGGATGTGGTGCAATTTTTACTTCATTCGATTCGGTCAATATTTTCAGAAACTATTGACAAGGTGTCAACAGCTTGGATCCTCATCAGACGCAGAGTTAGTTTACGTCTCAACCGGATACAAGCTGTTTGCTAATGGCGGCCATTGGCAGGATACACTAAAATCTCCCTAAACCGGACGTTCATTTAGTATCCATAGTTTAAACATATTTCATTTCCATATTAGAGGGAATTGGGTCGGGTTACAAGTGCTTACAACATTAGATTTGACCCTCCCCATACAAAACATCTATATATACATGTAATGGCAAACAAAATAAGAATGAAACTTAATATAAGTGTTTGTGAAATATAGAGAGAGAGTAAGAGAGAGGAGAGAGAGAGAGAGAGAGAGAGAGAGAGAGAGAGAGAGAGAGAGAGAGAGAGAGAGAGAGAGTATGCCTATAGTAGTACGATCAGAGGTCACTTGGACATCTTAGCATAAGAACATACCGTTATAAGTAAGACAGCTTAGCATAATTTTAGAAAAAGTATAATATTAAATAAAGATAATTGTACAATATGTGAGGCCTCCGTGATTGCTTTATATAACAATGCAGAGCAGCAAATATGAATTTATTGTCTTCATCGTTTAGATTTCGTTTGCCAAACAGAATCGTTTCGGTATTTAGAGGATGGTACCTTTGCGTTGCACGAAATTAGTTAAGTCTCTGGTTTTGAAAAAAAAACTACGCTGGAAACAGTAATGTTCGGCATTTTCTACCTCATGTGAACATTCGCATAAAGGATTTTGATCAAGATTGTTTATAAAAAGATCACCATTCAGATTGCTACAGTTGTTCCTTAGTTTGCTTAGGTTTGTTTTGCTTTGTAATGTTTGTGCATGTATCTGTTTTGCATGAATATTGACATGAAATTTGATGCTTAATATTTCTTTGAAATGTGTGTACATGTACATCTATGCAGTACCCATGTCTGTACATGTATGTATGTATAACAAGGATAGTTGTATATGTCAAAAGGTGGGATATAGTTTGTGTGGATTGCGGCGCAACTAATAAAGCCAACTGACAACATGGACAATACATACCCACATAGCCAAAATAGATCGACACAGTGTGACTAGCTTAATTATTTACAAGCTATACATATGCACCAGTCAACATTTCCAGAAGTAGTTAAAAACAAACACAAAACATTTGGTATAATAATATTGAATTTTAACCATAATTCCCCAAACTCCATGACAGTGTGAATCCAGATCTTTTTGAGTAGATCAATGTCTTACTCTTATCAGGATTCATATTGTATGAAGCTTGTCAATAACAAAGCCAGTCATTAACTCATTATTTGAGACTGTGTCTTTTGGTTGATTAGCTAATAATACATTGTTGACCATGCTTAGAAATATATAGCAGTTTGGTGCAATCTTCTGTGCTATGAGAAAAACCAAGAGGACTAAGATAGGATCCAAACAGCTCGTTCACATTAATCAAAATAGTTTGATAACAAACAGATAAATAGACAGATAAAAATGTTCTCTTAGCATGAACAGTATGAATTTACAATGTATACAGCCTTATTGCAGTATATAAGAATGCTTTGCTTTTAGTTACTGTATATGCTGTCATATATTAGCATATGTCATATGAGCCAAATGATTACTGTAAAAGCTGCAATGAATTTAGAGACATATTAGGTCCTGATTACATGCTGGATCACCTAGCATCTGATCTGGATCCAGGCTGTCACGATATGCCCTATTGACACATGATGATATAAGTACTTGCTTAAACTGTGATGATAATAATCTTAAAGTATGGAATTAGACTGTATAAGTCCGTGCTTAAATACAAACTTGCTCTATTTTCTCTTATACATATGAATCAAGGAGGCAAATCTGTGTAGACACCTTACTACTATGTCAGCATTGTTTCCCTTTATCTATTAAAATGTGATCTCTTAATATACAGGCATTAATGATTTTAAAGACAATATTGTCTTAGATCTTTTGTTGTAGGAAACTTTTTTAGAATCATAAATAGTGAGAACTATTTAAATCAAACTTGAGATTTTAAATATACCTATATGCATGTATCTTATATGTATTGTATCAATATGCTAAAATTTATCCTATATTTACAGGCTGTTTTGTTCTAAAATGTTATTGTTTTATGTTAATAAAGTCGGCACATAGCTTCTGATATAGCTAATGTTATTTGTTGTAACGCCGACTGAAAATAAAGCTTCTTGTTTCTTGTATCCTGATTCTGGCGTGAATAGCTGACAAATACTTATCTCCGAAATAGTAGTAAGATGGAACGTTATAATTGCTAAAATTGATTCGCAATGGTTTTAAATGAGCTTAAGATATTTAAATTTCTGTTATTTGGACTGATGTTGTTCCATAGTGCTATTGAAGACGGAATGCATGGTGTTTTGGAGACTGATGTGCGTGAGAAAGGCACGTCTATATCGTTGCTATTTCTTAATGGATAGTGGGTTAGCTCCCTTACGTAAGGTGGTTATAAATCACTGATATACGATGGGACGATGTCATGAGAGCCCTTATAAACGAAACAGAACTCTTGTAACTTTCGTCGACTGACGAGTGCTTCCCATCCACATTCCCCATATAGATTATCTGGATAGGCTATACCGATCTGGTTAAGCCAGTTACGATACGGGCTGCTTCGTTTTCTAATTTTTCTAAATTATCTGCACATGTTTCGGAGCAACCATTCCAAACAACAGAATCATACTCTAGTATAGGCCGTACGTAAGAAATGTAGTTTTGATTAAAGGCCCCCTGTTCAATGTTAATTTAATGTTTTTCATAATTCCAATTGTTTTGGAAGCAGATTGAAGTATATTTATCAATGTGATCATTCCACTGACCATTCGAATTCGGGGTGACACCCAAGTATTTATGAGAATTAACAAATTGTATAGCAGTGCCTTCAAGACATAGATTATGCCGCGTGTCGTGATTTCTAAGTGAAAACATCATTGCTTCAGTTTTGGCAGGGTTGAAATTAACAAGCCAAGTCTTATCCCAAGCGGAAAATAATTTAAGATCCTGGTTTAAAATACATTCGATGCCATTTAAGGACGAAGCCGATATGTATAGAGAGTTAAAGTCCGCAAACAATCTTGTTAAGCTTAGTAGCGAGTTAGATATGTCATTAACGTAAATTAAAAAAAGAGGTCCTAAGACATACCCCTGTGGAACACCACCTGATATTGTTCTTACAGCAGAGACAGAAGAACGAAGAACAACTCTTTGGCACATATTGCTTAGGTAATTAGTCAGCCACATGAAAAGACACTCGTTTATGCCATGTTCCTGTAGTTTAAAAGTAAGACCGTTATGCCATACTCGATCAAAGGCTTTTGAAATATCACTTAACACCGTGCAAGAGTGTTGTCTGTTATCAAATGATTGGCAGACATGATGAACAATATCAATTAACTGGTAGACAGTAGAGTGATTTGGAAGAAACCATGATTGGTACATGCACTTGTATATCAAGTTATTACCTAAGTAAATGGTGTACATACCTTTAACAACGATTCGTTCGAACAATTTGCCACAGCAACTAAGCAGAGAGACAGGTCTATAGTTTGATGGTATGGATTTATCCCCATTTTTAAAAAGTGGTAATATTACGTTTGCAATTTTCCAAGCATTCGGAAAAACTCTTTCATTCAATGATCTGTTATAAAGAATAGCAAGTGGTTTAGGGATCGTTTTGACTGATCATTTAAGCATTCTATGAGATATACAGTCAGGGGCAGATGCTTTATTCAAGGCGATTGAAATTATTGTTTCGTCTACCTTAGTATCAGCTCCTATAGGAGCCGTCTGGTCAGGGTCTATTTTGTTTGCTAATGAAATTTGAAAGTTCTGCTTATTTGCTTATTAAAATGGCTACAATATTCCATCATCCACATACATGTAGTTCGTAATAATTATTTTGCCCATGAATATTAGTAAGTATTGAACTTTGAAACAAACATAGAACAGGGAAAGGGTTAACTCAAAGTTACTGTAAGTCATTCTTAACCAGTACTATGGGAATAAAAATAATTTATATATCACTTGCATGTGTCGCTTATCCTTTAGCATGCCACTGGTGAATGAAAACTCTGCATCCTGTCAGCATTTGTACAATACGTCACTGATACTATTAGAGGCACAGTGTCGCAAATTTACTCCTGCAAACACTGCTAACCCTATCTAAATGACGCGGTGAAAGTGTTTGGCAGTACTATTATTTGTATATTAGTAGAATAAGATGTAGAAGTGGAAGTTCAAGTAGCAGCAGCAGTAGTAGTAGTAGTAGTAGTAGTAGTAGTAGTAGTAGCAGTAGTAGCAATATCAGTAGTAGTAGTAGTAGTAGTAGTAGTAGTAGTAAAGGCCCCCTGTTCAATGTTAATTTAATGTTTTTCATAATTCCAATTGTTTTGGAAGCAGATTGAAGTATATTTATCAATGTGATCATTCCACTGACCATTCGAATTCGGGGTGACACCCAAGTATTTATGAGAATTAACAAATTGTATAGCAGTGCCTTCAAGACATAGATTATGCCGCGTGTCGTGATTTCTAAGTGAAAACATCATTGCTTCAGTTTTGGCAGGGTTGAAATTAACAAGCCAAGTCTTATCCCAAGCGGAAAATAATTTAAGATCCTGGTTTAAAATACATTCGATGCCATTTAAGGACGAAGCCGATATGTATAGAGAGTTATAGTCCGCAAACAATCTTGTTAAGCTTAGTAGCGAGTTAGATATGTCATTAACGTAAATTAAAAAAAGAGGTCCTAAGACATACCCCTGTGGAACACCACCTGATATTGTTCTTACAGCAGAGACAGAAGAACGAAGAACAACTCTTTGGCACATATTGCTTAGGTAATTAGTCAGCCACATTAAAAGACACTCGTTTATGCCATGTTCCTGTAGTTTAAAAGTAAGACCGTTATGCCATACTCGATCAAAGGCTTTTGAAATATCACTTAACACCGTGCAAGAGTGTTGTCTGTTATCAAATGATTGGCAGACATGATGAACAATATCAATTAACTGGTAGACAGTAGAGTGATTTGGAAGAAACCATGATTGGTACATGCACTTGTATATCAAGTTATTACCTAAGAAAATGGTGTACATACCTTTAACAACGATTCGTTCGAACAATTTGCCACAGCAACTAAGCAGAGAGACAGGTCTATAGTTTGATGGTATGGATTTATCCCCATTTTTAAAAAGTGGTAATATTACGTTTGCAATTTTCCAAGCATTCGGAAAAACTCTTTCATTCAATGATCTGTTATAAAGAATAGCAAGTGGTTTAGGGATCGTTTTGACTGATCATTTAAGCATTCTATGAGATATACAGTCAGGGGCAGATGCTTTATTCAAGGCGATTGAAATTATTGTTTCGTCTACCTTAGTATCAGCTCCTATAGGAGCCGTCTGGTCAGGGTCTATTTTGTTTGCTAATGAAATTTGAAAGTTCTGCTTATTTGCTTATTAAAATGGCTACAATATTCCATCATCCACATACATGTAGTTCGTAATAATTATTTTGCCCATGAATATTAGTAAGTATTGAACTTTGAAACAAACATAGAACAGGGAAAGGGTTAACTCAAAGTTACTGTAAGTCATTCTTAACCAGTACTATGGGAATAAAAATAATTTATATATCACTTGCATGTGTCGCTTATCCTTTAGCATGCCACTGGTGAATGAAAACTCTGCATCCTGTCAGCATTTGTACAATACGTCACTGATACTATTAGAGGCACAGTGTCGCAAATTTACTCCTGCAAACACTGCTAACCCTATCTAAATGACGCGGTGAAAGTGTTTGGCAGTACTATTATTTGTATATTAGTAGAATAAGATGTAGAAGTGGAAGTTCAAGTAGCAGCAGCAGCAGCAGTAGTAGTAGTAGTAGTAGTAGTAGTAGTAGTAGTAGTAGTAGTAGCAGTAGTAGCAATATCAGTAGTAGTAGTAGTAGTAGTAGTAGTAGTAGTAACAGCAGCAGCAGCAGTAGAAATAGAAGAAGTAGTAGTAAAAGTAATAATAATAGTAGTAATAATAGTAGAAGCAGCAGCAGCAGAAGTAACAGTAGAAGTAGTAGTAGTAGTATCAGTATCAGTAGTAGTAGAAGTAGTAGTAGTAGTAGTAGTAGTAGTAGTAGTAGTAGTAGTAGTAGTAATAGTAATAGTAGTAGTAGTAGCAGCAGCATCAGTAGCAGTTGCAATAGTAGTAATAGTAGTAGTAGTAGTAGTAATAGAAGTAGTAATGATAATAATAATAATAGTAGTAGTAGTAGTAGTAATAGTAGTAGGAGTAGTAGTAAAAATAGTGATATTAATAGTGGTAGTAGTAGGAGTAGTAATAGCAGCAGCAGTAGCAGTAGTAGTAGTAGTAGTAGTAGTAGTAGTAGTAGTAGTAGTAGTAGTAGTAGTAGTAGTAGTAGTAGTAGTAGAAGTAGTAGTAGTGGTGGTGGTGGTAGTAGTAGTTGTATAAGTATTATTATTATACCCCCCTTTTGAAAAAATGGGGGTATATTGCTTTGCACATGTCGGTCAGTCGGTCGGTCGGTCAGTCGGTCTGTCGGTCGGTCGGTAGATCGATGGTTTCCGAACGATAACTAATAAACGACTTGGCCTAGAATCTTCAAACTTGCTGTGGTGGTTGGTCATGACAAGTAGATGACCCCTATTGTTTTTGAGGTCACTAGGTCAAAGGTCAAGGTCACCATGACCTAAAATGGTGAAATAGTTTCCGATCAATAACTGCTCAAGGGTTTGACTTTGGATCTTCAAACTTGCTGTGGTGGTTGGTCATGACCACAAGATGACCCCTATTGATTTTGAGGTCACTAGGTCAAAGGTCAAGGTCACCATGACCTTAAATGGTTAAATGGTTTCCGATCAATAACTGCTCAAGGGTTTAGCTTAGAATCTTTAGACTTGCTGTGGTAGTTGGTCATGACCACTGGATGACCCCTATTGATTTTGAGGTTAATAGGTCAAAGGTCAAGGTCACCATGACCTTAACTGGTAAAATGGTTTCCGATCAATAACTGCTCAAGGGTTTGGCTTTGGATCTTCAAATTTGCTTAGGGGGTTGGTCATGACAACTAGATGAGTCCTATTGTTTTTAAGGTCACTAGGTCAAAGGTCAAGGTCACCATGACCTTAAAGGGTGAAATGGTTTGTGATCAATAACTGCTCAAGGGTTTGGCCTAGGATCTTCAAATTTGCTGTGGTGGTTTGTAATGACCACTAGATGACACCTATAGTTTTTTAGGTCACTAGGTCAAAGGTCAAGGTCACCATGCTCTTAACTGGTCAAATGGTTTCAGATCAATAACTGCTCAAGGGTTTGGCTTAGAATCTTCAAACTTGCTGCGGTAGTTGGTCATGACAACTGGATGACCCCTATTGTATTTGAGGTCACTAGGTCAAAGGTCAAGGTCACCATGACCTTAACTTGTAAAATGGTTTCTGATCAATAACTGCTCAAGGGTTTGGCTTAGGATCTTCAAATTTGCTTAGGTGGTTGGTCATGACAACTAGATGAACCCTATTGTTTTTTAGGTCACTAGGTTAAAGGTCAAGGTCACCATGACCTTAACTGGTGAAATGGTTCGCGATCAATAACTGCTCAAGGGTTTGGCTTAGGATCTTCAAACTTGCTGTGGTGGTTGGTCATGATCAGTAGATAACCCCTACTATTTTTTAGGTCACTAGGTCAAAGGTCAATGTCACCATGACCTTAACTGGTTAAATGGTTTGCGATCAATAACTGCTCAAGGGTTTGGCTTAGGATTATCAAACTTGCTGTGGTGGTTGGTCATGACAACTAGATGACCCCTATTGATTTTGAGGTCACTAGGTCAAAGATCAAGGTCATCATGACCTTAACTGATGAAATGGTTTCCAGTTAATAACTGCTCAATGGTTTGGTTCGGGATCTTCAAACTTGCTGTGATAGTTGGTCGTGACCACTAGATGACCCCTATAGTTGTTGAGGTCACTAGGTCAAAGGTCAAGGTCACCATGGCCTTAATATGTGAAATGTTTTCAGATCAATAAATGATCAGTGGTTTGACTTAGGATCTTCAAAGTTGCTGTGGTGATTAGTCATGACCGCTAGATGACATCTATAGTTGAAGTCACTAGATCAAAGGTCAGGGGGTCGGGGGGGGGTATACATGTTTTACAAACATCTCTTGTTATTATTACTATTGCAATAGTTAGTAGTAGTAGCAGCAGAAGCACAAGCAGAAGCAGCAGCAGTAGTTGCTGTTATTGTTCTTTTTTGACGCGAGCCTCGTTTCATGTAATTGCTAATATTGCTATATTGTACGTTACTAATCTAATTTATAATTACACACGCACCGAAAGGTGGACAATCCTCCTCCTGCCCAAAGCAATAGCCCGAGGCACAATTGTCCGTGGGTGGAAGTTCATATACGTAGAAAGTGCTGCAGTTTTTTACTTTTATTTCCTTGGTTAGATCACAGCTCGACTCTAGTCCCGTTCGACACATAGTCCTAGATACCTCTTCAGTTGTATCCATTGGAAGAGAACCTGTTTAAAGCATGACAAACTTTTGCGTATTTGGGTCATCTTCAAACGATGTAGAAACAACAACTGCAGCCGCTTAAAAAGGAACGCCTTTTAAAACATTTGAATACAGAGTAGGGTCGGCTCGGTTTAAATATGGATGTATAAACAGAGCTCAAGATAAGAGGCGTAAATTAAAGCATTTTGAAGAATTGCTCCTTTACTTTTCCACCAATCCCTAGGTTGTGACCACTCTTTAGAATTGTCTATTCGAGACTATTCTAAAGAGTGGTTACAACGTAGGGTTTGGTGGGGAAATGGCGATTTTAGTACTTGAGTACGCGCGTTAATCTGCTGCTCAGTATAGTTAAAACCTGTGTCTCCAGTTTTTGACATTTTGGCAATTAACTCTATGCGCATATTTATACAATAAAACCTCTCTATAACGGCCACTTAATTGTGTTATTTAGTTGGTATTTAGGGCAGGTGGCTGCTTAAAGCAAGGTGGAAGTAAAACAGAACGCTCCTATAGGAGCGTTCTGTTTTACTTTCACCTTGCTTTAAGCAGCCACCTGCCTTTAAAACAAAATACTTGATGAAATGTAGTGGCCGTTATTGAGAGGTTTTACTGTATATAACACTCAACTCATTAACATCCATGATGGCAATAAAGGTGTGGTACTTTCCGAAATTAACTAAAGCAGATCTGATATTAAAAGCAGTACTTAAACAACTAAAAGTTGATGTTTTACTCTGAAAAAAAAAAACCCAACAAAAACAAACAAACGCTGAATACACCTAGCCATGGTTCATCAATAATTCAGATGAAAGTCGGTAGCTTATTCATGCAGAAAGTCCCAATATAACATATCCACGAGTTTATAAACTGATAAATTTCTCTTCATAAAAATGACCATAGTCTAATCAAACATTTCATTATCTGTCGTCTCATCTGGATACAAACTGTTAGCAATATTCTGCACAATGCTAAAGTTAGATGGTCAGACTTGTTAAGTGTTTGTGTGGCGGCCGTAAAAAGTCGCACCGTGCTTCATTCTCAGTGTTGTTATATTTTCTCGTCCTTCGAGATTACTAGTTCTGATTTTATTAATTTTGAAAAATATGAATACTGCTTAAGCCTGTGCTAGGGTGTGTGAGAAGTGTTGCACTTTTAATTACTGCTCATGAGCAGACTCATTTAAATCGTGTCTGCATTTGTTTCTTTTCCCATTGCTACTTTCGCTTTCGAATGATGTCCCACTTTCAGAATATATTAAAACGTTTATTTTCTACTTGGTACCATTATCTTCATATCTTTACGCAATGAATCCATATATTCCAAGGAAACGTGCTGGCTATCCAAACTTCGTTGAAGCGAGATTCATCAATCAGTTTCATTTGTGGTAATTTCAGTGTGGTATTTACCAAATTTAATCATTTGAGGTAAATATTTACTGAAAGTTAAACTGTTTATGTCAGAAAATGAGACGTTGTTCTGGACACAGGATGTGTTCCACCCCTATTACATATATATTTCACCCATACAGTACAGGAATCGAGTCAGTAATGTCCTTAGCAAACATTGTATACCCAGATGAGAAGGCTCCTAGAGGACTAATCTCATAAGGGTCTGCACTGTTTGCCATGTTCCAATTTTTCTTTAGAAAACATCCCTAAATATTCACCATAAGCTTGATCTATTTGAATTTTGGAATAGTCCATTTGAAAATTTAGCGTCGTAAAGGTTCAACAACTAGAGCCATTTAAAGACCAAAAACGGAACCACGAGATACGCTCGTAACTGTTGGATTGTGAAGCACAATATTTGGTAAGCAGATAAGAATCTAGGAATAAGGTGGAAGCGTTTTACCATCGGGTAAAATGACTTTATGTTTAATTTGAAATGATATAATCCTTATATTTTAAAAAACAAAAACCCACCAACAAAACAAAGCTATCAGAATAAATATTTAGCAATGCAATGTACATCTTTGAAGATACAGAGAAAAGCCGCCCGATCTTGGTCTGCTCTTTGCTATGGAGTATTGTCGATCTGTTTCAACAGTTTCTGCCTTTAACAAATATTCCTATGTCTATATACCGTTATAAAAATCAGCTAATACATATTTATAATGTAATTTTATCTTAATATGAATATTCACGAAGTAAAGGTTTATGAACGAAGCGTCTGCTTTGTGACAAAATATACTATATTATATCTGTCAGGGGCGTTGCTAGCGATACGCGCTTACGTACGTGCGTAACATTATTCTGAAAGGTGAATACTTTATTATGGATAAAAACATGACCAAAATGGAAGTTCTGCTCCTGTCTGTAATACAGCCATAGTCTAACTTCATATCATGCATACGAAGCAATATGCTCATTTGTATTCAAAGAGAGAAACAACTGGTATGAATTGAAAATGAACAAATGAAACGTTTATTCTTTTGAGACAATAATTGATAATATATCTGATTAATAAATACACTGAAGCACGGCTATGGAGGTAAATCCTTTAGGAAATGAAACACGAAATTGATTACATCATAATTACTTAAGCGTAAGCCTTTAATGAATACACACATATTGTATGGATTACTTTTTCAGCGGCTAGCTGTCTATTTTCACTTTTGTTCTAGTTTTCCTCCAATGAGAAACTGTTACATTGTAATTTGCATATGACCTAGTAG
>OY755252.1:21523824-21526324 GCA_963576725.1 Azorinus chamasolen
TGTAATTTGGTATACAGGTGCTCCCATGACAGACATTGGCCATGAAATGGTCCAGATGGATATCTTTCAATTAATGGTGGTGTTATTTCCACATAGGTAATGACTTAAATGCGTGGAGGATATCTATTGGACTGTTTCATGGCAGATGTTTTAGTGTATCTAAACGATTTCGGGTGCATCATGATATTTTTGTTTTCTTTATATACTGTATTTGGCTGTTTGTAAATTTGCATCTTTCCCTACATAAAGGAATATGTCTTTCAAAAGAAATATTTTACAATATTAGTTTTAGTATGGTTGTCATGCTACTACTTTTTGAAGCTGGAGACGTGGAAAAAACCCTGGTCCTGACATATCTGACAATGCATCACTCTTATCTGTTATGCATTGTAATATAAGGAGTATACGAAACAAATTGGATTTTATTAGAGACCATTTCCTTGATTTTAATATACTTTGTTTTACAGAAACTCATTTAGATAACTTAATGTCAAATGAATCATTGTTTTTATCCAACTCTTTTGATGAACCATACAGGAAAGATAGAACAAACCATGGAGGTAGAGTTTTGTTTATTTGAACAAAGACTTAGTGCACTCAAGGGTTACTGATCTTGAGACATTCTGTGCTGAATCAATTTGGGTAGAGGTTCTATTTGGTGTCTTTTATAGCCCCAATACTGCTGATAGTGTATTTTTTAATAATTTAATTCTAAACCTCGAAGCAGCTTATGAGAAATCAAAAAATATAATTTTGCTTGGAGATCTTAATGAGGACTTGTTAAATCCATCCTTTCATAATTTAAAAGATGTAATGCTACTAAATTCATTGCATAATGTTATTAAGGTTCCAACCCGTCAAAATGCTATTCTTGATCCTATAATTACACCAATAGACACAGTAAATTCAGATGCAGGAAATCTTCAAGTACCCAGTGAAATCAGTGATCACAGTGCTACATATATAATCTTACCATTCTCTTATCAGGTTCAACCTTGTTTTGAAAGAACTGTGTGGCTTTATGATAGGGCAAATTTTGAATTACTAAATCAGAAATTAAGTGATAATAACTGGGATGTCTTATATAATGGATCAATTCACGAAGCTTGTAATGTTTTTACTGATTTTTTTATGTCCTTTATTAAACAGTGTATACCTTCTAAACAAGTATTCTTCGGCCTGATGACCAACCATGGTATGATTCGGAAATAAGAAAAATGTCTAGAAAGAGAGATCGAATAAAAAAACCCAGCAAAATCCTCTAAAAAACAAACAGATTGGCTAAAATATAAACATTTGAGAAACAAAGTTAATAATTTAAAGAAACACGCAAAGGAGAAATTTTATAATACTTTAGAAACAAACTTGGCAGAATTACAATGTAATGACAAACGGGGTTTCTGGAAAATAATAAGACATTTTGTGAAAAGTAATTCTTCTTCAGCTTGCTTTCCGCCAATTCGTGAAACTTTATCTAATGGAAACAAATGAAGAAAAGGCAGAATGTTTAAATAGGTATTTCACGTCAATCTCAAATGTTGATGATAGCAATGTAACTCTTCCCTTATTTCATGAAAAAACTATTAATAGACTTTCAGTATTTGACATCAGCCAAAATGAAATAGAAGAAATTATTTTAAATTTAAATGTGAACAAGGCTAGTGGACCTGACAGCATAAGTCATATAATGTTAAAAAATTGTTCTAAATCAATTTCATTTCCTTTAACTATATTATTTAATAGATCTATACAGAGCGGAATTTTTCCAGATGCTTGGAAAACTGCCCAAGTAACTCCAATGTTTAAAAAAGGAGACAAATCAACACCTTCAAATTATAGGCCTGTATCTCTTTTAAGCTGTTGTGGAAAAGTTTTAGAAATAATTGTTTTTAAACATATGTACAATTTTCTCTTAGACAATAATTTGCTTTATAAATACCAGTCAGGGTTTTTACCAAATCACTCAACTCAACTACTTATCAACTTATTGATATATATCACCATATCTGTCAAAGCTTTGAACATAATCAATATTCTTGTATGTTTTTTTGTGATATTTCAAAGGCCTTTGACAGAGTATGGCATAAGGGTTTACTTTTTAAACTAAATGAAAATGGTATAAATCTTAATTTAATGAATTGGATTTCAAGTTACTTAAATAATAGACATCAAAAAGTTACAATACAGGCTGCTGATTTTAAATTGATGCCAGTTAATGTCGGTGTCCCTCAAGGTTCAGTTTTAGGGCCATTACTTTTTCTCATCTATGTCAATGATATAACCGATTCATTACTTAGTTTAACAAGGTTATATGCTGACGATAGTTCATTTTATTACTCTGCAAGTTCCTTAGAATATATTGAAGGTATAATAAATCATGATTTAAATAAAATATCAGAATGGGCAAACAATGGCTAGTTAATTTTAACCCTAACAAAACAGAAGCTATTCGTTTTACTCTAAAAAGGCAACCTCCTTTACCTAGACTGCTCTTTGATAA
>OY755252.1:21533824-21724249 GCA_963576725.1 Azorinus chamasolen
ACGTCGTAATATGTCTATTCATGATTTACATACTATTCTAAAACAAACTGGTAAACATTCTATGTTATCTTGTTTATCGTCTTTACCCTTTTCCTGTCTTAAGTCAATAGACGAAGAGGCTGATAAAATCTATATGCGTACAGATCCGTTAATTAATACTGCCTCACTTATACAAAGTTACACACAGCATGTTCTTCGTCCACGTATTGATAAAGAATCTGAACATAAAAGACATTTTCTGAAACTTCAGTTCCTAAATAAAGGTATCGATTTTATTGATATTCAAAGTATATTTCGTGATAAGAATGTAATCGATGCTATTCCCAAATATTTCATCAACTCTGAATCACCTATCATCTGTTATAAATATAATAATATATTCTGAAAATGGGTGATCCCTCGAAAGCAAAAGTAGAAATGCAAAAAGAGAAAATTGCAGACTCGGTTTTATTGAGTCTGTTCATGAGTAGTATTTAAAAGTGCAACACTACTCACGCCCCCTAGCACCGGCTTAAGCAGTATTCAATTTTCAAAACTAATAACATGAAAACTAATGATCCCGAAGGACCAGAAAATATAACAACACTGAGAATGAAGTACGGGGCGACTTTTTACGACCGCCACACAAGCACTTAACACCTGCTGTTGTGAAGTAAACCTATTAGAAATGTTATTTTTAACTACAATAAAATTGTCTCGGACTTAAATATTGATGTTAATACCCCTATTTCTTGAGATTGTAGCATTTCTAGCTTTTGCTATAAACCAGTTGGTCATGTCATTACTGGTAATTTTGATACCATTAAGGATAAACGTCTCAGGACCCTCCTAACTAAAGGACCTAAATATAGATTACCTTCCCTTATTGATTTTGACGCTTGTCGAACTCATATTGCGGAAGCTATTCAAGAATTCTGCATCAAATGGTGTCGACGAGAACATGCTGATGTTAATGCCCTTTCGGATTGGAAGAAATGTATTTTCGATATTATTGATACGCGAATAACTTTTTACAAATCTAATTACCATCTTTTACCACCTCGACCTAGAGTTACATTTCGCTACTTGAAGAAAAACATTTCTAATTTTCATTCAGATTATGTTCTTGTTCCTGCTGACAAGGCATCAAACAATGTAATCATTATTTGAAGATTGTATTATGTTGATGTTTTAAAGAAGGAGCTAACTGATTCAAAAACTTATATAACACTTCAAACACCTGAAAAAGATATAGTCTCGGAACATGTAAAAATGTGCAATAATTTTAAGTCTGGTCCTAACATAAAACAACATAAACTTTCTACTTTGTACTGGATTCCGAAACTACATAAAAACCCTTATAAGTCGCGTTTTATTGCCAACTCTAGCTGTTGTACCACTACTAAATTATCTATACTTTTGACGTCCTGTCTTACTACGATCAAAGAACATGTTAAACGCTACTGTGATAAAATATATGAAAATTCTGGTATTAATGTTTTTTGGTCCATAAAAAATTCAAATGATGTTTTAACAAAACTTGAAAATGAACAGTATAACATTTCTTTACTGAGCTCTTATGATTTCTCTACACTCTATACTACTCTACCTCACCATCTTATAAAGGATAAACTTATTAAATTAATAGAAAAAACCTTTGCCAGAGAAAACAAAATGTTCATTGCTTGTAATGTTCAACGTTCATTCTTTTCGAATTCAGAAGTTGAACATTACACAATGTGGACTTGCCTTGATGTTTGTAGATCTCTTACCTTTCTTTTAGATAATATATTTGTGCGTTATGGGGATACCATATATCGTCAAGTTGTTGGTATACCCATGGGTACAAATTGTGCCCCTCTTGTTGCAGATTTGTTTTTGTATTGCTACGAGAGGGATTTTATGCTTAGCTTAAAACCTGATACACAGACCGATATTGTTAATGCTTTTAATAAAACTTCAAGGTATTTAGACGATATTTTGAATTTAGATAATCCTTATTTTGATGCTATGGTTTCTTCAATCTACCCAAAAGAACTGTCTTTAAACAAAGCTAATCAATCTGACATTAATGCTTCATTTTTAGATTTGAATCTTTCAATTACAAATGATAAAGTTTCGTCCAAAGTATACGATAAAAGAGAAGATTTTAATTTTAAAATTGTTAATTATCCTTTTCTAGATGGGGATGTGCCACGTTCTACATCTTATGGGGTTTATATTTCTCAACTCATTAGGTTTGCCCGAGCCTGTTCTTTGCTTGAAGATTTTTAACAGACGTAATTTAGTTATAACTGATAAACTTCTTAAGCAAGGTTACAGATATCACAAACTTCGGAAAACCTTTTCTAAATTTTATTATCGAAATTTACCTCTCATTAGTAAATATAATTGCAATCTACGGACGTTACTGCGACAAGGCATTTCTCAACCAGAATTTTATGGGGATGTTATCTACAAACTTAGGAAAATTCGGGGTCATATCCATTTTCATGATTTGTTTATTAAACGCATTAAAACATTTAAAAAGAAAGGTTATGATCCTATTATATTGCAACACACTGCATGTTTGGTTATCGACCCTTTTACAGTCGGTAGCTACGCTTCCCTCTTTGCTTGCGCGATGACAGGCCGAGGGTAGTACTCTATGATGGTATACTCTTAAACTTGGATACAGGAGGAGCTTACCAGACTCATGTATTACTTTTTCCCTGTCGTGCCCTTAACGGCTTACCTGCAGGTGCTCTGACTTCAGCAAAGTCATTGAGTACATATTTGACGGATTGTCACAGTTATTATGCTATGTTTTACATGTTGTCCTGTGTTCACCGTCGTCTATGTTGTGGGTAAGTCCAGCGGGGATACCTTTATTTACAATATTTGTAAAGCTAGGGTGACTTTGAGAGAAGTGTGAGGTTAGGACGTCCGTAAACCGGTTTAAACCCCCAGTGGTGTTTTTGCTGCTGACCGTGCCAAGGCGGTACTCTCTTTGTCACCCTTCCTTTTGTTTGCCTTGCGTCTTTGTGCTTGTTGTTTGTTCATGTTGTGGAACGTTTGTCCCTGTTTCTTGTGTGTATTTTGGTGTTTTCTGTGTTCATTTCGTGTGTGTGTGTGTGTGTGTGCGTTTGGGTGTGTGGTTGTGTGTGTGTGTGTGTGTCATGCTGTCTATCGGTGTTTTGGTGGTGGTTGCGTCTTGCATGTGGCTTTGCCTGCTTGACTTTACTACTTTTCCATTTAGTCACATATATATTATATCATAAGCTAATAGCGCAGACCCTGATCAGATGGCTAATATAGGAACCGCCTGATCTGGGTATACCCTGTTTGCAAAGGCATAGAAAGGCACACTTGTGAGTAAAGGGTTAATATGTTAGTATGTATTTCAGTATTTATGCGAAAGATCGACATTGAAAATACATTATGTTTTCACTGTGTGGAGTGGGTTAACAAAACTACTGTGATATGGTAATATCTATGATAATTTCTGCAAAAGTATGGATTAGGATAAGACAAGTTAGGCTTTTGGTAAGGTTTAAATCGCGTTGATATTTGACTGTGTAAAGCTAGATACACAATCGAATGTTTGACGCGGTAACTGGTCAGAATCTGACCTGGAAAGTACGAAATATAAGATAATATTTCTAATATGTTGCTATCATATCAGAAACGTTATTTTATATTTCGCTAGCATATCAGAAACGTTATTTTATATTTCGTACTTTCCATTCAAGTTCCAATCTAATCCGATACTTTAACACAGAAACTATGTTTTCAGTGTTATAATACTCAGAGAGCGGGTCATTTACCCTTCTTGTTAACCCTTCGCTTGCTATTCGCATCAATCTACCTACCTGTAAATAGTGAAGACCCAGATGAGACAGCTCCTGCAGGAGCTGTCTCATCAGGGTCTGCACTATTTACTAATTGATTGTGCAACCAGTGCACTCCACAGCAGTGATTGCACAGCGGAATACTTGTACACAGTGAAGATATATGTAATTATACAACAGGGCATGGGTAAAGGAGACATGTATTTTAAAATTCAGCAAGCGAAGGGTTAAAATATATGTTTGAGCTTTATTTTTTATGTGTTTGCATGTTTTACGTTGTTCATGTCCTGTGTATGACTCCGTTTATATTCCCTGACATTTGTGTGCGAGGGTCGGCAAACTAATCACCTACGCACATTGCATAAAAATTTACATGTCCCTTGCGTTATATAAAAACAACTTAACTATGTATATGTTTAAACATTAATAACTATAAACCAAACAACATGAAATATGAGATTTCAATGAATGGTAATGTGTCTTAAAATACCATCGTAACTTCCACACATTCTCAATTGTTCCTTTTTCCTTTTTTCTAAAATGTACATGTATATTCAATATTATCCATAATTATAATTGATTCTGTAAGTTATTTGCTTGCTCCTTCACGTGGTCTTAACTCCTACATGAAACCATTACATAAAAGTAATAGCAAATGGGCAACCGACTGCCTGCATCTAATATTTAACACTTCTCTTGCTGAATTTTAAAATACATGTCTCCTTCTTTACCCATGTCCTGTTGTATAAGTATTTCGCTGTGCAATCACTGCTGTGGAGTGCACTGGTTGCACAGTCAACTTGTAAATAGTGCAGACCCTGATGAGACAGCTCCTGTAGGAGCTGTCTCATCTGCGTCTTCACTATTTACCGGTAGGTATATTGACGTGGATAGCAAGTGAAGGGTTAAAATATATGTTTGAGCTTTATTTTTTTATGTGTTTGCATGTTTTACGTTGTTCATGTCCTGTGTATGACTCCATTTATATTCCCTGACATTTGTGTGCCAGGGTCGGGAAACTAATCACCTACTCACATTACATAAAATTTACATGTCCCTTGCGTTATATAAAAACAACTTAACTATGTATATGTTTAAACATTAATAACTATAAACCAAACAAAATGAAACATGAAATTTCAATGAATGGTAATGTGCCTTAAAATACCATCGTAACTTCCACAAATTCTCAATTGTTCCTTGTTCCTTTTTCTAACATGTATATTCAATATTATCCATATAATTGATTCTATAGGTTATTTGCTTGCTTCTTCACGTGGTGTTAACTCCTACATGAAACCATTACATAAAAGTAATAGCAAATGGGCAACCGACTGCCTGCATCTAATATTTAACACTTCTCTTGCTGAATTTTAAAATACATTTCTCCTTCTTTACCCATGACCTGTTGTATAATTACATATATCTTCATCACTATGTACAAGTATTTAGCTGTGTAATCACTGCTGTGAAGTGCACTGGTTGCACAATCAACTTGTAAATAGTGCATACCCAGATGAGACAGCTCCTGCAGGAGATGTCTA
Source organism: Azorinus chamasolen (assembly GCA_963576725.1). Lineage (NCBI taxonomy): Eukaryota > Metazoa > Mollusca > Bivalvia > Cardiida > Solecurtidae > Azorinus > Azorinus chamasolen. The sequence continues at coordinate 21,539,178 of OY755252.1, forward strand.
ATCTGGGTCTTCACTATTTACAGGTAGGTATATTGACCTGAATATCAAGCGAAGGGTTAACAGTAAGTATTGCAAGAATCTACATTACAAACAGTCCTTTTATATGGGATTTAACCCACGTTGTTGCGTAAACATTTGTATACAACTTTTGATTCCTTTTCGTCCAAACAACTTGGATGTTGATGAGACAGCGAGTTACCTGGTGTCGCATTTGATCAAAGCTGTTTGCACGCGACAGACTGGTCATTAAGCTCATAACAAAAAGTTAGAGTTTGTTATATGTTCCATTTAATTTACTACTGGCTGAGACCAATATTTTGGAGAAACGCAGTTGTCATTCCAATTAAATATGTGTTGACTGTCAATGAACGGATACACATTATGTTTGTCCTGTTCAATTCCATGGTTGCCTGTTTCGAAAACGTATTAACCCTTGATCTAACAGAGACGCAGTTGTCGTTTTTGCAAATAGAGTGGAACCAGATCACAAATGACCTGTAAGGACTGTCTGATAAGGGTCTGCTCTGTTTGTCTTTCATATCATAATTATATAGACCTGATGTTATAGTTTCTGCAACAGTCAAAAACCCCTTGTTAACCCTTTCGTTGCCAAACTCTGTCGTCTGCTAACTTTGTCGTCTGCTACAAATTTTCATTTTTTTGATTTTCTTGATTTTTGTTTCAAAAACATAGTAACAGTAACAAACAGTTTGGATCCTGATGAGACGCCGAGTTACTCGGCGTCTCATCTGGATCCAAACTGTTTGCATAGGAAATCACAGATCCGGCATTGGCAGCGAAAGGGTTAATGATGCAATTATGAACATTCAGATAATTAATTTCAATTCATTTGTTGTTATTTCTAACATCCAATACATTGGTAAACATATCTGATAAACCATTACATGTTTATGACAAACAACAGAAATAGTGTAAGGAATACGGAACATCTGAAAGCTACACGTTTGAGAAACGGCCTTGTTTGAGAAACAACTTTTTCATGATATTTGTAACCTTTGTTGTTTATATATAACCCTTACATGAACGGATGGTATAAACATTTCCAGACCTTCATGCATGTAATGAATTGTTACATATATGAATCAGAACTATGAAATATTAAGCAGTGTTTAAACCTTAACATAAACGTAACTGAACTAAGAGGGTAAATGTCAGTATCAAAATAATTCCTCAAGTTTAATGGCTCAATATTTACAAACACTCGACTGTGTATTTCGCACTAAGTTTAAGCTAACCCTTATCCTACTATGCGCTGTCTGACTAGCATTTGCAAAAATACAGCAAAACTCCTGTAATGCCACCACCAAAAGGGGGAATAATTCTGGGTGACAGAGGCAGGTGTCAGCTTAATGCAGGATGAAAGTTATGCAGAAAGCTCCTATAGGAGATTTTTGCATTACCTTCGTCCTGCATTAAGCAGTCGCCTGCTTATAAAACAGCTATATTTATTCATTAAGTGGTCGCATAAGAGGGGTTCTACTGTTTGTCATCCAGTCAAAAGTAGCTCGGGACATTGATCAGGATCCAAGCTGATTGACATTCGGTCAATAATGTCTCATATGTTTGCACAAATCGACAATCAATCGCAATTTAATGAGACATTAGTTCTCCAGCAGGTATTGATGGTACGATGGTAAATGTTGTTATGGTGACAATTATTCAATAACTTGCATGTATTTTAATGTGTGAAACGTGTACACTGCACATACCTTACGTTCCATTTCTTGTGACATTATGCATTATTATACCTCAATTTCATTTACTATGTTAATTTCCCATAGGCCACCGTGACATAGAAATACTGTCAGGCCCAGCGGGAAAAAAATTACTGTCAAAAAAATACTGTCTCCCGCTACCATAGCCACGGACTGTTCGAAAGTTATACTGTACCACTCGCGCATGCGCAGTATCAATTTTTGCATTTCCGATGTTTCCGTTGTAAACAGACGACAATGTCGAGCAACAAACGGTTTTCCACCGTAAACGAGACGGATTTGAAGACTCTCGATCTAGAGAAAGACTCAAAAAACACGAAACGTGTAGTGAAACACGGGGTGAATTTGTTTAATGAGTTTCTTCGCTCAAATGACATGGAGCTGAGTGGAATTGTGGAAAACCCCACCGAACTAAACAACCAGCTGCGGTATTTTTATGCCTCTGTTCGTCAGAAAAATGGCGAGGAACTGAAGAAAAAGTCCATGGACAGTCTTAAATACGGGATTTCGAAGCATCTGTTAAATACATATAACATTAATTTGAAAGATCAGCAATTTCTTTCAAGTAATGAAACATACAAGTCAAAAATAAGGCAGCTGAAACGAAGTGGACATGGCAGTGTTGACCATAAACCTGTAATTTCTGACAGTGATCTGGAAAAGTTGAATGATAAGTGTGTCCCGTTTAACATCAACACTCCGTGCGGTCTTCAGAATAAAGTGTGGTTCGACGTAATGTATTACCTTCTCAGGAGAGGCCAAGAGAATCTACGGGCCATGACCAAGTCCACATTTGCTGTTGGAACTGACTCAACAGGGAGAAAGTTTGTACACCAAGTCGTTGGCGAATCAACTAAAAATCACGGGTATGTTTTAATCTTCAAAGAGTTTTTTTCACAAAATTATAATGTCTACCTGTCAGATATGTTTTTCACTAGAAGCTGACTATTGTTGCAAAATGTATCAAACATAATTACATAGCTATGTTTAGAATTCGTCCGACAGAAAAAAAACATTAATAACATGGAAATTTAGTCTTGAAGCTGATAAAAAAATTGTTTTCGAGTTTTTGCAATTTAAAATCAGGGTTGCCACGCGTCAGGGAGAAGTCAGGGAAATTGAAATTTTTTCAAGGTCAGGGAATTGTCAGGGAATTTTGAGAACTCTCAGGGAAATTTGAAAATATAGGCAAATGTCAGGGAATTGTCCGGGAATTTTGAAAACATGAGAATGAAGGTCATATATTTTTTAAAAATTAAAAAAAGTATTACAGAAATTATGACAGAAAGACCAAATTTCGCGATTGAATGTGTCAGTGAAATTTTAAATTATGTCAGGGAAATGTCAGAGAATTGTCAGGGAATTTTGTTTCCTCAGGTTGGTGGCAACCCTGAAAATGAACAGATTTGTGTTTCTAATTAAGTGAATTCACCATTTTAGGATTGACGATACTCCTGATGATACAACTGGAGAAGGCAAGATTTACGAACAGCCAGACAGTCTATTTTGTCCGGTTCAGTGTTTCGAAAAGTACCTGTCGAAACTTAGTCCAAACATTGACGCTTTGTGGCAAAGACCCTTGGAAGCATTTGAAGAAACAAGTGAGGTTTGGTACTTTGGTGCACCTTTAGGGAAAAACACTTTGTCAGGAATGATGCCGCGTATCTCGCGACAAGCTGGACTTTCGAAAGTTTACACTAACCATTGTTTGAGGGCAACATCAATAACGAAGCTGGATAGGCATGGCTTCGAAGCAAGGCACATAATGCGTGCATCTGGTCATAAATCTGAATCTTCAATTCGTAGTTATTCAACACATTTGAGTGAAGAGCAGCAGCGAGACATGTCAGATTGCCTCAGTAAACCATTTTCTAATAGAAAGGAAAACGCTACTAGTACTAGTGTTATGAACGATCTGTCTGAAGAAGAACTTTTAAATATTTTCTCGAATGATAACGCATTTGAGGAGTTGTTACATGTAACTACTAGTGACAGTAATCAGCTTGTCAGTAACCAAAATGTTTTTCAAAACCAAGTGATTCAGCAGAGTTACAACAGACTCACAGACAATAACAGAACTGCTCCTCAGTTTAACTTCAGCAATTGCCAGGTCCATTTTCATTACCACTGAACTTTTTTTCAGCAGCTAAAACAGGGAGAAATTTTGTTCTGTTTTGACTGTAACAACTGCAATTAAATACTATTATTGAATATAAAAGTTGTTCATGGTTTGAATAGTTTTTCGGTATAATAAAATAAGTATTACATGTCTGTCAGGCTGACAGTAAAACTGTCAACTTTCGAAAAAATACTGTCAACCTCGGCTTCGCCTCGGTTGACAGTATTTTTCCTCAAGTTGACAGTTTTACTGTCAGCCTGACAGACATGTAATATTTATATACTGTATTGCGGCTGAAATGGTATGCTGGTTCTCCAATATCATTCACTTAGATACATATAATTCGTGTACGTAGGAACAGTCAGTTTGGAGCAGATAGATCCATGTGCATACGGAGAGTTCAAGACCATCCCCCGAATGGGGCTGCGGTATGTACATTTCAAACTCGAAGAGTCTGAAACACTGTTCCACGATGCCGATCTTCAGGAAGCCTGGTATTATGTCGGAGATGAAAGGATGCCAGAACTCGCACCAGATGAGATCTACTCATGCGGAACAAAGTTCCCGATATGGCTTAACGGTAATGGTATCCGTGTATAACTGAAACTATCGCCAGTTCTTACACACGACGATTTCAACTTGAAGTTGCGATGCTCGTATGTAAGATCTTACACTATTTTATATCGAACGATATATTCCACAGTCCCAGTAGTAGAGATTCTCCTAAATAAGGATTAACCCTTCTCTTGCTGAATTTTAAAATACATTTCTCCTTCTTTACCCATGCCCTGTTCGGCCTGTTGTATAGTTACATATATCTTCACTGTGAACACGTATTTCGCTGTGCAATCACTGCTGTGGAGTGCACTGGTTGCACAATCAACTTGTAAATAGTGCAGACCCTGATGAGACAGCTCCTGCAGGAGCTGTCTCATCTGGGTCTTCACTATTTACAGGAAGGTATATTGACGTGAAAAGCAAGCGAAGGGTTAACGATAAGTTTTGTCGTATGATCTTTAGTTAAAGTATAATACAGTAGAACCCCTCTAATGCGACCACTTAATGAATGTAAAAGCATAATACAGTTGAACCCCTCTAGTGCGACCACTTAATGAATGAACTTAGGTGTCTTTAAAAGCGGTTGGTTGCTTAATGCAGGACAAAACTAATGTAGAAAGCTCTTATAGGAGCTTTCTGTATTAATTATGTCCCGCATTAAGCTACCACCTGCCTCTACAACATAGAATTATACCTATTTTAGGTGGTCGCATTAGCGGGGTTTACTGTATACATATATTTAGGACCGAAAACTGGGTGCCGTCTACTTCTCTGCATATACTAAGTTGTGTCGATGTAAACTAGTGTCATTCAAAGCTGTACCTTATCAGACAACGCGCCTCTGTTATAGTAACAGTTCTGGATCTGCCGAAATAATTCGTGTAAAGTGATAAAAACATGTGTCTCTCGGCAAGGATCAGTTTGATATACAATATGTTGCAAGCATTATTTTGTAACAATATGTGTTGTTGTACTACAGGGTGTCCCAGAAAAAATGCAACCCTATTTCAATTCCCTATTTCTCTAAATCTATTCAACCGATATAAAAAGGTTATATACCAGTTTTTAGCGATGAGAGTGGTTCACATTTGTGTAAAATTACAGCTTAAATACTTTTATAGATTTTGAGATATTGCGTAAAAACTGAAGGCATTCTGTTGTCACTTTCGCAGAATTTGATTTTCGTCACATATTTACCCTGTTGATAATATATTGTTTAGCGGATAACTAATATAACTCGTTTTGTGCCCAGAATAATACTTACATGTGTGTTAATAGTATTTGTCATATCCTAGTATTAAATATTCCACTTTACGAATAATTCAGGCCAGTGCAATCTTTGCACAGATAGACAGATACATATTTTATTTCATTGCATAATTATTATGTTCAGAGATAACAAACAATTGTCAAAGTGTTTAACAATGAAAATACGGAGTCGTTTTAATAGGCGGGGCTCTCAAAACAGATTATCTTTTGAACAGTGTTACTGTTCTTGTTGAAATAATAATCACTTAAACCATAATTGATTAATTGATTTTCTTCAACAGTTGATACCATTTTACTACATGTAATACTGTGATAAAATTTAGTAGGACTTCATTTAGTTAAATGAGATAACACTTGATGGACTTATGAAAATGTTATATTTTCTTTTAAATGTATAATTGTACACGTGTATTAAATTTGTTACAAGTTAATTTGTTTTTAATAAACATTGGTGATACAGTTTGATGAATACATAAGATAAAATGCCAATTTCTTTTCAAATGTACTTATTATATCCATAATCCTATTTCTGGGAAAATTGAAAACAGCGTGCCTTCAGTATTTACGCACTATCTAAAAATCTATAAAAATATTTAAGCTGCAATTTTACACAAGTACGCACCACTCTTGTACCTACAATCTGGTTTATAAAACGTTTCTATCGGTTAAATAAATTTAGAGTAATAAGGAAATGAAATTGGATTGCATTTTGTCTGGGACACCCTGTAGTAGTCAGCAAATCACGTAAATGGAAAATGAATATCCTCTTTTAGGACAGCATCCGACAGACGATATCGCCGTTGACATAACAGCATGTGTGAGAGGATTGGTGGAAGAATGTACTAAAGAGTACCCCGTCAAAGTATTGTACTGTTCCAAGAACAACACGTTCCTCTATTATCTTGGACAAGCTGGCCATTTTACGGAGGGGTATTGTTTTGGTAAGTCCAAATTGAAATTTCTAAAACGACATATTAAATAAAATTTGATACATGTGCCAACGATATCAATGCGTTTTTGAAAATTTAATGCTTACTGAAAATGAACATAGCTTTATGTTGCAATATAAATGATAAGATATTAAAGGGACTGAATGCTGATTAATCTAAAGAGATTGAACAAATATCTATCGCACAGATAGTTTCATTGCATTTTCCATTATATTAACATTAATTCCGCTGTGAAAAAAAAATCATGTCTGGTAAAGTTTGGAGATGTGCAGTTTTGACTCCCCCCGAATCGATTAACCTTTTAAGCAAATATCGACCCAACCGAGTGTGATGACAAACAACTTCAATTCTCATGGGATGCCGAAGTACCCGGCATCCCATCTGGAGCCAAGTTGCAATGCGATTTAACCTACTCCCTGATATTGACGACTTTTGACGACTCTGTAAAAGTCACTTTGTGAAACCATTGTGATAAATAGAGCATTTGCTCCTATAGGAGCAAATGCTCTATTTATCACAATGGTTTCAAGCTACAAAATTCTAAAATTTTCCTTTTCTCTAGTTAATGCTCCTTTTCGGTAGATTTATTTAAAGAGGTTGTGTCTAAAAACTAGCCTATGAGGTAATGGGTTAAGTTTGCAATGGGTCATGTCTACTAAATGTTTTACTGTTTCCTCCGAAGTTTTCCCCAAACACCTCACACACGGTACTTCATTATCAATGTTTTTATATTGCACCTGTACTTCATTTTCAGTCCTTCGGGATAATCGGTTTCAATGATTTTAGTTATGAAAATGGCACACTGCTTAATCCGGTGCTAAAGGGTACGAATAGAGCTGCACTTTTGATGTGCTAAGTGCTCGTGTGGCTGCCGCACAAAGTCGCCCCGTACTTAATTATCAGTCCTGTTATATTTTGTGGTCTTTCGGGATCATGATCTTCCATGCTTTAGTTAAGAAAATTGATACTGCTAAAGACGGTGCTGGAGCCGTAGGTAGTGTTGCACTTTTAATAACTGCGCATGAAAATACTCAATAAAATCAAGTCTGTAATTTTCTCCTTTCGCATTGCTGCTTTTGCTTTTGAGGAACTTCATTCTCAGTGTTTTGCTTTATTAACGCCCTTCGAGATCACCAGTTTCAATGCGTTTAATAATGAAACATTGAATTCTGCTTAAGCCAGTGCTAATGGGCATAAGTAGCGTTGCACTTTCAATAATAATCATTGCTCATGAACAGACTCATTAAAACCGAATCAACATTTTTCTCTGTTCCCTCTGTTCGCATCTCCTACTTTCAGAATGTATGTACGTCAATACAGCAAGTGTCCATGTGGCGGTCGTAAAATGTCGCCCCGTACTTCAGTCTCAGTCTAATTGTAAAATGTCGCCCCGTACTTCAGTCTCAGTCTAATTGTAAAATGTCGCCCCGTACTTCAGTCTCAGTCTTATTGTAAAATGTTGCCCCGTACTTCAGTCTCAATCTTATTATATATTGTCTGTTTTTGCTCTCGAAGGATCTTCTTCTTTCGGTTTTTATACAAAACTATTCAAAATGCAAAATAGGTTTATCTGAAATTTTACAACATCCATGTCGCAACTGAACAAAAGAAAACAATTAAACGAGAAAATATGATCATTGAGATTAATATAGATCTGCATTTTATAGATTGAAAACTGTGAACGTTATAGTGTCAATATTAACCCTTATCCCACTATCCCCAATTAAACTCGCATTTGGAAAGAGTTTGGACCGAAATGAGACGGCTACTAACTCGGTGTTCCATCATAACACAAGCTGTCTCACACTGGACCAATAGTTTCTCAAAAGTTTATATATGGAATTGTAGGTAGGCAAACTTTCGACAGCTCAATATCTGAGTAGACATTAGGTTTAAATGGTTAACTTAGCTTTATTGTAAGGAACAAATCGGATACACACCGAGTGTACAAAAGTACAGTTGAACCTGTCTTAAGCGACTGTCAACAAGAGGTATTATTAAGGACATAAATGCCACATGGTAGCTTAATGCAGGTCAAAAGTAATGCAGAAAACTCCTATGTCTGAATTACTTTCGCCGTGCATTAAGCAGCCACCTGCTTTTAAATATTCTTATATTCAGGAATTGAATGGCCGTTTAAGGCATGTTCTGCTGTATAAACAACACACATAAAATTATATATATATTTCAGAAAGTAAAATAAAACAGAATGAACGACGTTTTAGTTAGTGTTTTCTACAATCATTTCTTGCTTATATAATACACTCATTTGTAACTTCAATACGTTAATTGTGTGTACATATATACATATATATGCATTACTATGAACTCCAATAATACTATTTGATTAATTTTGTAGGTGAGGGGAATCCAGGTGAGTGGTTTATGGAATTTGAATGTTGTATATTACATACTAGAGTATTTGCACATGTACCGACGTATCATCATTTCATTGTTGCTTGACCATTTGCAGTGTAGTCCAAGCGTATAATCATTCGATAATGTCGGCTTTTGTATTGGCGTTTGTATTGGTGCTACATGTATCACTCGCTTTTCCGGTACATTAACTCTTTTAGCGCCAAATTTAAAAGTGTCGTCTGCAATAATACTTTCATATTAAATATATTTCTAAACTAAATAATAAAGGTATATTAGTAAAACATTTGTTTTTAAAAACCTGTATGCTTGGGCTAAAATAATATAGAAAAGGCGGCATCTGACCAGGAACTGCACTGTTTTCAATGGTGCCAACAGGCGACATTGGCGCCGAAAGAGTTGATATGTTGGTACAGGTCAGCATTCCTACCTTCAGAACAGAACAGTGCCTGGTATATATGACAACTGCCTTAGTAAGGCTATGTGATTAAAAAGGTCTGCACTATTGTACGTTTCTTTATAGTGACTATGGTTTACCTGTGTTGACATTTTAAAGGGCAATTTTGAAGCACATCAGCAGTTATAGTCTACGTGGTAATTTGTTTTCTATCTAACAACCAGTACGTTGTTTGTAAGTTGCCGTTGATATCCTCTTTGGCTAGATTAAAGGCATATGGATTTATTTGCAAATGACAAAAAATGTGCCAATACGTTTTGGACATTTATATTTACAGTAGAACCCCTCTAATGCGACCACTTGATGTATAAAATATGGGTGTCTTTATAAGCAGGTGGTTGCTTAATGCAGGACAAAATTAATGCAGAAAGCTCCTCTAGGAGCTTTCTGCATTAATTTTGTCCTGCATTAAGCCACCACCTGCCTCTAGCACCCAGAATTATACCTCTTTTAGGTGGTCGCATTAGCGGGGTTTCACTGTATCTTCCTATTTCCATCTTTAACTTTACGAATTCCTTCAAGACACTAGTCGATAGATTTGTTGATCCTTTTTTAAATATTGTGAGCAAATATCGTCACATATTATTTTGGGATAAAAATATTTGCAACGAATCGGTACTCTTTTTGTTTATTGCCCAATAAATACCCGGATATATTGATTCAAATACAGCATCATTAATACTTGTTATGAAATATAATGTCTATTGGAATTTGGATCTGTGTCAATGTTTACTACGTTCGATTCGAAGAAGCGTATGAGAAAGTACTGATCGAGTGTCAACAATTTAATTCCTAATGAGACACCGATTTACTCTGCGTCCCATCTGGATCAAGGCTGGTTGCAAATGTGAGTCAAGAACAAGGTGATAGAATAAGTGTTAAAATAGCATTATGACTCTCACCCTACCACGATTGGTTTGTCTATGGTTTATAACGCTCCTATCAACGGAATAGAATACAGTAAAACCTCTCTATAACAGCCGCTAAATTACATCAAGTATTTTGTGTTAAAAGCAAGTGGCTGTTTAAAGTAAGTTGAAAGTAAAACAGACCGCTCCTGTAGGAGCGTTCTGTTTTCCTTTCACCTTGCTTTAAGCAGCCACCTGCCCTAAGCACCAACTAATTAACACAATTTAGTGGCCCTTATACAGAGGTTTTACTGTACAATGGCTAGTGAGGTTTCCACATATGATACCTTAAGTCTTACTCAGCTGTAAAAAGTAATGTCTACTCATTTTGTTTCTTTTTAATTATGACAAGCGATCATGCGTTTGAGAAAATATTCGTCAGATGGCATGGCAAGTGTATTTAAGAACTATTGACATAATGTCAAACAGCTTGGATCCTGATGGGGCAGCGAGGTACCTCTGGTCTCATCTGTGACTTAAGTCGTAGTTTGGGGATACAATTCAATAAGACGTAGCATTATGATTAATACACTCTTTCATGATGTCGCTTTGCATGTTCGACTGTTGCAAAAATTGCATCTCGAATAATATATGAAATATAGTTGTTGTCATAGCTGTTGACGTTTGAATGTTGTTAGTGTAATATATTTTCCAAACAAGAAACAAATCCGAGTACACAGCACCCAAACCCAATGTCACCTTGCTTTAAGCAGTCACCTACCCTAAACACCAACTAATTAACACAATTTAGTGACTGTTATAGAGAGGCTATACTGTACAGTGGCTAGTCAGGATTCCCACACATGATATTTTAAGTCTTACTCAGCTGTTAAAAGTAATGTCTACTCATTTTGTTTCTTTTAAATTATGACAAGCGATCAAGGGTTGAGAAAATATAGATCAGATGGCATGACAAGTGTATTTGAGAACTATTGACAAAATGTCAAACAATGGATCCTGATGGAGAAGCGAGCTACCTCGGGTCTCATCTGCGACCTAAGTCGTAGTTTGTCGGGTAAAGGTTAATATGACGTATCAGCATGATTTGCATGTTCGACTGTTGCATAAGTTGCATCTCGTACAATATATGAAATACAGTTGTTTTCATAGATATTGATGTTTGAATGCTGTTAGTGTAATACATTTTCCAAACAGGAAACAAATCCGAGTACATAGCACCCAAACCCAATGTCAGATATGAGTTGCGTACAACACCTGTAGGAAATTATGTCAGATCTAGAGTGGAGTTTATATGTGACTTCATCGAGTCAACTGATAAGGGATTGTATTACCAAGTGTCATGGCATCGAAATGGACATATTCAGTACGTGTCACCATACAAACAAGACAGTAATGACCAAGGATTGTACCTTACTGAGCAATTGTTTGTAAGCGAGGATTTTCATATGGGCGACACTGTAAGTAACACTGTTTTATATCTAATATGATTTATAAATAAGACATAAGAGACAGACTGTTTGCAAACGCCAACCACTACATGAGCTAAATGCGCTGTAATGTTATTAGTTATGTTGCCCCGTACTTCATTCGCAGTGTTATTAGTTATGTTGCCCCGTACTTCATTCGCAGTGTTATTAGTTATGTTGCCCCGTACTTCATTCGCAGTGTTATTAGTTATGTTGCCCCGTACTTCATTCGCAGTGTTATTAGTTATGTTGCCCCGTACTTCATTCGCAGTGTTATTATATTGTGTGGTCTTATGGGATTAGATATGCAAAATTGAATATCGCTCAAGCTGAGTCTGTAATTTTCTCATTCCGGATTGCAGTGTTTGCTTTCGTAGGGTATCCTGCTTTCCGAATTGAACTCATTGATAATAATGCCCGATAATTTGGATGTAATTACAGTTGTATGAACTTGAGGTACTCAGACAAATTACATGTAATTGCGTTATTCGAAAAACAGATAAATCTGCTGTTTTAGTGGCGATACTAAAATAACCTTTTGCATTTGTACTTTTGCTTTCGAAGGATCACCCATTTTCAGAATATATTTATATAACTGTTTCATTTAAGATTTCATGTTCGGTCAGAGTTTATACTATACAACATGGTCCACCTGGGCAGTCATCAGAGGAATCTGCTGCCTTTTTTGTTGGCATCGAGGTAGGTAGCAGCTATAGATATTTGGTTATACCGGTTTAAACCCCCCGTGGTGATTTTGCTACTGACCATGCCAAGGCGGTTCTCTCTTTGTCATCCTTACTTTTGTTTGTCTTGTGTCTTTGTGCTTGTGTTTTGTTCATGTTTGTCTCTGGTGCTTGTGTATTTGTTGGTGTTTTCTGTGTTCTTCTCGTGTGTTTGCGTGTGTTTGGTTGTATGTGTGTGTGACATGCTGTCTATTGATGTGTTGGTGGTGATTGCGTCTTGTATGTGACTTTCTACTGTCTGTGTGTGTGCTATATCAATTGCTTTCTGTAGGTGTTTGTTTGATGGTGGCGTTTTGTGTGTGACTTTTCCTGCTTGACTTTACTACTTTTTCATTTATATTTAATGCACGTCGCCGTTGTATGAGCAAATATATATCTACGGAACACGTTTATCGTTGACTACATGCAGTAAATATTGCCAATAAATTTTAACCCTTTCGGCGCCAAATAAGTTTGTAACTGCCAAGTTTATCGTCGCCTTCGTGGTTTCAATGTGGAGTTTTCCTTAGTTGATCTACAGACATATGAACAATATCAAACAGTTGGATCCTGAGGAAACGTTGGGTTTCTCGGTCGAGTTCACAACGTTCAGAAATGGCGATTATGTGCGAAGGTGCATTATACTTTGTTTTTATTGGTCTTTTCATGAGTTATCCTATGAATATCATTTTTTAAGTTCATAATCATCATTTTAAGCGCCGTATTATCATTCATATGCGCTATACGACGTATTCTGTATCGAACGTTGTGAAATCCATTACTCCATTCCGTAATGGTGTGGGTATTGTAAATACCACTTGAATTGACTGATAATGGCAAGGAGAAATTGGATCCTGTGTTGTAAAGCGTTACTAATGTTCTTCTTAATATTGCTATAAACAATGTGTTAAAGTTATATATCACAAATGCAGAACATACCAGCCCGTACACCCTGCCAAATTACCGTGTAACGAATTTATCAGAGATCCGATTTACCTAATTAAGAAACGAACACTTCTTATTTTGCTGACATTAGATCTCTAATTGTATGACGACATGACAAAGAAAACATGACGTCATCACAGAGTAAATATGACGTCGTCTCAGAGCAATTTCGAAAGAGGAATTGAAACTTCACTTGTAAACATTAATATAATATAACGGTAACACGTTGTACTGATAAGTTGATAGTGTTAAATTGAGGAACGTATGAGGTACAGTTTTTTACGTTTAATATCGATTATTTGGTCGTAATCCATCCAGAATTATTGGAGTAAGGACGATATGAAATTTTGAATCGACGCTAAAAATAAAAACAAAACGAATGACGTCACGCGTCAAATTTGAATAATTCTGTATTCTTCGTGGAAGCCGCTAAATACGGTACTGTACACCCCGGCAGTTTTTGGCAAACTGACCAATCAAATTCCAAGGATTTACTCTGACTGGTAATAAATAATTATGTTTTACATTCCTTCTCCATGACTAAAGATAAGGACACCAGAGCTTACGTTTCCTCGCGGTAGCAACGATAATATCAAGATTACACCAACGGTTCCCATTGGTTGTGAAGGATCACCTGCTTGTTCTTTGCGTTTGACGACTTACACAAACGAAGAATGTACAGAAGTGGCTGTGTATTCAGATAGCTGTGGCATAAAACTTGAAAGTAAAGATGGCATTTCCGACAGGACTATACCGATTACCAACTCCGAAACAGGACAATATATGACGAAAACTGAATCATACGAAATTTACCTTAAGACGGATGATACGCCAGAGAACTTGATTTGGAGGAATTACCATCTTCCGCCTGTAAAGGTATGTCTGAATAGGCGTTGTGTACTGTAGGAAGGTGGTTCTAACCCCAGTGTTCTGTAGCCGGAACAAATTTGGTATCTGCATTGAAATACTTATGGGGTATTCCTCAACTTGTTATTAGCTGGACGCCGCGATATAACTGACATACCGTTAAATCGACGTTAAACCCTAAACAAACAAATAATTTCTACTCCTGAGTATTTACACACAAATGACAGTTGTAGTTTACGAGAGATTTACGAGCCATTTGCAACGTGTGTTCCATCTGATAATCCTACAAGCCCCTAGACGTAGATACATGCCTTACATATCTACATATTCGTTTCCAGGTAAATATGACGCCAAATTTAAAGACGGGTATTTACGAGGGGAAAACATGTTATGCACACACAGATCCACATATGCGCACCTATGGCGGCAGGTAAATGTGAAGTAACAATTAAAATTAAATATCAAGGCACGCATTGCAATGGCTGTTAATAAACTAAATTACTTTAAAGTGGTAATCTTTTCTTTCAACGTGTTTACAAATACACACATCATTTGTTTATATGCTGAAAAAAGTACATCGCAAGAGGACCAATCGCATAAACTCCGAAGAAGACTCAACTTCAATGTGTTTGTTATCGAATACCCGATATCATTCGCCAATGTATTAGCATTTATTCGAGTTGCGATTTAGTTTCGTGACTGTTCGAATCAGGCCATCAATATTTTGTTGTACAGCCAAAAATATATATATCGACAAAAACGGATTGTTTTGTATCACATGGGTATACAAGTTCAAATTGACAACTGTCATAATAATGATTGAACATTACAAATACCAAGTTTTATGCTGGCTTTGAAAAACAGGCATTTATTGTAGAGACTGTCACTTTAAGTCATATTTATGAAGAACCTTGTAAACTAACACTTGCAATACTACACTGAAAAACTCTAGTATACTTCATTTAAACACACACGTCTGCTCCCCACCGTGAGGTGTCACTTGAATTCCCTGGCAGTATACAATGTTCCTTTATAGCGGATGTGTGTTTCGTATGTGGTGTTTCCTGCATGACTCATGCTTGTACTTTTATAGCTTCTATTAAAGCGTTTACATAGTAACGATGTCAATACTTGTATTCTACAAGTGTTCTGTCACGTGCATATAAGCTGTATTCTGAGCATTAAAAAATATTAATACACTTTCGTTAATTATGTATATATGTATTCGCAGTGTATGGTTATAGACAATATGATTCGATTACCACCTTAAACGGTGTACATTTCTAAGCATTGCAACAAACCTCGTTTAACAACTTTCAAGTTTGTATACCGTTGCTTGAAACATTTTGAGCCGTTTGTACATACGTGTACTTATTATACAGTAAATACATAATTCTGACAACCGCGAGTACGACTTCATAAACATGGGAAGTTATAAAACCAGACAGCTTAATGTACAACAGCCCATGTAGCTATTTGAAGAGCAATACATCTTTCGAGCAGTCTTCAAAAGTAAGTTTCCCTGTAATATACATATTACAAGTGAAAGTATGTACAATAAACGCATATTTTCAATAACATTTTAAAACTTTGTATTTATTATGTTCAATCATTATTATTAAGATTGTCAATTTGAACTTATATCGGAAAATGCTCATGTAATTCAAAATTAACACTGTTCATAGATACTTATATGTTTTGTTCTACAACAAAATAGTATCGACCTTTGTCGAATTGTCGAGCAGTTAACTGAACTAACACGAGTCTTCGATATAAAACACGTGGCAGTTTGATCTTCTTTGGCGTTAATTCGATTGGTTTTCTTGCAATATACTTCATTTTAGCGTATAAACAATGATTTAATGTATTATTTTGTAATAATTTTGTGTAGTTTAGGCATTTTTAAAACACTTTGCAAGTGGAAACTATCGCTTTAATAATTGGAAGCAGTTTGCGGTACAGTGTTAGACAAGTGACACGTAAGCCTATGTCTCCTCTACATATTACATATTCACAATGTGTAGGTAATGCATTAAATTGTTGTAGATCTTAGACGTTGACCGGGTCCAAGGATTGTGTGTGTTCATCGCATTAGGAACATGTTTATCAACGGCATATAACACATTTCCTCTTTGTAATTTTATTCAATTTAAAATAAGCAACTGCATTTTGTAACAAACTCTTTATTAAATGTGTAACTCAAACTCATTTGACATAAGCTATTCAATTCAGACATATCGCGTCTACTGTAATTTGATAACCGAAACACCTGTATACAGTGATTACCCATAATAAGTCTATATAAAGTTGACATTTAAGACAAATGTTAGCTTAACCTTTTTCCTGTTGCATATTCATGTATGAAATAACGACGTCATGAAGAATAATAAGATTATAACATATGAACACATTCTGGCTCAGACAGAAGCAGAAGAACCAGATATATATTACACCATAAGCAAACAGAACATTCCCTTATCTGGGTCTACTCTGTTTGCAGATGCTTAAATATGCGCTGACATAAGGGAAAGGGTTAATGTAGGACAGACGTTTTGCAGAACGTTCATCCTCTTCATATAGGAAATTCCCACATGTCTTTTGGCCTGTATTAACCCATTCCCTCATATTGACGACTCTATAAATGTCACTCTGCAAATGCTCCAATTATCACAATGGTTTCAAAATACAAAATTCTAAAATTTCCTTTTCTCTAGTTAATGCTCCTTTTCGGTAGGTTTATTCAAAGAGGTTGTATCTAAAATAGCCTATGAGGTAATGGGTTAATAATCCACATGTCCCTATAACAACCCATGTTTATATGGTCGCTGTAGGCAGGTTCCGTTCTGTTATAAGTTGAAACTTGTATATAATACAGGTGTTCAAATTAGTGTTCGGTATTAATTTTAGAAAATATGACAACCACCAAGAAGGCGTATTTACAATCTACGAAAACCGTAACTTTCAGAGTAAGGTAAGGTATACAATTTGTAGCTGACGTTGCTATTTATACCATATTACGTGTTTAGTCATTAACTGACATACGTCTGAATTATTCTAATATGCAGCTGGAACAAGTTAATGTTATGAATGAAGTTGTACATTTCTTTTAACCTATTGCCCTTTGTACGCGATTGATATAATCTGTCATTAATTTACTTGCTCAGCTTTTTTACATTTATTATTTTACACACATACTTTATCAAAGAGATATAAATTATATAAATGTTGTTATCAGATACGTATGAACAGATGTGTAGTGTGTTAGAACTGTGAAACAGGAGTAATACTGCAAGAAACGGATAGGGGTCCGTAATGGTATACCATAAGAAGTATTATCTTCCAATACATATTTTGACGTGTTTCCAAATATATCATGGCACACAAATAAACATATAAATACTGAAGAGAGGTGATCCCCCGAAAGCAAAAATTGCAACACAAAAGGAAAAAATTGCAGACTCAGTTTTAATGAGTCTGTTCATGAGCAGTAATTGAAAGTGCAACACTGCTGTCATCCCCTAGCACCGGCTTAAGCGGTATTCAATTTCAGAACAAAAAGTACAGAAATTCATGATCTCGGAGGATCAGAAAGTATAACAACACTGAGAATGAATTATGGGGCGACGTTTTACGGCCGCCACACAATCACTAGGCACATTTATCACACAGCAATCAATTCAACTGTTTATCATTACATGATAAAACATAATTATGTCTGGCAGGATGCAACTCGAAAGTTCAGAACTACACCAGATGTACAAATCATTTCCTCCCTCCACACAGCCTTCCCAGAACTGTTACTTGCCTGCACAGCATCGACAGCATAATTATAGCATTTGTGTCGCAGCGATATTAAACCAATTTTCAATCAAATCAAATATATATACATTCATATGTAAAAAGGGTGCACAGCACAATGCAAATATAGAACTGGATTGAAGACTGGAGTATCGCCTCGGAACGGTCATTAGTAAAACTACCGCTTGGGGTTAAAACTATGGCTATGGGATGCGTACAACCTCGAATCTATCCCATTTTCTTTACCCAGTTAGACCAACCGTGTATATAAATATAACACTCCTGGTTCACAACAAAAGTGACGGCTAACACAGCAGAGTATACGCATGTTAAACATGGACCATTATATATACAGTAAAACCCCTCTAATGCGACCACAAAAAACGGGCATAATTATGGGTGGCAGAGGCTTTTGGTAGCTTAATGCCGGATGAAAGATAGGACCTTTCTGTATAACTTTCGTCCTGCATTAAGCAACCACCTGCTTATAAAGGCAGAAATGTTTATTCATTAAGTGGTCGTGTTAGAAAAGTTCTACTGTATGAAGAAAATATTCGTTAAACATGCGAACTAGAATTTTACCAAATAGTGCTATGTTGAAACATTATACGGTATGCACTATGTGGTAGACGACTAACTAACCAAAAATGTATTAAATAAAATAGGTTTTATGGCATGAAGTCATACACACAGGATCACTATAAAGACAAAACTTGCCGTGTTCTTGATTGGAAAAGAATTGACTATGGTAAATGCGATATATCTGTTTTAAGATGATTCTTATTGTCGCTGTAAAACAAACAGCAAAATGAAACATTCCGAAGTTATTGATATAGTAAAACGAAATTTTCTGTAAATAATTATGCGTGCTAAGTAGAATATAAAATATATGTACGTAACATTAAGTGTCATCCAATGCATGCACATCACTTATTAATACAAGTATTTCTGTAGAGCTCAAATATTTTTAGAGTGGAACAGATAGTATTTAATATGTTCTGTGTTTGTATTGATGAACCGATTCTCATTTAAGGTTCAAATTCAACACGAGATGTGTAATACACGTGACATCTCTCGTCCTATCATGTGCCCATGTGGCGTTGCTGTCTTGTCAGGAAACGATCGATATATTATAAGCGTATGCGACAAACAGATGACTGTAGGTTATTTAGAATGCGGCGATCACGATCTAAAAGTTAAGAGAGTGAACATATATCACTATAAGGTAAGTGCAATAATTTGTATGGACGCTATTCTGAAGAGGACAGAAATCATGGGCATCATGTATGTCCATTATGTTAACCACTACCCACACTTCTGTCTATTATGTTAATCATATAACTTATGACCATAACACGTTCTGTTTTTACATGATAATTACAGTTTCAATTAGTACAGCAAATGACTTCTAAGTTTATTCAATTAGAACGAGTACGTTTATATACAACTCAAAGTCCCAAGCAAATCATTGTGAGATATTTTACATGTTTATAACATTTTGACAGTTACCGAAATCATGTTGTCAAAGTATCAAATATGGTTTCATTGATCGAATGTGTATGCATAGCAGACGGTAATTATTAAACGAGCACTAGGTTACATATTGGAAGGTTTGTCTAGCTCTCAGTATGCATCAGCGTTAGGTTTAAAACCGAAAGTAATGACTTTCACCGGTATTAATATCAAGCTTGTAGAGATTTTTAGAAAAACATTATTTGAAGAAATTGTAAATACAGGACACCCATTAATGCCAATAGACCAGGGCAATGCCTTATAGAACATTTATATGGTGTTTCGGCTTGAATTATATCGTATTTCTATTTCGAGTCTCAGAGTTAACCCGTGTCCTAGAGAGGTCGGTTGTCACTTTGGCGACACGTAAAAGCGTGTTAATATTCTGAGAAAAACAGATGACTGCTCATCAAGAGTGATGATTTCTTTGATAAATGAGATACAGTTTATTGAAATCGGTGGTCAAATAAGCTTTCAAGGACGATTGCAGTGAATGAACTCATCGATTTTTTCAGCATATGCCCGCCGGAGCTGAATACCTTTTACTTATTATATAGAGCAGGGGTGTTCGCGAAAAAAACCTTTTTTGTCTGGGTCAAAAAGCTATCGTTTGGTATGTTTTACATACTTATGACATGTGATTAAAAATAATGTATTTGTGATGGGGTTGTTGTTGAGACATAGCATGCGAAGGGCACCTGTGATTTAAAGTAGCAAGTCAATTTATCAAGGGCAATCTGATCACAGTTTGGTTAGAAAAACACAGTTCACGAAGTATTCAATATCAACTCACATTATTTCTTTCTGTTTCTAAATTGTAAAGCAAAATATGTCTTTGTTACAGAGTGACCTCCGTGCGAAGTTATATCGGACGGGCTCCGAAACCGATAATAAACTTAAACAATTATTTATACACCGTAATTTGTAGGATTTTTACTCTAAGTGGGCCAAACTTTAAAAAGCAATATACGTTATGGCTTAAAACTAGCTTTATATCAGCATTAATCTAAAAACAATACATTGGAATGTGCATTTACTGAAATATTTCCTCAGCAAGACTATTGCACCGGAAATTCGAAAGGAAAGAATCGGCTATTTAGTATTCATTTCTTAATGCAATGCTACAAAAAAATATGCCTCTTTTTATTTAATCACCTATGATGTGTTATTCATTCTCTTAATCGATCAGTAATATATAATCTGTATTGCCAAAATCAACTTTCCTTTCCTCAACGTTACAGAAACAACTGCTCATATCATGAGCCAAGGAAAGCCCATATAGTCACTCCGCTTAAATGCGGGCCGGCAATAACGTGTTTTATGACATTCTCGTTTTCCATTGCATTTGTTCTAGACGTGTTGGTGTCAAAAATGTCAAGCAGGTTTAACGTGTTTATGTACCACAAATAGCATAGCATGGTTTCTTGACATGTTTGTTTCACGCACGTTCTGGTCGGGTTAGTTTCGTACAAAATACTTATCACACTTTCTGGACGTGTTTGTTGCACGCAAATGTCGTAGCATGTTTTCGGTACATATTTGTTTCACGCAAACGTCATAACATACTTTCCGTACGTGTTTGAAGCATTTTATTACATTGCAATGGTTATTATTAATTAGAGCGATGCATTGGGTATCAAAAACGATTAAGGACTAAAACTATTGCCGAACACACGTGCCATAATGTGTTGCATTTCAGCTTGTGCTGCCATACGGAACATACGTGGAAGCACTTATCCGGGACAATCCTTGGAATGGACAGTTTGATGAAAATGACCGTGTAATGGAGGTTGATTTAAAACCGTCAATCCATGACTCAGACGGCGGTGCTTTGGGTCTCTGTGGGAAGGTTGATGACAACAACTGTCTGGATGACTTTCACGACCGAGAAGGGAACAAAATAGATAAAAATGATAACTGTGATCGAACACTTAATATAAATAATCAACCAAAGGATTTCATAAACGCATGGAGGTTAGTGATTACATTTGTATCTTTTCGTTCAAAGTTTTGCAGTTAGTTTTGTTAGATATACGGATTTTCTTTTACATACATGTAATTACATATGCGTTCCAAAGTACGTCCTATAGAAATGGTAAAGATTAAGGTTGACTTGGAATAAAGACAATACTAGCGTTGGGTTACCAATTTTAATATACCAATGGAGGCTATGAATTTTAATATGACTTTTCCATTAACACTTATCATACTCTCAACAGCGTCACTCATGCTTCTGAAAATCTGTTCAGCGATGACTACGTTATTGAGATAAACGAAACAGCTATATACCGTGTGTGTAATTGCCCTAAAACCACAGATGGGACGGACCAAGGTACCGATACAACCTCTGATTATATCCCATGTAACCCTAACACGGCTGCAGTATGCATGCGAGGAACAACTTTGGGGGAACATAGCTGTGATAGCCCCTCTCGACGGAGGCGTTCTGTAAGAGCGAAACCAAAAATCCCAGTTGTAAAGATAACCAAGTTACAGGACAATATGAAGATAGAGGTAAATCGTTCTCGCCACAGCTTCTATGTTTTCGATCAGCCTGTCACTAAATGATTTACCACAACCAATACTGCAGTCGTTATCGTTACGACTAATTGTTATATCTAATTTTGTAACTCCAACGGAAACATATCAAACTCAACAGCTGTTAATTAGGATAGGAAACACTGGTAATGCAGGTCTCTAGTTTTATTTTTACCAGGGGTCTCCAGCTCCGAACGTGTCCAAGTTAGGGACTGGTTATCCAGACGGGATTGGTTGTTGTATGAAATGCAACATAGCACTCAGTTTTTTGAAATCGTTTATTACATATGTAATATTTCATAATGTTCCGACAAGATGTGCGGTGGTCTAGTGGTAACATGCTTGACGATCAGTCCGGAGGTCCCGGGTCCAAATTCCGGTCCCTCCAGGAAATTTCAGAGACGCTTTTCCGTGTCTCCCACCCGCACTTCCTCTCCACCCAGTGGTTAAAATGGGTACCTGTGAGGGTCACTCGCCGGTACTGCGGCTGCACGATTGCGCCATATGTTAGCAGTGCTATATATTGTAGGCCAATAACTCAATGACCAGGGGAGTAAATGTACAGTCGGCTTAGCGGTCATTCGGATTGAAAGTAGACTATAACTAGGTACTTTACATATAAACCTTAAAGTAAACAAACAAAATTTAATGACCAGCCATTCGAAGACACACACAAATATTTTGATCATTTATTCCTTACATATCGTTGAAATTAGGCGTATGCTCTTTAATCCGTAAAGGAAGATATCATGTCACTTACAATCGATATATGCAGGCTGCATATATCCTAATATCATTCTGTGATTCCAACGCTGTGACTAATATGTATTTAAATTATAGCTAATGTTTTAGTAAAACTGTATCGGAGTGACATTTTCTTTTGACGCGGGTCAACTATATATCATTAATTACAGAAGAGAGAAACTGTAAACCAAAACTGGACTGAAGCCATGGCACAAGAATACTGTTCCAAATACATGGACGATTCAGCAGTGTTTGCCTTATGTGGCAATGTGCCGCATGCTCGCCCATATGAAGCTGTGGAAACGTGTGTTATGGACATACTTGTGAGTTATCGCAGCTTGAAATTTGAAATGATACATTCAGGTTTTGCAAGGAAAGTATGTCAATACACGTTACAGTACGTCTTAATACTTGTGCAAACTGGTACCAACTATCATATAACCCGGTTAGAGTCATGCCCATAACCTTGTTACTACATGTTGAAACTGTCTGTAGTGAATCAGCTTAACTGTTTCCGCGTTCTAATTGTCGTCTGCAATCCATTTTTTGTTAAATCATTAGGTACAATAAGGAAATGAGATAATGAAATGCAAATTTCAAAGAAATAAAGCACAACTATAGAAAAAGATATTGAGACAAAAAGTGAAGTCCCTGGTCAGACGCCGCCTACAAAAGGTGGCGTCTGATCTGGGACTGCACAATTTGTCTTGGTGCATTATGCGACATTGGCGGTGAGTGTTGTTATACTTTCTGATCCTTCGAGATCATGAATTTCAGTACTTTTTGTTCTGAAAATTGAATACCGCTTAAGCCGGTGCCAGGGGGCGTGAGCAGTGTTGAACTTTCAATTACTGCTCATAAACTCAATAAAACCGAGTCTGCAATTTTCTCCTTTTGTGTTGCAATTTTTGCTTTCGGGGGATAACCTCTCTTCAGAATTAATGGCGTTTACACCGTTCATAATATCTCTTTTAACCGAAGAGTTGTATACCGGTGTGGTAGTTTGAACATAACTTGTAACGGAAAAAGTGCAAACATTACATTGCTAAACATATTTGCGGAACTTTCAACATATCTGCAATTTTCTCCTTTTGTGTTGCAATTTTTGCTTTCGTGGGATCACCTCTCTTCAGAATTTATAATTTTCATAACAACAGGTGTTAAGTGCTTGTTTGACGGCCGTAAAACGTCGCTCCGTACTTCATTCTCAGTGTTGTTATACTTTATGATCCTTCGAGATCATGAATTTCAGTACTTTTTGTTCTGAAAATTGAATACCGCTTAAACTGGTGCTAGGGGCGAGAGCAGTGTTGCACTTTCAATTACTTCTCATGAACAGACTCAATAAAACCGAGTCTGCAATTTTCTCCTTTTGTGTTGCAATTTTTGCTTTCGGGAGATCACCTCTTCTCAGAATTTATAGAACATTTTGAATATGAGTGTAGACAAAAATGTCGCAAAGACCAAATTGGTGCGTCTTAGCAGGGTGTCATTTTTAATTCGGTAGAGACTCTTGTAAAGTGTTCTTATATCATTCTATGTTGTGAAACTGATTAGACGAATGTATCTTAAATTAGCGTCTTTCGTAATTGTGGTTATAATTTGGAATTTAGGAGAAATTCACGTTTTGTCATTGTTATTAAACATTTTATATATTAATATATATATACTCAAAAATATTTAAGGGTCAGTGGTACTTTTCCCATAGGGTTTATGCAATGACCCTACGTCTTTGGCATCCTGTATTTTCCATATACATAATTGAATTTCGACAAAATTTACAAGAAATATTGTCAAAGTTTCACACTACAGATTCCAGTGAGATTGAGTTATGCCAACGTCCTAGGAATGAAAACACAAAATTTGGTAATTTTTGAAATTCTCTAAAAAATAATTTCATTTTACTCTTATCTGGAATACCAGTAAACATGATTTTGGTATGTTAAACATTTTGGCAAACCTTTTCATGTTCCATTATTTCCAATATCGATTTGAATTTCGATTTCCAGGGTAAGGAAAACTCCTATTGAAAATTATGCATTTTATTTGTGAAAAACATCGTTTTACAATTGTTTTCACCACGGAGGTGCGTAAGACTGTCGCAGTCGTTAATGGAACCTCTAACAATAATTCCTGCACATTTGGAGGAGATCAAGAGATATTTGTGAAATATATGAGATACCAAAGTTAATGTAGTGAATGCATTGAGCCCTATGGGAAACTGACCAGTGGCCCTTAAAATTTTTGTTGTGTATATTCCGTAAGCTATTAGTATAGTCTCGTGTTTCAAGGGGGCGGGGTTCCTTCAATTGGTTTATAAAATATTATCAGAGTGTCAAACAGTTTGGACTCGATACATCGAGTTACTGTTTGCAAATGGTATCACGGACTCGCCTTTGGTGACGAACGAGTTAACCTGCTAACAGTGACTTGACTGGCATTTGCAAACGACTTGGCTCCTGATCAGACGGCGACTACTTCGGTAAATGAATGAGTCATACAGGAAACAACATATACAAAACACACAGTCGTCCTAACAGCACCATGGCGAAAATGAATTGTAAATGTATATGCCTATCAGAAGACAAAAAGAGGCACATACATATACATGTATAACAACAATATAGGGGCGTGGAAGTACCAGTCAATGACAAGTGTCACTGGGGGTTTAACCGGTTTAGGGGAGCCACATCGCACATTTATTCCATCCACATTCTAAACGACAGTGTAAATTAACACACCCCTTCGCTGATTAATCTACAACAACCGCAATACTTTATTGGGACTCGGGTAATAAATATCCCGTTGCTCGAACATGTATATAATAAATGTATACTTTAAACCAGAGCATGAGAAGGAAGACAACGTGATTACTGTTTTTCAAACATGAATATGTTTTGCTGAATGTTATAGTTAACCAATGGACCAGTGTGGGCTGCATTATCTATGGAGAACATGCAGACGGCGTGCTTATCTGAGCTCGAGAGGAATACCACGTTACGCGAATCTAGTGATGACGAACCATCTATTGCAGAAATTATAGAAGAAAAGGCGTGTCCCGTTAACTGCTCAGGTGTTGGCACGTGTGTAAAAGGTATGAGCTATAACATAATAAATTGCATTAACTCTACTTCTAACTTTTATTATATGATGGCCAACGATAACAAATAATTATGTTTGTGTTGGGTGTTATCCGCATTAAGTTTCGTTTCCTTCATGCATTTGCACTATTTTTCACAAACACCCGATTTCTATGATTATTATCTTCAAGAACAATGGTTAAATGAATACAATAAACGAATTACACTACAGTTACTTACCAAACATTAACCTTAGCCTGCAGATAAATTCATCTTTTAAGGTTTTCATTTTCTTCTTATTTGTTTAACCCTGTCCTCTCGGCGGGATTCAAACTGTTTCGACACGCCAATTAGATCACACTTAACAGGCGATAGGTGGATTGCTGGATTTTAAAATACATTTCCCCTTCTTTACCCATGCCCTGTTGTACAATTACATATATCTTCACTGTGTACAAGTATTTCGCTGTGCAATCACTGCTGAGGAGTGCACTGGTTGCACAATCAACTTGTAAATAGTGCAGACCCTGATGAGACAGCTCCTGCAGGAGCTGTCTCATCTGGGTCTTCACTATTTACAGGCACGTATAGTGACGTGAATAGCAAGCGAAGGGTTAATTATTCTGTTTTATACTAAGGTCAGTGCGAATGTAACCAAGGATATGGAGCGTCAGACTGTTCCATTGACTTATCAAGACCGCCTGTTATTTCTGGTTTGCTTGACGACGGCCTTTGTGATGAGCGGCATCTCGCGTGTGATCATGCGTACGTCTTCGGGCATATATTTACTGACGTAGATAACCTCACATGCAAATTTGAGGAATTTTCAGTAAGTATTCAGCAATGTTTCATTCACTATGTGAAGTTCATTCTATAAGATGATTGACACATTGATCTAATACTTAAGTAGTTCATGTGGTTCCAGTAGGTACTACTTTGCTTTTGAAATAGTATTTTCATATCAAAAACAAGGAAAACTGTTTTCTGTGAATGTTTATTATAATTTTAATATTCGTCTTTCTTTGGACAGATCACTGAATTATTTATGGAAATGTGAATGAATTCCGCCTGCATAGAAAATATTTATAGTGTAATGTGTTCCCTGAACGTTCTCTATATTAAGTAATACAGTAACACCTCTCTATAACGGTCACTAAATTACACCAAGTAGTGTGTGCTCCTATAGGAGCGTTCTGTTTTACTTTCACCCTGCTTTCAGCAACCACCTGCCCAAAACACTAACTAATTAACACAATTTAGTGATCGTTATAGAGAGGTTTTACTGTATACTATAAACGTTAATGAATGATAGAAACGTATCTATGTCTTAACTGTGTTTTATGATGATCAGTTGACAGTCGACGGCGTTAGAAGTACTGGAAGTACATTCTTTAACCCTGGTGAGTTTGAAACTCTAATTGAGGTAATGTGTCCGTTGCATCAAGTTCGACACAAAAGATACGTTCGGGGAAACCAGGATGACGTGTTTGTAATAGGCTACAGTGTGTCTGTCAGCAATGATGGGAACATGTACGAGAAAGGACATGACCTCTTCGTGTATGACTCGGAATGCCAACGTGTTGAGAGATTGGACGACCAGGTTCATTTCAGACTCGAGGTGAAGTACACTTACACATGTTCTTACTTAATGCAACATTTTCATATACAATGACACGATGGCTAGTGTTGCTATTGTTGACACGATAGCATAACATGATAAAGGCAGTGATGTGTAATAATAGTAACACAAACAACATCAATAACAACAACACCAATAATAATAATTATAGGCAGTGATGTGTAATAATAGTAATACAAACAACATCAATAACAACAACACCAATAATAATAATTATAATGATGAAATAAAAATGAAGGTGTGATGACGAGTCACTACTAGCTGCTGTAGTAGATTCTATACTTAATGATATTTTGTTTGTAGTCATTGGACAATGCTTGTGATAACATTGACTAAAACAAAAGCAGAACCAAACCAACACCTAAACAAAACTAAGCGATGGTAAAGCTGAAAAAAATAACCATGACATTTCAGGAAGACTATTGCTTCATTGAAAACAGCTGTGTGAAAAGTGGTGAGCGTAATTCGCAGCACAATTGCTCCGTCTGCGATGTTGGAAACTCAACCTTATCTTGGACAGTTGACCATTCTATTGAAGGTAAGAGTTATACAACAAAATCACTATACTTTAACTCTTTACTCCATGAATATTTATGATAGAAACACTGCCACCATGAATATAAAGTAGATATAGTGTTATAATAGCTAATAGACACAGAAATGTTTAGGCTAATGCGGAAACTGTAGAATCATATCTATATCATAAGCTAACAGAGCAGATCCGGATCAAATGCGTATAAAGGCGTATTTATGGAGTAAAAAGTTAAGACATATGCATCTAAAGTAGACATAAATCAAACAAACGTAAGTTTGTCCAACTGCATTTGCAATTAATGAGATGAGTTGTTACTCTTCAAAAAGAATAAAACATACCAAAAAATCTGCTGTAACTATGC
Source organism: Azorinus chamasolen (assembly GCA_963576725.1). Classification (NCBI taxonomy): domain Eukaryota; kingdom Metazoa; phylum Mollusca; class Bivalvia; order Cardiida; family Solecurtidae; genus Azorinus; species Azorinus chamasolen. The sequence goes on from OY755252.1 coordinate 21,567,719, forward strand.
AAATATACTTAATATAATGACACAACACTGACGCTGCTCCTCAAAGAAAGGAACGCTTTAAGCAATCATGTAATCTAGAAACCTTAATGTATTTTATCATATTTTCAGGTCCTTCGGGAAAATTAATTTTGATGTTATTAGTTTTGAAAATTGAATACCGCTTAAGCCGGTGGTAGGGGCATGAATAGTGTAGCACTTTTAATTACTACTTATGAACAGACTCAATAAAACGAGTCTGCTTTTTTCTCTTTTTGCATTTTGACTTTTGCTTTCTAAGGACCACCCATTTACAGAATATTTGTACTTATTTGGCACAAAATGGGGGTTTATGCAATGTCCATAATTGATATTTTGTACAATACACGATATCCTATTTAATAATATTTACGCACTATTCTTGGAACCAGGACTAGTATCTTCTTTAAGATATTGTAGTTGTTACCCAAAACGTTTCTTGTCGTACGAATTTTCGAAGCCATATTACGTCACGTTAAGCCGTTACAGCGCGTGCGGTGTTTTATCGAGAATTCAAACATAGATACGTCCCTTCTTTGTTTATGTAGATGTGTGCGCGAGGTGTGTTAGAATATTTATTAATACATTTATGTATTGTTACATTGGCATTCGATTGCCGTGTTTAAACTATTTAACAACCAATGCCGCCAAACCGTACCAAGGCAAATTATACAATCCCGGTGCAGGTGTCACCTAGGGACTTCACCAATTGTTCTATGTTTGCGGATTCTTTCTTTGAAATTTATCTCACTTCGTCATTTAACCAAAACGTTTTACCAACATTTGAGTTGTAAATGACAATTAAAATTTAGAAATTAGAAACAGTTTATCATGCTAAAGGCGTTATAACCTAACATGTGCAAACAGATTGGATCCACATGACACACTAAGTATCACAGCGTTTAATCAGGACCCAAGCTGAATGAAATCGATCAGTAGTTTCTAAAGCGTTTAGAAAGTTATTAGTAATACAGTAACGGATTAGGGCTTAACCCTTCCCTTGCTGAATTTTAAAATACATTTCTCCTTCTTAACCCATGCCCTGTTGTATAATTACATATATATTCACTGTGTACCAGTATTTCGCTGTGTAATCACTGCTATGGAGTGCACTGGTTGCACAATCAACTTGTAAATAGTGCAGACCTTGATGTGCAGGAGCTGTCTCATCTGGGTCTTCACTATTTACAGGAAGGTATATTAACGTGAATAGCAGGCGAACAGTTAAGTAGTATTCATTTTTTTCAGCTGGAGAAATGCTACGATTCACTGAGTTATAAAAGTGTTTCATCCACACGATTGTTTCAGATATGAACGATAATATGTCTGCATGTTGCGACATTTAACTTTGTTGAACAGAAAGTGACATTAATATTAGACATATGTCAAATAAATTCACATTTAAATAGACGTTGATATTACGGTAAAGGGAAGTTTACTGGTTTTAACTCGAGTGTTTGTTCGTGATTTAGAAAATCTAGAATTATTGTTGATTTATTAAATTCGTTTACCGGAACGCTTTGCATAATGTGTTTACTACATATCACAGTGAACGAATATTGATTTGAAATTCGCTACATAATGATAGTATTGACGATACATCATTTCGTAGGATGTGAACATGATGATGGACAACTTCCGGATGAACAACCCCCAGATGAAAGTGAAGACGGCAAAGTGTCCCAACAACGTGAAGAAAATGGGAAAACAAATTATCTTTGGATCATTGGGGTTGCTTCAGGGATGGTTGTAGGAGCTGTGGTGGCAACACTTATCATCGTAAAGCTTCTCATGAGAAGGTTTGTATCAAAGCATACGGGGTGCAGAAGGCGGTCATAACATCTGATCCCATACTGATCTTTTGGCATTACATTTAATATCTGGTCTTGTTCTACACTGTTTGCATATATAATATATTCACGAATTCTAAGAGTCAAGACATCACAGACAAAGCATAAGTTTCTTTCTGAGATTAGAAAGAAGTAACTTGTTTAACGCTGGTGTATTCGTAAGATGCTTGTGGAAATGTTCAAGCATCATGGGCATCATTCGGTACCCCCAGTGTGCCACAGAGGCATCATCAGGGGACACTTGTTAGATTGTCACGTCACTCAGTGTGAAGTTCCCGAACACCTTTACGAGTCCCTCTCCCACACAACCGTTACGATCCCCGATATTTTTACGAGCCCCCTTTCTCCTCATTGGCGCTGGTTATATTATATTTAACCTGATGACGGAGGAAATCAACCTCACATATATACATGCGTGTTTAGATTTGCGCGACCGATTCCAGACTTCAAATAAAATTGCAAACCAAAATGGCAATATAGAAACAGAGTACTTTTGTTTATTGATGTCCGTACACCAAATATAATCAAAGAACGCATTTTAAAGATAAATGGATTTGCTCCAATATATAATTATGTGCAATTACAACAGACACTGTTTCGGCGACGTACATATTACTTCGTACACGTACAGTTATATATCCAACGAAAACCTTAGTGATATAAATATATATCTAGGAGAACAATGGACACTCTGAAATCTGAAATTCGTTAGCTCATCACAACAGAGTCATACAATGGCAAAGACAGTGACGTCATCGACTTTTACAACATAAACAAACTTGATTTAGTTCTTTTATATGGACCAAAAGTTGAGACAACGGTGAGCACATGTGTTAAATTTGATGTTTATGTTTAATTCTGTCTTTTTCGTTCTTCTGTTTTCCTCCTATTTGCTGAACCAAAATTGAATCCCAGCTGGGTCAGTACACATGCACTATACCTCACAAAATACAGCGTCGGCGTGGAAAATATTATGCTAGTGGCTATATTTGGTGACGTTGCATGATGAATAAAGGTTTACCCTTGTGGCGAATACCTGTGTCAATGCTATAAAAAAAACAGAATATTAACACACAAACTATCATTGATCTGAGTATTACTAATGCAAAGATTTTATATATGAAGAAATGTACCCCATTGTTTGCCCTTGTTACGAATGCATTGGCAAAACAATTACAACCAGGTTGTGACATATTACTAATTGCTCTTACAACATGTTTAATTGATATTTTTATGCCCCCGTGTCGACAGCATTATATTTTGCACCTGTCCGTCCGTCTGTCCGTCCGTCTTTCCGTGCGTCACGCTTTGCTATAATGTGATATATATCAGTAATTTCTACACTTATACATATGAAACTCCACAAACACATTAATCACCATCTTTGCTATTATTTGGCACCCTACACATGCTGCCCGCAAGCCCAATGTCAAGGTCAACTGAAATGTTACGTGCAGTTGTTTGTCACATTTACGTGCAGTTGGTTGTAACAGTTTGTTCATCGTCTAATATCTCCCTAACCACAGTAGCTATTCACATGGAATTGCACATACACAAAAATATCATCTATACTTCCATTGCACACCCAACTCATGCTGCCCGCAAGCCCAAGGTCAAGGTCAAATGTAACGTGCAGTTGGTTGTAACCGTTTTGTCATCGTCTCCCTAACCACTGTAGCTATTGCCACGGAATTGCATATGCACATTAAACACCATCCATACTGTCATTGCGCACCCAGCCCAGGCTGCCTGTAAGCCCAAGGTCAAGGTCGAATTATGTGCAGCTAGGCAAGCACCACCACGGGGGCATCGCTGTGTCTTACAGACACAATTTCCTGGTTAAAATATGTACTGTTAATCCGTGATTATCTAAACACTACAATAAGCATTAACAGCGACCTTAAATACGGGTGGCAGCTTTATACTAGGTGGAAGTATTACAGAAAGTTTCCTAAAAACGGAAGTGGTGACTTAGACACACTGTATGATCGGATCTATATAATTTCATAAGCAAACAGAACACACCGTATAGGAGCCGTCTGATCTTATCTAACCTCTTTGCAAATGCATGGAAATGCGTTTATATGAAGGACAGGGTGAAAACAAATGTGTCGTTGTTATTGATGGGATGAATACAATGCCGGTTCTAATCCGTTTGTAGCAAGGCTTTTGTAGTTCGACAGAGGCTTAGTGTTTACATTCGGGTATTTATTGTTCACCTTACCTCAGCGACCGACTGTCTCAGAGATTTGGGAAAAGTGGCGTTTGAAAATTATTTTTTAAGATTATAATATTTACAGAGGTCCAGTGAAGATAAATAAATAAAGTAAATTTAAACAGTTTAAAGAATAGCCCCTTTGTTTATTTGACTGTAAGCAGGTATCAGCTATCAGTGTCCTTAAAATTGTCAATTCTAATATATTTAATTAAACCCTCTCTTGCTGAATTTTAAAATACATTTCTCCTTCTTTGACCATGCTCTGTTGTATAATTACATATATCTTCACTGTGTACAAGTATTTCGCTGTGCAATCACTGCTGTGGAGTGCACTGGTTGCACACTCAACTTGTAAATAGTGCAGACCCTGATGAGACAGCTCCTGCAGGAGCTGTCTCATCTGGGTCTTCACTATTTACAGGTAGGTATATTGACGTGAATAGCAAGCGAAGGGTTAATTAATTATTCTTCTGCTGGTGTCATTTAAACGACACTATTTTGTTACTGGGAATAAATACATTCTATTTTTATATTTTATAACAGGTTTCAGTTTGGTTTTCTCTACAGGTCGAAACGTGTTGGAGATTCGACTATGCTAGACACTACACAGAACAATGTACCCATTCATGAAGACAAACAACCAAAGGAGGCATAACACAACGATTAATCCTAACACATTGACAATACGATGTTTAATCTGCTTATTCATATGAAAAGATAAACGTTTTAAATATGTGTAATGCATTCAAACCATTCAGTCTTGATCAGATGTTATTATCTTAATTTGATAATTGTCTTTGAAAGATGTGGAAGCTATATATACAAAAGTGACAATAGAGTCAATATGATGCTATAGCCATATGTTAGGTTCCAAGACTCAGTAAATAACGACTTTTAAGAAGTTACTTCTGTTATAAATATGTAGATCATATATACATGTGAATTAATTACCCAGGTGTTTATATGCCATTAAAAACGGCCAATATAATTTTGTGTTGTCATGGTTTGTATTTTTATGCCTTAGTTTGGAAAATGTAGAAACAAAACACAAAATTGAATGTTAAATTAGGTCAAGCTTATCATTGCCTTTCATGGCTGTTTTTTAAAAAAAGATATATAATGTAGATATCAACTGCTTTAGGTGTTTGACTATGTACAGTTTGCATTGAAAAAGGACCAGAAGTGCAGCTGGAATAGAGCATGATGTCTGACCCAGCTATCTATATTACCTGTTAACCCGTTCATCGCTGATTGTTTAGAGCGTAATTACCATTCAGTGTTTAACTATAGGATCCATTCACTCAGTATGAACTACACCTTCTGAAATAGTTTGAATGACACAGATCGCCGCCGACTCTCATTATAAGTTTCCTCCAGGAGCCCTCTGATTTTGGTCTACACAGTTTGTAAAATACAGTGCATATGTGTCTCGTATTCAAAGGAGGGTCACGATGTAGTCACTATTTCATTCAGTAGGGTAAAGACAACAACATAAAGTCATACTTTAACATGAATTACTTTGTACAAATATACACACTATGCCGTCTAAACGCTGGAGGAGACAAATACATGCATTGGTGTCTTCATAAGTCCATGGATTATCGTTTTTAGGGTCGTGTTCTCATTCGAAGAAATTACGCACACACGCATTTCCGACTGAAATTATAGCATGGCCTCAATGATCCATGCTTATTTGTCAGTCATCGTTTAATACATTGCCCTTAAAGAACATGTCTGGCTAAAAATTTCTGTTGTCCCAAAATATGGCGATCATTTGTCAGGTTCATGTTACCTAGTCTTAACAGTTTTGACACAATTGCAAATATGTGATAACCTTCGCACACTGTTTGGATCAAGAAGGCATATAACTTACTGTTTGGCATTAATTATATTTTGTAACAATTTTTAAGAACAAGCGAATTAATACCTGAAATAGACGATAATGGTAGCACTTGAAATTATTTGGCGCCTGTTTCAAATTAAAACCTCGAGAAAGTTCACGAGCATTTCCCTTGTACCAAGTTTGTGTATGAAGGACAGGATAATGTCTTAGAGAATTCTAACGTCTCGAGCCAGAGACTGTGATTGAAAATTTATATCAAGATCTTACTCCGCGACTTGTTTGTTATGTGTTGCTGTTCGGGCGGCTGTTTGTTCTATTTTTCAGTTCTTTAAGTTAACCATGTATGTATCCTATGGAAAAGTAGTAAAGTCAAGCAGGCAAAGCCACATGCAAGACGCAACCACCACCAAAACACCGATAGACAGCATGACACACACACACACACAACCACACACCCAAACGCACACGCACACACACGTACGAAATGAACACAAAATACATCTATTTATTAATTTTTATTTGTCTAACAATTACCGATTTGTGAAAGCCTTTGAGTGGAACCTAATACGTGGCGTTTTATTTAGTGCAAATGAGACTAGTTGTGATTGTCAAGATAAAATTATTGATGATGAAGTGAATATGTGCATTCAAGTTACTACTTCTTAGTTCAGGGTCCATGCTTATAAAACTTTTAGTTGAGTCTGAGTTCGTTCTCAAGTTTTTGATTGGTCAGATTTGAGCCTACAACTATTCCGCTGTTTCATAGAGCACTCATTATTCATGACTACCAATTTCATGAAACTGAAATTTTAGTAGAATATGAATACGGAGATCGACAAGACAGTAAGAGAAGATTAAAATTATGACAAGTGCAGTGGCACAGACAACAGAAATCTTTTTCGAGCGTATACATATTTTGTTTACAATTAAGTTCCTTCATGAAGTTTTGAAGATAATTTCTATTTTTAGAATCTTGGATTTGTCATGATACTCATCTGTAGAACTTAATAAGAATATTTGGCAATCTGTTATAACTTACTGTTCTCAAGGGAAAACACATCAATTCAGGGAATTATGTTTTTAGTAGTGACAAAAGTGTGACAATGTTCAGAACGGCACATTGATAACCTACGGGGTGTTCCAAAAATAATGTCACTTGCATCGGTGCTCATATAGCGGAAGTGCTTTTGTTCATTTTAATTTGCTCTGCCCTTCAAAATACTCTCCGCCAGCCAGAATACACCTTTTTAGCCGGTCAATCCATTTTTGGAAGCATTTTTCATACTCTTCAATGGGGACACCCATCAGACACTGATAAACAGCAGATCCAAGGGCATTTCTCGAATTGTATCTCCTTCCAGATAAATGATATTTAAGTTTTGGAAAGAGAAAATAGTCGCAGGGGGCCAAGTCTGGCGAATACGGAGGGTGCGGAAGGACGGTAACCTTCTCTGACTCCAAAAGGTCAGTCACAATACGTGCCTTGTGGGCGGGTGCATTATCATGCAAAAGTCGGACATACTTAAGTCCTGTTTTGGGGCGGCTACTTTTGTAGTAGTTCTTCAATTTTCTCAGAACAACGTTTTTATAGAACTTGCCTGTGACCGTTCTGCCTTTTGGCACCGGGATTTGAATAGCTGGACCCTTATTAGTGAAAAAAATAGCACACAAAACCTTCTTTACCGTTCGTATTCGTTTGGCAATACTTGGGCGTCTGGCATTTTTAGTGGCCCATATTCGGTTGAAAACCTTCCGCTTTGGTTCAAAATAATACACCCAGGTCTCATCACCAGTGACTATATTATCAAAAGCCTTTTTACTATATTTTGGGTACATTTTGAGAAGTTTTTTTGCCATTGTTACACGCGTCTTCTTTTGCTCATCCGTTAACAAATGGGGTATCCATTTTGCATTTATCTTTCTAACTTTTAGGTGTTTCTTCAAAATTGCATGAACTCTTGCTAACGACAAGTTTGTCATTCGAGCCAATTGTCTTACGGTGAATCGAGCATCAGTTTTGAGGATATTTCGGATTTTTTCTATGTTACCTTTGGTCGTAGTTGTTGCAGGACGACCTGGGCGAGCAGCATCTTTCAGTTGCTGCTGCCCAGCACTAAATTTAGCTACCCACCTACAAACAGTCCTGTGGGACAGTTGGCCCTCCCCATAAATGTCACACACCTCGCGGTGAATATCTACAGCCTTTATGCCGAGTAATGACCTACCTTTTATATAGGCCCTAATTTCAAGAACATTTTCAGCTCGTTTTCCTGTCATTTTGTGTATAGTCTAACGAATAGGCTATGAAACGATGTACACTGTACCGAGGCAAGTGAACGTGTGGACGAGATATTTACCTGTGTCACGAGCCAGTGATCACTCAATCGACACGAGGTGGTTTTGTGCATGGATTGCACGATCTCCGCGAAATAAAGCACAGATGACATTATTTTTGGAACACCCCTCGTAGTCTACAGTTAGTGGAAAACCGTAAGTAGCTCATTATTTACGGATTTTTCTAACCGGTGAACAGGTAAACATCACTAGCATCTACAGAATTACACATTACGGTCATAGCTGAATTAGTACTTTCTGTTTCGGCCTTCCCCCAACCCCACATATTTTATACAATTTCTCTCGTACAATTTATAACATCATGAATATTCAGAGATTACTTTCACACAACAGCAATAATTTTACAATTTAAACCCAAGTAAAATAATAAAGCTGAGAAAGATCAGACTGCTGTCCGCTTAGGGTTCGTTTTGATTGCAAACATAAATATGGATTGCATGCTGCATCAGCTGAGATTCATGGATCTGTTTATATTTGTTATCACCAAATATCTTACTACATTTAGCCATATTAGTTCATAAAACTTTATTTGAAGATAATGTATAAAGATGCTGTTGTTTAAATTTTGTCTACATATTGATTGTAGCTAAAATTTACACATATCCCATGCTGTTGAACTTTATTACTTCTTGTTATATTATCACCAGTTTTTTTAATTTACAATTTTTATCTCATCACTACCATAACATTTCGTTTCTCTAAATTCTTTAAATCCCGATGTAATACAATTTTCGCTTTGAAATCATCATCAGTGCCTCAGTACTTTGATTAAATTTAGTGTCACGATGATTAGTGAAACCACTTATGCAATGAAACTAATAGAGCTTTTTATGACTTTCATCCAGCATAAAGCTGTCACCTGTTTCAAAGATCGATATTAATGCTGCATTTAACGTCCGGGTTAGAGAGCCTTTACTGTATGTGTATTTAACCCTTTCCCTGTTCAACGTTTATTCCAAATTTCAATACCTGCTGAATATTCATTAACAAAATAGTTATAAAGAAATATGGAAGGTGGAACATTGTAGATATATTAGAAAGCAAAGAAACAGATCTTTCAAATTCTATCAGCAAACAGAGCAGACCCTGATCAGACGGTTCCGTTAGGAGCCGTCTGATCTGGGTCTACTCTGTTTGCAAATGCATAAAAACACGTTTATATGAGGGAAAGGGTTAACAATCATTCCTGTTAGTGTGCGTTTAGTTTATATCAGCACACATTTTCTTAACCTTTGTCAATTCTTGACTATTGATAATAGTAACATTTTACGAATCAATGTCATAAATATATTTATTTAGGACAAACAAGCATAAAATGCAGTTCATGTTTAATTTCATTCATGTTGCATTTGACACTTTCCCTTCCATTTCTTTTTGTATTTGCGCATCGATCTAAGTCAATGTTTAGTTGATGGGATTAATATTGTAAGTGCAATACGACATTTATCTTTCATGAAATCAAATTAAGATTCAAAACAGAAGTCAGGCTTTATCAAACTGTATGGTTGTAATTTGTTCCAGTTGTTTATATTCAAACACCATATTTGTTAAAATACACGAACATGTACTCGTATTTAAAGGTTCATTGTTTTTATTGATATTAAGATTAGTTTTACTTCAAACTGATAAGAAAAAGATAGTATGACTGCAATAACGGCTTACATCGCCACTCCGAATTTCTTGTACTATTACAAAATAGTATTGCGATATCGCTAACATATACGGAATCACTCGAAACGCCCCAGAGCACCAATCAGAATTCCAGTGAGTACTCATGGGACTAGCTCGCACTCGTAATGTCTAGAACAAAATCTTATTGCGACATCGCGAACCATATATGAACTAAAATGCATAGTGAATTTATCTAACATGCGGATGCTTTATTCGTTTATTGTTTGTACTGGGGTTATATCACAACGTCCAGCCAGCTAAAACAGCTGGGAAGGTTTCATCGTGTAAACAATTCCGAACACCCACACCGGGATTCGGACCACAGCGGCGAAGAGCTAAGTGATTGTCAGCCGAAGACCATGACTACTTTGCTGACGGCCCCACATGCGACATCAATTCTTCAGATTGTTTTCAACGATTATTGTTAAGCGATTTACATAGCTTACTACTTTTCGTTAAATAAAAAACAGACCATTGTTTCATTTCACAGACTTATAGAATATACCATTCCCGTAATGAGAAATTAGTGGAAAATAAACACAATCACTGTCGCATTATCGCCAATCTTTATTATTGAAATTCTCGCAAATCCCATTTCTAGTTATCTCCCCTGGCAACGACCTGTTAGATATAAAATAAATAAAATAACAATGAAAAATAAAGATCTCTGTCTCCAAGCATAAACATTGTTCGACTTCTGATTATATTATATAGAGCAACGGAGTATACATTGCACATTGAAAATGAAAACAAAAACTGTAATAGGCGAACATAACTGCCATCTGCATCCTAAATGTTCAACGTTATATACAGTAAAACCTCTCTATAACGACCACTAATTTACCTCAAGTATTTTGTATTAAAAGCAGGTGGATGCTATAGGAGCGTTCTGTTTTACTTTCATCTTGCTTTAAGCAACCACCTGCCCAAACAACCAACTAATTAACACAACTTTGTGGTCGTTATAGAGGGGTTTTACTGTCAATCAAAATGTAGTAAGTTGAGCAACTTTTACTCAGTAAATATTCATGTAACAAACAATGGCATCATGACACTGTAGAGTCAGAGATATATTATTTCATGAGCACACAGGAAAGATCCTTACCAGACTGTTACTATAGGAGTATCTTGATCTTCTGTTTTTGTAAAGGCGTAGCAAGGCGTATTTTATGGTGTAAAGAGTTAACCCTTTATCTAATAAGGACGCCTTTTGATACCGTTATAAACAGAGAAGACCCTGATTAGTAGTAACATTTACTCAGTAAATAATCATGTGAGAAAAAAGACATCATGAAACTGTACAGTAAGATATACATGTATACAGTAAAACCTCTCCAAACCGGAATTCTAGTAGAGAAGAATTTAGATACTTTTAGGCAGGTGGCTGCTTAATGCAGGGTGAATGTCATACAGAAAGCTCCCAGAGGTGTCTTCTGTATTACTTTCACCCTACATTAAGCTGCCACCTGCCTTTAAAACGATATTTATATCAAATTTAACGCCCGGTGTAGATAGGTTTTACAGTATTGTTCCATAAGAAAACAGAGAAGACCCTGATCAGACTAATCTTGATCTTCCCTTTGTTTGCAAATGCGTAGAAAGGCGTAAAGGGCGTTATGGTGTAAAGGGTTAAATCTTTATCTAATAGAAACGCATGATTAGATCAGAGACGTTGCTCTGTTATCTTATAGAATTATATAGATCTGATTCTACAGTGTTTGCTCTGTCAAAGACAATATGTGGTGGTACGTAATTACACTATAGCTGACAAATATGCATGATGTCATATTGTTTACATGGCTATTAACCCATTCCCGCGTTTTGGCGCGTTTTGACGCCTCTGTAAAAGCCACTTTGTGAAACCGTTCTGACAAATAGAGCATTTGCTCCATAGGAGCAAATGCTCTATTTATCAGAATGGTTTCAATACTATACAATTCTAAATAATTTCTTTTCTCTGGTAAATGCTCCTTTTGGGTAGACGTTTTCAAAGAGGTTAGATCTAAAAATAACCTAAGTGGGAATGGGCTAATTAGGTAATTGATTAACTCTAGACGGCAGCAGTAAAGCAGTTGTCTTGCACGTTGTGAATGCCGTTACTTAGGTAGGGAATATACCGCTACAACACTGATATCAGTGTAGAGTAGAACCCCTCTAAAACGACTGCTTCATTAACCATGTAATAAATAATTAGCTTTTGAAATACAACAAACGGACGAACGATCAGTTACTGGTTATCCATTTCTCATCCGGTTCCAGGATACTTGCATTTATCCTTTTCCCTCGTGTAAAGGCGTTTCAAGCATTTGCAAACACAGCAGACCCAGATTCCATAGGAGTCGTTAAACGCTGTTTGCTTACGGTGTAATATAGATTTCATTCTACAGGTGTTTTTTGTCAAAGCAAACATTCCCCTGAAACGTTTATATCATAAAAATATAAATAATGAATATTTGACAAATGAGCAACTTGTACGACGTATTTTTGAAAGCACAAAAAATTACAGTCATATCGCACACAGCAGCTGTCATAATATTATATCACCGATAAGTAAGCACCGGCTGATTTTGGTCGCTCCCTTACCTCCCTTGTGATGACGTCACTTGCGACATTCGCGATATATGTCGTACTCGATATAGTATAGAATAGAAAAGAATCGTACGTAATGTGTTTCTGCTTCGTTTTTGAGTGCCAAAATGGTAATATGTGCTGCCTATGGGTGTAACTCCAAATTCGACTGAGACAAAATAGGATTATGTATATTTACATTACCAAAGAACGAGAAAATCAAGAAAACGTGATGTGAACGACTGAGGAAGGGACTGTGTATTCAAACTGATTCTTCCACATTGTTTGGTATTGGGTCAGCTTATGTTTTGTCTCGATGGCTGTTTTCCATGAACTATTTACTAGAGTAAATAATGCAGTCAATGACTTGGGTCTACAATTATGAAAAAGGCTATGTTACATTCTGTTATAAATGTGACTCATGTCTAGCACTGTTGGTTAATGGGCATTTCCTTCATCGAAATACTTTTAAAATGTTTTGCTAACAGCGTAATCCCAAATCACGCAGGAACTGTCTGACCATGGTCTGCTCTGATTGCTAATCCATCTTTAGATTCAATCAGGATTGTCTAGCTTCTCTGTAATCCCTGTAAATGAATATTCATGAGAACATGAAATCTTAATAAATATTCTTTAGAGAAAAGAGAATTATTAAACACCATTTAGCACTGTTGACAGCAGACACCAAATTTGCTTTAAAATAAATTTCCCAATACTTCCCCTAGTATATAAACGGTTTCACACACGTTTGCAAATAGAGTAGATCCAGATCGGACAGTTCATGTTGGAGCTGTCTGATCAGATTCCGCTATGATTGCGTATGAAATTATGTTGATCTAATCATATACTTTCTGTCAGATTCAATGAAAAGTTAACATTGTGAAAAAAATGTACACCATGAATATTCGTGTAAGAAATAATGATTTCATGGAAAATTTCTGTAATGACACATGAACACAGGAAAGTTTGTCTATGACAATAATTGTACAACCAGACCTACTGGTATATCATTTCATAAGCAAAAAGACAATACACTGATCAGGGAGCTACAAGAGGAGATGTCCGATTTGGATCTACTCTGTTATAAATTTGTTTGAATGCGTTTGATCTCTGTATACTATGTTTGCATTGACATAAACATGCACATGGAGGGGGAAGGGTTAATATTCACGAAGTGATTTACTCACACATATCTTTTTCATTAGGGAAATAGTTTATCATAAACTGGTATTTTGATTAAATACGATCCTTTTTGCCATATTGGAACATGGACAATATTGACCAGAAAAAAGTCATTCTGGATTAACAATTAATGCTAATTTGACGCGTTTTATATAGTTTTACTGATTATTACCTGCAAATTGCCAAAAACTAACTTTGAGGAAGAATGACCTTACTGGCGCCACAGTGATTGACCTTGACCGTTCTAGTTGATTCCCACATTTACATATTATACACAGTTGTGATGCAGCAGTGATAAACAATACTTAATATACAGGATGCGGGTTTTATGGCCTTGTAATAATTATTGACCCCCTGATGGGTATTTGACAAAGGACCACTGCGATAACTGACACCTGGAGGCTAGTGACACATTGGGTGCATTTAGCTACACACTTCTTGTGTGATATGGCTGGTACAATATGGCCTAAGGCTCAGAGAGCATGAATAGAAATGGTCGAGTTATTTATTCATTATTTAACACATTTTATGCAAATGGTACTGTGGCCGAGTAGAGATTGTGGTGAAATAAGTTGATAGGCTTTACTGTGTGGCTTGGTAGCTCAGTTGGTAGAGTGTTGGCATGGTAAGCCAGAGGCCCTGGGTTACAGCATGACCAGAGAAGTTCTAATGGCTATGTTTACTGTTGTTTCCCTACAGACCATAATTAAATTGCACATATACTCACAACAGTTTTAATGTATATGCATATAGACATTTTATTTGTAAAAATAAATTTGTAGTGAATCCGGTCATTGACTCAAAATTCACAAGCTTTAGAGACGTGAGTATATTAATAAAAACATTAAAAAAGTAATATTTTGATCCACCTTTTCCCTCTTTTGCCCAACGAAATACACATTTTGATATTTCCACCCTTACTCGATTTTCTGAAAGTAATGCCTCACTTTGGTATTGCAACTATTAAAGTAAATTAAATAAATAAGTTTATTATCTAATTGTTCTGTATTTTGGTGAAATTTCCTTTTCTCTAAAGTACATGCAGTTATACATCGTAATGAGAACGTCCCAGGCATTTCATCTGAACCCACTTTGCCTTTTATAAATTCCGATTTTACTAAGAGTTGTCCGATTTTGTCTAAATGTTCCCACTGATCTGAACCTACACTATTTGCTAATAATCTGGGTTCTAAGCTCATCCAATTTTATAGTCTTTGAATTAATAGTGTAAATTCAGGTAAAAGTACATGTATGAGTCATGCAGGAAACACCGCATACAAAACACACAACCGCCCAAACAGCACCACCACGACAAACAGCAAATGTACATGTATATAAAAGACACAAAGAGACACACGGACAAAACAAACAAACAATAGGGGGGAGATGGAAGTACCGCCTTTGAACGGTCAGTGACAAATGTCGTCGGGGGTTTAAACCGGTTTAAGGGCGCCCAACCTCACACTTATTTCATCGCTAACCTAAAAGAAAATAGTGTAAATAAACGTATCCCCTCTGACTTATCTACAACAACCGCGATGGCTAATACAGTGGTAAAGTGCATGTAAAACCAAAACATTTAAGTGAAACAAACTGTATCGACCTAACGCTAGTGTACTCAATGATTGAGCTGCAATCACAACTGTAGAAAAGTAATAAAGGGTACGACAAAAACGACAAAATAGCCGACGTCGTCCTCCTTCCGTTTCCGGATTTAAGAGGTGGCCTTCATAGAGTACTAAACTTTTCTTGTCGGCGTCCACATATCCGACGACCTCCTTCCGTTTCCGGATTGAAGAGGTCGCCGTCATAGAGTAATAAAGTAATAAAGTAATTTTTAAGATATACGACTTTTATAAAATTGATAATCAAGTATCATATTGTATTACACACGTAAAATAAATATCACACCCCATAAATAGTTTCCCCTACTCGATTAGTTTGTCACTTCCTATGGCTAATCCATAGACGTAATGTCTGGAAAAGTGTGAAAATAATTTTGGTATTTGTAGATACTGTGGAGTCGGGTTTTTAATAAATTTATAAGCAAACAGAACAAACCATAATCAAACGGTTCCCGTAGGCTCTGATCTGGTTCTACATTGTTTGCAGAGGCGTCAATATAAAGGAAAAGGTTAAAGGCATTTCGAAATGAATGTTGACCCATTAACCCCATGCTGTGTATTCTGTGTGCTTTATGGTGCCACACTGGAAATTTCAAAGCTGGATATCAATAGTGTGCTTGTTTGTGTTGATTAACGCCCGTTTCTGCTCCCTATGGGCTAATTGGACGCCCCAGAGAGAGGGAAGAGGATACAGAGAAACCCGGGCGTGATGCCCCACTCTTATTATCGACTGAGTTTCTCTGGTTCTTTTAGATGCCCAGTGTAAAGCACTGATACATCGGACCTCGGTTTATAGTCTCGTCCGAAGGACTTGGATATCAATAGTCAATTATCAAGTATCCCCTATGCAGCAGTATCTACAGGTAAATGAAATGATAGTTTGTGTTGTTTATCTTTGATTTCTTTACATATTGTTATGTGTGTTTCTGCAGTTAATTTATATGATTAAAAAAGTATTTATTATCATTATGATCATTTATTTTAATATTTTTATATTATGTGAGTCATTAATATGGTTTTATTATTTGCATTTAGTTGAAATTTAAGTGTGTTTGATGAAGACTTTTCTCCTTGCTATTAATTGTATTTATTTGAATTTGATTTTGAAAACAAATAATGATTTAAGTTAATCCAAATTATTGTCAATTAATAATTAATGTTACTCCAAAAATGAGTAACTCTTCTCAATTTCATTTGTTAGAAAAACTAATGATTTGTTTAATTGACTGATTATCAGATATTCACACCTAGAGCTAGACTTATTTCTAAATACCCTATTAACCCTTTCCCTGTTTGCTTTGACAAAAACTGATCTGAGTCTACTATGTTTGCTAATGCGTAAACCACGTTATTTCCATAAAGAGAAGTTTTAACTTTGATAATAACTGTGAAATCAAATCTATATCGTGTCAAAAGCAAACAGAACAGACCCTTATCAGACAGCTTCTATAGGAGCCGTCTGATCTGGGTCTGCTCTTATTTTAATGCGTAAAGACACATTGTTTCTATAAAGAGATGTTTTTGCTTTGACAAAAACTGTAGAATCAGATCTATACCATGTCAAAAGCAAACAGAGCAGACCCTGATCAGACGGCTTCTATAGGAGCCGTCTGATCTGGGTCTACTCTATTTGCTAATGTGTAAAAACAGGTTTAATTTTAGGGTTAAAAGACTTTTAAAGATATTTTTATTGGTCATTGCACACAAAAACTGGCATTATGTACTGACTAGCACTTTATTTGCCTATCTGCCTGGATCAAGGTATAATTGTATGACTTTATCTCATATGGTCATTGATCCCGACTGGACACTGCAGGAGCACTCAAAGGAATCAATAATCAGCACAGCTGGATACTGTTTATATAAGGGTCGCTTATATAAGGAGCTTTGAAATGCTTTTAAGTTTCTGTGTAAAGTCTTCCCTCTCAATGGGACCCCTGGTTGGCGAGCATCACAGGTGACGGCACGAACTAAGGGAGAAAATCGAGTACCCGAATGTCAAAGGGTACGGCGCGCAGTACAATCAAAATAAGATAAAAATGGGCAGAATCTTTTATACATTAGTGTTTAATTAACTGAATACTATCAGAATTTGACGAAAACCCAATCTGTTTACTTGACCTTTAAAGGCAATTTCTGATGCAGGAACCTTTAAATGAAAACTGATCGGGTTACAATATTCTGTGTTTGGACTAGTTGCCTTATAGTATATGAGTCGTAACCCTTTGAAGATGGGACCTGCATGCAACGAAATTTGCAAACAGTGTAGATCCAGATTGAGCGTCTAGTGTAACCCTCTGATCAGGACGTGTACTGTATGTCATTAAAAATCCTCTAACAAGTTAATGTTTTTCATACCGAGTGACTCTATAGTTTAATTTCAAAATACATTTCTCCTTCTTTACCCATGCCCTGTTGTATAATTACATATATCTATGGAGTGCACTGGTTGCACAATCAACTTGTAAATAGTGCAGACCCTGATGAGACAGCTCCTGCAGGAGCTGTCTCATCTGGGTCTTCACTATTTACAGGTAGGTATATTGACGCGAATAGCAAGCGAAGGGTTAAAGAGTTTCAGAAACATACTCACCTAGTTGTTTATCCGAATGCATTTGCAACCCATGTCAATGCATTTCCAAGACTGATCCATAATTGGACATTTTTCTAAAACGCTACAGTCTCTATCATCGATGCATTCTGAAACATTGACCAATTTTCTGCTATGTGTGGCCTGATATGCATTTAAACCCATTTTTCTGCTATGTGTGGCCTGATATGCATTTAAACCCATTCCCTCATAGGCCTTTTTCTTAGATCGTACCTCTTTTGATTGAATCTAAAAAGGGAGCATTTACTAGAGAAAAGGAATCATTGAGAATTGTGTAATATTCAAACCATTGCTCTATTTATCACAATGGTTTCAACGAGTGCTTTTACAGAGGCGTCACAGAGTGTCAATATGAGGGAATGTGTTAAACAGCTTGGATACAAATGAGAGACCGAGTTTCCCCGGATATTCCCTGTATCAAATATGTTTGCAACTGATGAGGACCCAATCTGTTTCAAACATGGAGTCTCTTTGAGCCTTGAAAACACAGGAAATAATAAAAAGTAGATCTGAGATAGTAGAAAGAGAAGACACATATTTCGACGAATTCAAAAGATTAACGGTTTTCCCAGTTTGCAAATGAAATAATTGACACATGTATTACAAAATGACCTGACTATTAACTTGAAAATGGTATTATTTGGTTGCGTATTAATAATAAATCCAGGTACTAGAGTTTCTCGTCTTTAACAACCGCATTTTATATATGTACGTACAAGAAACATCGCCATCATCGCCATCATCATTAACGTGGTCTATTATAAGATTAGTTATCATGATCAATAACAGCATGCGTTTGCAACACTGCAAGGAATTCACCACAATACAACCTTCATCATCATCATCATTAGCATAATTCATCATAATTATCAGCAACACTGCAAGGAATTCACCACAATACAACCATCATCATCATCATCATTAGCATAATTCATCATCATTATCAAATCATCCTAGAAGGTGTGGTGATATGATTATGACATTTGATTGTCCGGGACACGTTTCAAGTGAGCGTCTGTTATGTTCATTTCCAGCTTATGTGTACAGTTGATGCATACATGACCTAAATACGTGTGCAATACAAACCCTCAGCCAGCTGTAAAACATTATGTTTGCGTAAATTATGATCTGTTATAAATGTTATGTTCGTTGGCATCATTCAAACTCTTGTTAACCTATCGACAGGGATCCGAGTTTCACGGCGTGTCATCTAGATCTTACCTGTATGTAATTGACAGCCATACCGAGCTTAGCAAGCAAAGGGCCACAGATGAACGTCCGTACTCATATTCTAAAATCCTATTTTGTGACCACTCATTAGAATCGTCTCTTCGAGACGATTCTAAAGAGTGATCACAACATCTGGTTTGGTGGAGATATAAAGAAGTTATTCTTAAAAATGTTTTTTTACGCATCTTACCTTGACCTCTGAAATCGGTATAGTAAGCATGCATGAAAGACATCGAAACACTATCTAGAAGTGTATGTTGTTAATGGATTTATTCGGTTCAAATGAAATAACTCTACAGATGCCGAAGTTATGTTTAGCACAACGACATTTACGACAACAACAACAATAAGAATTGTCACTATGACTAAGACAATACTTATTACGATAGGTGCATCACCAAGAGTGCACACATGGCAGTTCAACCTTCTTCTCCAAACAACTTGGATATTGATGAGACGCAGATACGCGGAGACTCTCGAAATTCCGTCTTGGTTCATTAACGCACTAACACAAGCTAAACAACTGCGGCAAGTTTTATCATGGCGGTGCCATCGTCCACCGATAGTGAAATCAGGGAATGATTAAACGTTGTCTGTAACCCTGAGTTACGATTATTCAACAAAGCAGGTGTTAAGTGATTGTGTTGCGACCGTAAAAAGTCGCCATGTACTTCGTTCTTTGTGTTGTTTCTGGTCCTTTGGGATCATTAATTTCATTGTTACTATTTATGAAAATTGAATACTGCTTTTAAACCGATGCAAGGGGCGTAAGTAGTGTTTCACTTTTAATAACTGCTCATAAACAGACTTAACTTAATAAAACCGAGTCTGCATTTTTCTCTTTTTGCATTGCTGCTTTAGCTTTCGAAGGATCTCCTATTATCAGAATTTGATATACGTTTCGTGTTTAACCCTTCGCTTGCTGAATTTTAAAATACATTTCTCCTTCTTTACCCATGCCCTGTTGTATAATTACATATATCTTCACTGTGTACACGTATTTCGCTGTGCAATCACTGCTGTGGAGTGCACTGGTTGCACAATCAACTTGTAAATAGTGCAGACCCTGATGAGACAGCTCCTGCAGGAGCTGTCTCATCTGGGTCTCCACTATTTACAGGTACGTATATTGACGTGAATAGCAAGCGAAGGGTTAAAAGTGTTTGGTGCCGTGCCTTTTTGTGTGTGGCTGTTTCTGCTTGACTGTTTTATCCGCTTGTTGATTAACTGTAAGGAAAATCCTTAATATGTGACCGTTATTTTGCGTAAGGTGTTGACAATTGAAAGCATCTTCACAAGTTGGTCTATCTTGAATATTTTGTCTGAAACATGATTACATAGGTTGTGTTACTGAACATCTTATCTGCTTCCAAACTACCGTATTCCCACTTAAAAAACTTTAGAAAAAACACCTCTTACTTCTGTGGGAGGCGACCATCGATGAAACTATCATCCAATTTCTGAATTCGAAAAGAATGAACGTCGAATATTGCAAGCAAGGAACATTTTATTTTCTCTGGCAAAGGTTTTTTCTATTAATTTAACTATTTTATCCTTTATAAGATCGTGAGGTAGAGTAGTATAGAGTGTAGAGAAATCATAAAAGCTCAATGAAGAAATGTTCTAGTGTTCATTTTAAAGTTTATTTAAAATAGCATTAGAATTTATTATGAACCAAAAACATTACTTCCAGAAGTTTCCTTAATTTTATCACAGTAACGTTTAACATCTTCTTTGATAGTAGTTAGACATGACGTCAAAAGTTTAGATAGTTTAGTAGTAGTACAACAACTAAAGTTAGCAATAAAACGCACATTATAAGGGTTTATATGTAGCTTCAGAATCCAGTTCATAGTAGAAAGTTTATGTTGTTTTATGTTAGGATCAGCCTTAAAAGTATTGCGCATTTTAACATATTCCGAGGCTATATCTTTTTCAACTAAATAAAGTTATTAAAGAACTATTTCAGAAGTACTCGTATGTTCTGTGAGCTTAATCCTAACCCGAACGACCTTACCGCAACTTTCCAGGCAAAATTGACAATAAGCATGTAAGCATATATTTGAATTTCATCGTTGACCTTAAATTGATACTGACTTTGAAATGTTTTTGATCAACGAAATGAAATAGTACTTTTTATGGTTCATCGTATAGCAGTTATATTGACAAATATTTAAAAGCTATAGCTCTGTTGTAACTTATTTGGGAGAGGCTGGCATGTTGGTTGACAACTTGTATTGTTTTCAAATAAGTAATTAGAATACTAATGAAAAAGAAGTAAAGTCAAGCAGGCAAAGCCACATACAAGACGCAACCACCACCAAAACATCGATAGATAGCATGATAGCATGATACACACGCACGCACGCACGCACGCACACACACACACATAGAACTACACACACACACAGGCACCCCACACACACCAAACACACGCATATACACGAGATGAACACAACAACAAACACACAAAGACTAGAGATAAACATTCCACACATGAACAAAAGCACAAGTTCAAAGACACAAGGCAAACAAAAGCAAGGGTGACAAAGAGAATACCGCCTTGGCACGGTCAGTAGCAGTAGCAAAATCACCACTGGGGGTTTAGACCGGTTTACGGACGTACTAACCTCACATTAAACCGTGTCATTTCCGTATTAATGCCAAGGTCACTCATTCATTGATCACCTTGCCGGTGTCACAACAGATTAAATCTCACGGATGACCCCTGAAAGACCAATTTCCGTAGTCCGATACGGATGCAAACAGCAGTGTGACTACGGGTTTTGACGTACCTATGGTAATATAGTGTAGTGTTAGGCCACGAGGGATACGGATTGTTCCGGTACGACACGGTTTAAAACGGAAATGACACGATTTAATACGGAACGATACCTCTTAGTGTCACTGCACTGTAATAAGTACGGCTCATTACGGTTTAAGTACGGACTAAAACAAATTAGTACGTTCTAAT
This sequence comes from Azorinus chamasolen, assembly GCA_963576725.1. Taxonomy (NCBI): domain Eukaryota; kingdom Metazoa; phylum Mollusca; class Bivalvia; order Cardiida; family Solecurtidae; genus Azorinus; species Azorinus chamasolen. Next base: position 21,589,861 of record OY755252.1, read on the forward strand.
ACGGTTTAGTAAGTATGAACTACGGTTGTTTGATCCGTGGTCAAATTTTGAACATGTTAAAAAATTGTCACGTATATACAAGTACTACTACGTATGTCTACGGCTAAAATGCGGAAAGCTACGGACCAGTACAGATTGGCACGAATGATGCCGGGTCGTATCCGTAGCTAATCCGGTGTCAACTCCGTGAATGTGTGACCGTCAAAGCCCGTTGTCACACCATTGTATGCGGTACGGAAATTGGTATTTCTTGGATCGTCAGTGAGATGTAATACGTAGTGGAACCGGCGATGTGATCCGTGAATGTGTGACCTAGGCATTAGTCACTCTATTTGATACACACTATTTTTTCCCTTTGACTTTCTCGGTCGCGATGTTTCTCTTTATCTCTCTTTGTCTCTGTATCTCATTCTTAGTGTGTCTGTCTCTGTGTATGTCTATGTGTGTCCACCTCTCTTCTGATCACGCGCCAATGTTAAATGATTAGTCTTCGGACAGTAACATTCATATCGTATGACCCACTATTTATCTAGACACTCTTTCCATCGTCTCTCACATTTACATTCCTCTGGTATCTTTCATTCATTCTCCCGTGTATCTTAGAGTCATGCATTTCTGCTCTCTCTCTCTGGCTTCCTCTCTGTGTGTCGCTGTCACTCTTTATGTCTATCTGCCTCTCTTCGATTCCCTTTAATTCTTTCTATCTCTATGTCTGTCTGTCTATCTCTGTCTGTATCTATCACAGTCTCTGTTTCATTGTCTTTCTTTCTTATTCTCTCTTTTTCTATCTGTCCCGGTTCTCTATCTCTCTCTTCCTGTGTGTGTGTGTCTCTCTCTGTTCCTGTTTCTGCCAGTCTGTCTGTCTGTCTTTCTATCTATCTATCTATCTATCTATCTATCTATCTATCTATCTATCTATCTATCTATCTATCTATCTATATCTATCTATCATCTATCTATTATCTATCTATCTATCTATCTATCTATCTATCAATACCTATCCATATGTCTGTCGCTCTGTCTCTGTCTCTCTGTCTCTGTCTATGTATCTGTCTCTGGTTGTCTGTCTTTCTGTATATGCATATAGGTTAGCAATTATTACGCTAATTGTTTCATAACTTAAAGATGGTATCATCTTAATTAGAAGTTCTCAGCTCAGTACTGTATGCATGTTTGAATACAAACGGATAAGGTAAAGATATAAATCGTCTGCTGTGTGATAATATATATAATGACGAAATTGCTAATTAGTACTTGCATGGGCTATCACTGTATACAACTCAATAAAGTGAGATGACGATTGTACATAGCAAATATATACAAGAGTGGATATGATTTACTGAAATAACACGGTTTAACACTGAGCGACACGTGGCTGGGCGTGTGCACAGTGCACTGCGTATGAACAACGGTTTTCTAGGTATATATATATATCCTGAAATTGGGAGATCCTTCGAAAGCAAAAGTAGCAATGAGAAAAGAGAAAATTCCAGACGCGGTCGAATACCGAATAGCACGGATGTACTACGGTTGTTTGATCCGTGGTCGAAATTTGAACATGTGAAAACATTGTCACGGTTACATAAGTACTACTACGTATAACTACGGCTAAATCACAGAAAACTACGGTTTTACAAGTTCTACTACGTATGACTACGGCTAAAGTACAGAAAGATACGGACCAATACAGATTGCCATGAATTATGTCGGGTCGTATCCGTAGCTAATCCGGCGTCAAATCCCTGAATGTGCGACCTAGGTATTACAGAGAGAGTTACACCGGAGAGATAGACATACGTATGAAAAACTACATGTACTTGAGAAACAGAGAGAAAGAGTGATAGAGAGAAATTGACAGCTACAGAGAGAGAGAAGAAACAGAAAAAAGAGACTGATAAAGGGAGACACAGAGACAGAGAGACTCAGGGGACAGAGAGATGTACATACACAGGCAGGGATGGTGTCAATGACCGTGGCATAGAGAGAGTGTGATAGTGAGAGAGAGACGGTGGAAATGATAGTTGGAAGGACAAGAAAAGGGATATGGAAGAGAAACAGGCAACAGAGGCCAGTGAGAGAGAGAGAGAGTGTTATGTGACACGAACTATACTATCCGAAAACTAATCTGTTTAAACTTGGTGCATAATCATAAAAGAGAGGAGTGACAAGGACAGACAAACAAAGAGAGACAGAGATAGACAGACGGAAAAGAGACAGAGGTATAAGAGGCAGTTATAGAGATAGAGATATACAGTGACAGGCACAGGGAGAGTGTGATACATAAACAGAGAGTGACAGAGACAGAGAGATAGGGAGACAGGGAGAATGTAATGGTGTCGGGGATATATAGAGACAGAAAGAGGGAGAGACACAGAATCAGAGAGAAATTGAGAGAGAATGCGACAGAGGGAGAACTGATTGTGACAGAGACATGCAGCGAGGGTGCCAAAAAGAGAGACAATTGGGAAAGACAGTGAATAAAGTGGTTTATGATGCGAAAACTAATATTTTACAATAAGCACATAAGCACGTTATACTCTGTCACAAAACTTATAGACTATAAATTAGAATGGACTATTCCGAAATGCAAACAGGTCAAGATTATCGTGAATATGTAGGGATTGTTCTAAATAAAATTGTTACATGACAAATAGTGCAGATCCTGGTAAGAGGCTCCTCTAGGAACCCTCTTATCTGGGTCTACACTGTTTGAAAAGGACATCAGTGACTCGTATCCCGCAAAGTAATAGTTAAAGACACACATTGGTTGTGTGTGTGTGTGTGTGTGTGACATGCTGTCTATCGATGTGTTGGTGGTGATTGCGTCTTGTATGTGACTTTCTACTGTATGTGTGTGTATGAGTATAAATTGCTATATAAATTGCTTTCTGTGTTTTGGTGATAGTGGCGTTTTGTGTGTGGCTTTTCCTGCTTGATTTTACTACTTTTTCATTTATGTTGCAATAATAATCTAGAAACCATGTTAATGAAAGCAAATTCAGCTAAATATCACTGTGAGCACATTAAGATTGGTTACGAAATGCATGACTTCATAAACATATCAATCATTGGCTCGTGTTTTTTTTATCGGCCAAACATTCAAGGGCGAGCATTATAGGCTCAAAACTAGTTAATGACCTTATATGAAGTCATTCAGAGAAAACAAATCTATAGATATGCTTGATCTAGAATGTCTTATGGTAATAGTGATATGATATAAGATTGTGCATAGATGTTTCGTGAATGTAAATTCGGTATGTGACTTGCAAACTCAAACTGCGATGTCTGTCGTGTTGTGGGCAAATCAGAAATGATCCATGAATAGAAACCTGCTATTCGTCTCGAATTGCTGTGTAAAAAGCGATTTATATAAGTCGCTAAGGTACACAAAACTTCATTAACAAGAAAGATAGTACATATGTATTTTGCGATAGTATCTTCCATGTTGTTTCTAGGAGTATTTCTTACAACCTTTGTTCCTTTTATTCGGCATTCTATTAAAAGAAATGTACGTTTCACCAGAGCAACATATAAGCTAGCGTACACAAATGCTAAAATCGTCATTTTCCCACCAAACCCTATTTTGTGACTCCTCTTTATAATCGCATAGAAGAAAAAAATCTAAAGAGAGCTATCAAAACATAGGGTTTGGTTGAAAAATAAAGAATTTCTTCTTGAAAATGTTTGACTTCATGCATCGTATCTTGCCCTCTGTTGGGTGTTTGAATATTTACGGTTTTATACATCTTATCTGGACATCTGCGTTTCATAGCATATACCATTTTTAACGTTTGTAATCGCAGTACATATGCCAGTTTGCAAACAGCCTGGATTCAGACCAGAGCACTTTTCGTTTACCTTTCGAAATTCAGAGATCACACTATAAGTAACTTAACATCTCAAAAAGGAGAGTGATTTGACTACAACTAAGAATGGAAACTACACACATCTCAAGGCGGATTTGTATCGCTGGATCAAACATCGTGCTCAGTTTATGTTGCTTCGGACCATTCAGACCTTTTCCAAGTACAATATAGAACGAAGTTGATATCGTTTGTTTTTCTATTCGACTATTCAAACCGGGTTGAAATAAACAAGGTTTTACAAGCATTACACTCACTGCAAAAACTGATCACGAAACGTTTGGAAATAGTTCTTACCCCTGGGTTCTTCATTTCTGACACCATCTCTGAATCGGCAGCTGGTGTACGAACTTAACAGACACAGAGCAAAAAGTGGCACTAACTGTGTCATCCTCTTACGCAGCGTTTGAATTAAATGCAATACTGAAACAGAGTAGCAATAACTAAAATCGTCATTTCTAATTGCAAAAGTAGACAGTCCAACAGGAAAACCACACACAAGGCGCTACTACAACCAAAACATCGATAGAAAATAAATGATACACACGCGCGCGCATGCACACATACGCGCAATATATAGATTAAAAAAACCCAAAAAACATACAAGTACAAAGAAACAAAACAACCATAAATTGACTTCTGTATTTGCCACCGCAGTTATTGTAGATTAGTCAGAGAGGGGACAAGGTTATTTACACTGTTTATTAGTGTGGGGATGGAATAAGTGTGAGGTTGGGCGCCCCTAAACCGGTTATGTTTTGGTGGTGGTTGCGTCTTGCATGTGGCTTTGCCTGCTTGACTTTACTACTTTTCCATTAACCCCAGTGACATTTGTCACTGACCGTTCCAAGGCGGTACTTCCATCTTCCCCCTATTGTTCGTTTGTTATGTCTGTGCGTCTCTTTGTGTCTTTTATATATATACATTTGCTGTTTGTCGTTGTGGTGCTGTTTAGGCGGTTGTGTGTTTTGTATGCGGTGTTTCCTGCATGACTCATACACGTACTTTTACTACTTTTTCACATAACAGTAAGGGTGATAAAGAGAGTACCAACTTGGAATGATCAGAAGAAAAAACACCACTGGGGGTTTAAACCGGTCCTATTTTGTAACTACATGTACTCTTTAGAATCGGCTTGAACATCTGGTTTGGTGAGAAAATAAATGAGATATTCTTGAAAATGTTTTAACTTACGGATTATATGTTGTCTTTTTCTGAATAGCATTTATAAGTATCACTCAATCAATGACGACTTTATGCAGTACTAAAGATTTAAGACTGAATAATGAGAAGTACGGTGCAAGTCCTGATCAGAGAGTCTCTGCCTAGAAATATGTACGAGAAATGCATGTGTCATACAATTCATATTCGAAATAATAAAGTTCTTCGTTTTTATCCTTAGCCAAGCGAAGATATCGGACGAGAATCTTTACTGTTTCTTATTTCACTGTCACATGTTTTCACCAGCAAATTGTTTCAATTTGCATAACTTTACCTTATAATGGAGTTCAACAATTAATAGCCAACCGTTAAAATACGCAAAAACATACTTTGCGCCAGTGTATGAAAAATGGATCAGCTGCTTTGCATGGGAAGCATAAACATTTCGACAAAAATCCTCTTCCGTCATTTGATAATGTCAGAGAATACACCGTTGTCAGGTTTGATGATGAATTACTGCGGATTTAATAAGTGCCAAACAGTAAAACGGACTAAACCCTGATCATATGCTACATTTTCAGCGCGCCGGTTAGTATTGTAAAACACTGTTTGCAAATACATACTTTACATTTCTCACGCTTATAAATTTCAACTTACATACCATAAATGCGTTGCAGTCCTATAATTGTTGTACACACTGATACGTCTATGAGCCTTTGTGCTAGTGCTGCATATTTATTTGAATATTTGAAGACAAAGTAAGTATTAGCTTGATTAAATATTTCAATATCGATTCAAAACCAGTTATATTAGATACAAATGATAACGGTTAGTCTGTATTAATAGCGAACATTAGCTATTTTTTCATAGCACTTTATGAACGAAAATCAAAACAGATAACTAAACAGACGTCTGACGAACATATGTCTCAATTAATACACCCTTTAACCATACTCAATGAATACGCCGTTCTACGCCTTTGCAAACAGAGAAGATCCATGCCAGACGCCTCAAGTATGTTCGATGAGATATATGGCTTCTTGGTATATTGCCTTTTACTTGCTAGCAGTGTCAGTCATGCAATTGTTAATGCTGTTGTAAAAATGTCGAAGTCAATCTCTTCAATACCAAGAATGTAACAAAATGTAACAAAACAAATAACTAAACGTTACGACAATTCATTTGAAAGAAGATACCTTCACAAAACACCATCTGAAGCAAACTATCAGACTTTTACGGCAACCTATCAGGTCAATACAATGCCTGAAAAGACACAAATGCCAAATCATTTAAATGTTTGTGTTTCTAAGTGTCTCACTTGTATCCGGGAGAGACTGTGATTTGAACCCCGGAGCTCCGGACTTGTAGTCAAACGGGTTACCACTAGACTACCGCACACCATGTGCATGAAAACCTTACGTCATTCAGTATCTACATGTTTTCCTATGTCTAGCATATGAAATCGACTTTCCGCAAGGGCAACGTTTTTCCTTCTTTTCGTGCACTCCTTTCATGTGTGTCTTCAGGGAGTTCGTGGTCTTATAGTTTTTATTGCATTCGCAAGTCTGGGTTCCTGACTGCCACAAGTATTCATGTGGCGTTTCAAGCTGTGTTTGAAAGCAAATTCCTTTTTGCACATGGTGCAAGAGTATGGTATTGCATCCATGTTGATTGTTCACATGTCCAAGATACGCTGCCCTTTCATAAAACGTCTTGTGACATATTGCAAAGGTGAACTTGGCATCGTTTGTGTGAACCATGGCCCTGTGTCTTCGAAGTGAAAAACGTGTATTAAAGCATTTAGAGCACACGTCACACTGCACCTTGATACATTTATGCACAGTCTTTTTGTGTCGGTACATGTTTCCGCGCGAACGGGATGTGTACGGACATGAATTATACATCAGCTTTTGTATCATCCTTGCTCGTGCCCCTGTGCTGGCATCGACATTCTCTAATGCGACGTGTGAACTGCTTGTGGAATTTTCAGTAGAAGGGGGCTGATGCGCCTGCTTGACAGTGTTGTTATTATTATCGTCCTGAAACATAAGATACATGTACGGCTTCAACACAAAGTATGAAATAGGAAGTTAATTTTGTCCACCCATCAATTTTTAGAATAATAGGGAAATAAAAGCTTATCTGATCACTTTAAGATAATAATAGTACCAAATCAAAATAACTCAAAATGAGTCAACTTCATTTATCATATTAAGAGAAATTGGTCTAAATGCAAGTAAACAATAACTAAGATCCGGACATTTTTTATAACACACAATGTTTCAAACAGTTTCAAGTAACAATCTATATCACATGTAATACACTAAAATATTTACCGTGTCTGTTCCACTACCGTCTGTTCCTGCTACTCAGTCTTCAAATGAAATGTTTAACTACTTCATTATTGCTGTGGTCAACTGGTAAGAGAGGTCTTGTTATACAAGCCATCTACATTCAATCTTCTAAGCAGTGATGAGATGCTACGGTATGTTGACAGACATGATGACAGTATCAATGCTGTTTCATCATCACTAATATTTTAAGAAATGCTTCGGCATATACAAAATGAATACGAATACCTTGCAGATATACATAAGAACTAACCTTTCGTCCTCATTCCGGTCATTTTTTCTAGAAAAGGCACGTTGATGTAAGTAAATAATGAAACGTTTACATAAAATGTTGCGAACCATCCACTGGACGTCGTTGCGAACCGCCTCTCGTGATACTTCGTTGGCCCACAGTGATCATATACACTTTGATGATAGTTTTCTAATAACATCGTACCACATATATGACTATTCTGTAATAAAATTATAAGAGACCGTTTCATTCACTATAACAAAGATTTTAGTAGTTATTAACTGTAAAACACAATGTGTATGATACGATACATAGGCACACTAACAAACAGACTGAACGAAATCAGCCTCAATTCTATCCACAGTTTCAGAATATAACCAAAAAAATTGTATCAAGTTTAATCACTGACGAAAATGATTTGTATGGCAAATGCATGGCAAACAGTGCGGACAAAGGGCTCAATCGGGAGACTTTGATCAGGGTCTACACAGTTTGAAAATGCCTGTATACTCGTTTTCCAAGCATTAATGATTTTGGTGGTGGTTGCGTCTTGCATGTGGCTTTGCCTGCTTGACTTTACTACTTTTCCATTTATACATGTATAACACGTTTGTTTTGTAATCATGTAACTTTCAGTTGATTTTCACAGTTTGTGACTTGCATCTCATGTGTGTGTCTTTGTAATAAAATGCAGTAAAACCTCTTTATAACGGCATTAACGTAATTAACGGCCACTAAATTGTATTAAATAGTTGGTATTTAGGGTAGGTGGCTGCTTAAAGCAAGGTGAAAGTAAAACAGAACGCTCCTATACAGCCATCTGCCGTTAACCGAAACTACTTGATGTAATTTAGTGGCCGTTATAGAGAGATTTTACTGTATTTCATTTCCAATCCAAATCCACAATTGGTGACAAGGCATTTGTATGAACACTGCAGATTCAATGATTTTTGAGATTGTTGTTGATATGTTTGAAATAGATTTTCTTTATTTAATATTTAGCCCTCTACGAAGGCGACCTATTAAATCCGGAAGCGGAAGGCGGACGTCAAATATTTGTACTATCCCGTTTTTGTCGTATCCTTTATTACTTTTCTACAGTTACCCTGTTTGTAGCTCAATCATAGAGTACACTAGCGAAAGGTGGATACAGTTTGTTTCACTTAAATTTGTTTCGTTTTACATGTTAATCTACCACTTTATTTTTTTCGCGGTTGTTTTAGCTTAGTCGGAGAGGGGGTACGTTTATTTACACTGTTTGTCTGTAAGGGTGGGGATGGAATAAGTATGAGATTGGTCGCCCCTAAACCGGTTTAAACCCAAGTGACTTTTGTCACTGACAGTTTCAAGGCGGTGCATCTATCTTCGCCCTATTTTTTGTTTCGTATTTAGACGTCTCTTTAAATTGTTGGTATGTACATTTGCTGTGTTTTCTTGTGTTGTTGTTCGGGTGGATGTTTGTTCTGTATGTGTGTTTCCTGCACGACTCATATTTGTACTTGCGTAAAAAAGAACAGCTTTCTTTATAGAAACACCAAAGTGAACGTGTTCCGTTTTATCATGGTTGTTTTGCCAGTCCTGTGACGATATTCTGTGTATATTTAATTATATCATTTGAAAGCAAAGGTAGCAATGCTAAAAGAGAAAATTGCAGACTCGGTTTTATTGAGTCTGTTCAGGCGTAGCATTTAAAAGTGCAACACTACTCAACTATTCACGCCCCCTAGCACTGGATTAAGCAGTATTCAACTTTTAAAACCAATAACATCAAAACTTATTTTCCCGAAGTACAAGAAATATAACAACAATGAGAATAAGTGGTGATTTTGCTACTGACCGTGCCAAGGCGGTTCTCTCTTTGTCTCCCTTACTTTTGTTTGTCTTGTGTCTGTGCTTGTGTTTTGTTCATGTTTGTCTCTGGTGCTTGTAGAGTCTGTGAGTACTTGAGCTGGGTAAGTCATGATGGTGATATTAGATTTCGATTAATTTTGCATAAATATCCAAACTGCCCATTAACCCCTGAACTGAAATAAGAGACGGGTCTAATTTATCATATGCATATAGTTTAGATCCAGATGAGACGCCGAGTAACTCCGGTACATCATATCTATCTTTATATAAAGAAATATAAGAAATGCCTACTCTAAATCTTGAAAACCTGTTTGTTGAGCAGACGGCGAAGGTTGAATTGAAAGGACGCAGAGTAACGCTTTCAACAGTTTAAAAATTTAGCAATCATAATTTAGCAATAGAATCAACATACCAAAGTGTAAGAACACATATTGACAGCATGATAAGATTTACTCACACAGCCTTTGCAAACCTTGAAATAATTATTGGGATAACAAGAGATGATTGAGATGTAGATTGAACGGATTCGATACTACCACGTCGTCTTGTCACTTTCATCCAATTCTTCTTCGAAATGAATTGCCTTAAGCTAGATTACAAATATACTTATTGGTACAAATGTATCAGTAACGAAGGCTCATCATTAAACAAGACAGTCACGTACACGTGCATGTAGACTGTAGACGCAAGATAATATCGTGCGAATTTACTCCATTATTAACGTCTATATAAAAATAGACCACGAAGAGTTTTTATCAAAAGTATTCTACATACAGCTTTCACACTATATTTAGAACAGTAGGTCAGACATATTTTACCGTTTGTGTAACAGATTGCCTTTGGCCTACTGGTCTCGTTATGGTCCGAAACACGCTTCGAAAGCAAAGGAAACTAGTGATTTGGTTTATAAACGTGATTTGCTTAAGTCCAAGTAAGTATTTATTTCACATTTGCATGAGTTTCGTCTGACAAATCATATTACATTTTTACACTGTTTGTTTAACTATGGTGTGGTTGAGACACGTGTGAGGTAAGGTCCTCATTAATCTAGTTTAAAGCCCAAGTGGCGTGTGTGTGCGTGGTGTGTGTGTGTGTTTGTGTTTGTATTTGAGTATATATGTATGCGTCTCACCTATTTTATATCGGTATTTTGGTAATGAATGCGTCGTATGTCTGGCTTTTCCCGCTTGAATTTTCTATATTTCTTGAATACTAAATCTAATGCTCTGTTTGATAATATGCTACTATATCAGAGTTACTAAATTCATACCGACTTTGTCTCATAGTGCACTGGAGACAACATTCTATGAAAAACAAATAAGGAGAGGTATATATTTCCTCTGTCTAATGTGATAGATACTGTGCTGATACTGATATAGTGAAATCAGATACATTTGCAATTCATCCCCCGCATCTCAACAGAAGAATTAAAGAAAATGTATCCATGGGACACGGATACCACCGAATTTTTCTAAAGTGCAGAAACTCCATACTAATGCCCTATGCAAGATATAAGGAAGCTGGCATGTGTGATTCCTAAAAAAGTGAAATTATTTGATAGTGAGGACGACGACGACGCAAAACGAGAAGTGATCCCCATTTGTTGTGTCTGCGAAATGTAGGCGACACAATGATTTACCATCAGCTAATATTTCGATATTTCTGTAAATACTAGAATTACAAATGCATAATAATATAACCATAATCAGGGAGAAGATTTGCAAACAATCACCAAAATTCAATCAAAGTGTCGGCAAACAGGAAGAAGATGAACGACAGACCTGAAAAGGGGGAAACACGGTACAACTGAATATGATCATTCCAGCTTACACAAGCCAATATATATTTGATTTTTACAGGACGTGCGTACGGACGTACGGGGTATACGTTCGTTTGTACCTAGGTATTAACGTTAGAACGGACATAATTAAAACTTAATGATCCCATCGCATAACGGCGGGGGTATAAAACGCACCCTTCAAAAAGTTATTCAATCTTTAGCTATTCTAAAGTTCGAAATAAAATAGCAATATGTGCATACAACAATTAATATTGCTGGTAACTGCATTTCAGCAAGTTGCTATTATACAAGTTGCTATTATACAAGTTGTCCTAATAAGTGGGTCGCATTCAACGGAAACTGTTACCTGTTCGGTCACGGCGATGTGATGACTTTCAATGACGCCAAGGTAAGTTGAAACCTAGCCTCATTCAAAGGACGCCTCAGTGTATTCAAATGAAACCAATGTAAAGTTAGAAGTTACAGTGAAAAGTTACAGTGAATTTTAATAAAGTCAAGATAAGGTTGCTACACAACCTTTATGGTACAATATCACTCAAAGGCAGTTACGGTGACTTTAAATGAAGCTTATGTAGAGCTGATACACAACCTACATCAAAGTAACTTTCATCTAAGGTAAAGTTGACTACGAAAGACCGGCGGTGACATTTCCACTTCAAGATTTCACACAATAGAATTCATGATTTCACGATTTCACAATTTCATGATTTCATGATATCATGATTTCACGATTTCACGATTTCACGATTTCACTTCAAAATTTCACAATTTCACGATTTCACGATTTCACAATTTCAAGATTTCACGACTTCACAATTTCTCGATTTCGCAATTTCAACCTCATGTAGAATCTTTTAGCCACGTGGCACGCTGACGTAATTAAGGCAACAGAGTGGCTCTCGCCCTTGAAATCAGGATGGCAATTTGAAATCCATAAATACACCTTTCTACGCCTTTGCAAACAGGCTAGACCCAGCTCAGACGACTCCTATAGGATTTAATCTTATTTAAAATCCATGATGTCATTATTTCTTACAGTTTATTATTAATTAAATTCTCCTCCAGTACAGTGTCATACAAACATAAGACAATGATTTAACACAATAAACACATGATTGGCAATTCTCATGCATGAATATTCATGCAGGAAAGGGTTAAACAATATTGATGGTGGACCTGAGGACAAGCTACATGCAAAATATGAAGGCCCTCGGCCCTACAGTTCTGGAAGGGAAGATTGTCATAGTTTTCCGCCATTTCTTTCATCGTGGCTTTTACTTCAACATGTGCGTTTTGATGACGTCATAACAATTCAAATGGACTAAATGAAATCATGAAATCGTGAAATTGTGAAATCATGAAATTGTGAAATCGTGAAATTGTGAAATCGTGAAATTTTGAAGTGAAATCGTGAAATCGTGAAATCGTGAAATTGTGAAATCGTGAAATTGTGAAATCGTGAAATTGTTAAATCGTGAAATTGTGAAATTTTGAAGAGAAATCGTGAAATCGTGAAATTGTGAAATTGTGAAATTTTGAAGAGAAATCGTGAAATCGTGAAATTGTGAAATCGTGAAATTTTGAAATTGTGAAATCGTGAAATCGTGAAATTGTGAAATTTTGAAGTGAAATCGTGAAATTGTGAAATCGTGAAATTATGAAATCGTGAAATTTTGAAGTGAAATCGTGAAATTGTGAAATCATGAAATCCTGAAATCATGAAATTTTGAAGTGAAATCGTGAAATCGTGAAATTGTGAAATCGTGAAATTTTGAAGTGAAATCGTGAAATCGTGAAATTGTGAAATCATGAAATCGTGAAATCATGAATTGCTTTGTGTGAAATCTTGAAATGGAAATGTCACCGCCGGTCTTTCGTAGTTGACACTCAATCTGCTTCAATGGATATTACATTGATTTTATATACACTCACTTAAAATATATAAAGTGAAAATAATATCAATAGCTTCAGGAGATGACTTTTGATATTTCTCAAGCAAACAGTGCATAGAATAATCAAGAGGGTCATCTGCCATTTGTTCTGGGTCGCGCCGTTTGGGTACGTCCTTATTGCATAATTACCTCTTGAATATCATGTATGAAATAATCACTCTGTCCATATTAGTAACGTAATATTTATATTAATGAGATTATCAACATGATATGAACTAAAATGATTAGTACAGGAAAGGTAATATCAGATCTATATTATTACGCAAGTAGATACTGACTAGACGATAAATAAAGGAGTCATCCGATCAGGGTTTATTCGGTTCATAAAGGTGTTAGTTGGGATATATATGTGGTAAATGTGTAAGGAACAATAAACACGATCATTGAAATAAGACACATATTATGGTGACTTGAATATTAGTCATTCGAATTAGGGTGTACATGTACATCCGCGGATATCCGAACAGTTTTCCTATCAATTTGTCATCAAAACGTTAACATATGAAAAGTTGACCATTCGTTTAGAAGAGACTAAACCATTAAATTGCAGGTTTATAAACAATGCGTTTAATAAACCAAAATAAATTAATTAAAATGACCACCCTTTTCATATTCGTACAGAAAGTAATATTCTTATTTCAGCGGTACTGTCAGCTGAATGGAGGCGACTTGGTGCATATTGAGAATGCAGTGGAGAATAATTTTCTTGTTGAAACAATGCAAGCCTTCAAACGTGAGTATGTCAAATGCATGTATGTACAATATTGTCATCCCCAGGAAGACCGAGGTGAAGTTTTGTAACATAATGGTGTCCTTTGACTGCTATTCCCTTGTAAATCAACTTAACCCAGATAAAACATCGCCTGTAGGAACAGTCTGATCAGGTTCTTCTCTGTTTAGTAATAACATACATGATAGAGGTGTTATTATCTACGGCCGGTCATGGCATAACACTTCCTGTACCTTTTACTTATACAAAGAAGATTAAGATACATAATGAGCAGAGTATGTTATAAATAACTATCCAGTAACGGGTTAAACCTGACATGTGTTGTAAGGACATGATTGTAAATATGCAACGATAAAGATCGATGCGAGAATGATCATGCGATATTGTAGAAATATGGTGGGCTTAGTTTTCAATGTCAAAATGATGACCTGGTCGGCCAACTTTGCCCAAAACAAGTTTGCCAACGTGAAAAAATTGAATGTATCAATATTTCAAAACCTGGCGTCAATCTCTTGGTTTTATCCCAATAGGAAGCGTTCCCATATATCATAGCGAAGACTGTGTACCTATGAACAATGTAAAACACATTTTGTATTTATTTGAATCTCAATTATATACACTTTGATAATAATTTTCTAAATTACATCTAATCACGAATATGACCATTCTGTAATGGAATTACAAATGACCGTTTCATTCACTGTAACAAACATTTTAATAGTTATTAACTGTAAAACACAATGTGTATGTTACGATACACAGCCACATTAATAAACAGAGGGACAGTGTCAAACCTTATCCTGCCGAATAACTAAAACTGGCTCCACCTTTTCAGAATATTAACAAAAAAACACTGACAAAAATGATTTGTATAACAAACAGTACATACCCTGATCGAAAGGAGCCCTCTGATCAGGGTCTACATTGCTTGAAAATGCCTATATACTCGTTTTACAAACATTAATGGTTAACACATGTATAACACGTTTGTGTTATAATCATGTGACTTTTCAATTGATTTTTACAGTTTACATATGAATGCCCGTGAATTGTGTTTCTTTGTAATACAATATTATAATAATAATAATTATTATTATTATACCACATTTATATAGCGCTCTTTTCACATTGGATATGTGCGTTCAAAAGCGCTGCACATGGATGAAATCAATAATCGGAACGAACCGCATGATTATTTATCCAGACAATGAAAGATTTACAATAGATATACAATAAATATAAAATCACTAGCCGGAAGGAACGCATGATCGTTCATCCGGTCAGTGAAGGATATACAAAAGATATACAATATATATGAAATCATAAACCGGAAGGAACCGCATATTCGACCATCCAGTCAATGAATGATATGCAATAGACACACAATAAATATAAAATCACTAACCGGTAGGAACCACATGATTAATCTTCCCAGTCAATGAATGATAAGCAATAAATATACAATAAATATACAATAAATATGGTATACAATAAATATAAAAGCACTAACCGGTAGGATCCACATGATTAATCCACCCAGTCAATGAATGATAAGCAATAGATATACAATATATATGATATACAATAAATATGAAATCGCTAACCGGTAGGAACCACATGATTATCTACCCAGTCAATGAGAGTTTGATTCCTACAGCATATCCCAAGAGCTGCAATGGCAAAGGAGTCGTAAGGTATGATAATTGATGATTATAAGCCTCTTTTCCTAAACTGTCCTAATAATATATGTTGAAGAAATGTGTTTTCAGAGATCTTTTGAAACATGCCAATGAGCTTGCATCTGCCTGGTGGCAGAGCATTCCAGAGTTTCGGAGCTGCTTGCATGAAACTTCTCTCACCGTATTTTACCTTACGGCTTTTTGGTACAACCAACGACAAGGAACTACTAGCTGACCATAATTCCCTGCGGGGCCGGTACACGTAAGCATGTCGACAATGTACTTGGCGGATTCATTGTGCATGGCTTTATACGTAAGTGTCAGAATTTTGAATTCAATGCGATGTTGAAACAGAAGCCAGTGAAGTTATCTCAAAACCGGAATGATATGATCATATCGAGGAGTCCTGGTTATGATGCGGGCTGTTGTGTTTTTAACTCTTTGAAGTTTCCGCAGTGTGTTTTTTAAATTCCATGCAGCAATGAGTTGCAGTAGTCTATTTTCGATGTTACCAAAGAGTTCACCAAAGTCTTGGTAGCATCAGGTGAGAGGTACTTTCTTATATGACCTATTCGTCGGAGCTGTGCATAACTAGACCACACACCGAATTGATGTGTGATGCCATATCCATTTGTGAATCGAGCCATGCACCGAGATTCTTTATACACAAAGACGGTTTGATCTTAGAGGGCCCTACTTGCACATGAATGTCTTCAGGTACTACTGTGTTTTCGTATGAAACAGGATGGCCTCAGTTGTGTCAGTATTGAGCTTCAGCCTGTTCTGGTGCATCCAAGAGACTATTTCTTGGAGACATTTCTCAACTCGTGATAAAGCTTCTTCTTGACAGGAAATGTCCTTCGGCTTAAAGGATAGGTATAACTGAGTCATCGGCGTAAAACTGGTGCTTTAGCCCGTGGTTTCTGTAGATTGAGCCGACAGGTTTTGTGTACATGATGTAGTGTTTTGGTCCTAGGACCGATCCCTGTGGCACGTTAAATTTCATATTAACTGGGATGGACAACTCCCCACACTATTTGATAGCGGTCATTTAGATAGGAGGTCATCCACTCTAGGGGTTTCCCAGTTATTCCGAAGTCTTTTTCTAGGCGCTTTAGCAATGTTTCGTGATCGATAGTGTCAAATGCAGCCGATAAGTCAAGCATCACCAGAACTGTAGTTTCATCTTTATCTAGTGATTGAAGAATGCCATTTTGAACTTTCAGAAGAGCAGTCTCTGTTGAATGATGCTTTCGGTATGCTGATTGATGGTGCTCATGTTGATTGTTCGAGTTCAGGTGGGACTCAATGCGTTTGTCCACCACTTTTTCTAACACTTTGGAGACAAATGGCAGATTTGATATAGGCCTATAATTCTTAAGTTCATTTGAATCGAAATCCGGTTTCTTTAAAAAGGTCTGACATGTGACCTTTTGAAACTTTTTGGAACGTAGGCAGTGTCTAAAGAGGAGTTTACAGTATTTGTCAAAATCGGTAGGAGTTCATCCAGGCATGACTTTAATAGCCATGTAGGTATTGGATCCAGTTCGCAGGACTTACAGGGGGATGCCTTAATGATATGTCCTACTTCTTCTACTGTAGCTGTAGCAAACTTTTCCAATACGTTTTTTGAATGCTGCATCGCAGTGTTAATCGGCACACTGGATACATTGCCTGATGCAATATCTGCACGTATTTTGTCCACTTTGTCAACGAAAAAGTCACTGAAATTTTGTGCAAGCTGCTTCGAGGATGAAGTCTTAGCCAATGAGATGTCACTAATTGAACCTAGCAGATGTTTAGTGACTCTGAAAAGTCTTTTTGAGTCTGCCTGGCATGATTCAACTTTCTCTGAGTAGAAATCAATCTTTGACTTTATTTGCAGCTTGTTGACTTTGGCACACTGTTCTCTGTATAACTGATGGTCTATTGTGAGCCTGGACCTTTTCCAGTTCCGTTCCAACTTGCGCCTTACATGTTTAGCATCATGCAGTTCAGTTACTGTGTATATACCAAGCACATGATGATCTGAGCGTTATGGTTTTTGTACACAGTGGTGCCAGTGTTTGTGAATATGATTTAACCAGCTCATCAACATCTGTCGTCTGCATACTCGCTTCGATGGGTTCCGAGTTGGATACAGTATGTTCAATTAAATGTTTCTTTCGTTATACATGCACTTTATTATTGTATTTGCCGTCGCGGTTGTTGTAGATTAGTCGGAGAGGGGATACGTTTATTTACACTGTTTTTCTTTTAGGGTGGGGATGGAATAAGAGTGAGGTTTGGTGCCCATAGACCGGTTTAACCCCCCAGTGACTTTTGTCACTGACCGTTCCAAGGCGGTACTTCCATCTTCCTCCTATTGTATGTTTGTTTTGTCTTTGTGTGTCTCTTGTTGTTTTTTTCTAGTTATGTACATTTGCTGTTTCCTTGTGTTGATGTTCGGGAGAGTGTTTGTTCTGTATGTGGTGTTTCCTGCATGACTCATTTCTGTACTTTGATGAGATCTGTCTTGAATGATTTGACATCAATTGCCCTAAGTTTTCGAAATGAAACAGTTGTCCTCACTGTTGGAGGTTTTGCGGCCTTTGCCTCGAAAGTTACGGAAAAATGATCCTTTCAAACTTTACCACTACTGTCGGACAGTCCAGGATCTGTGACTTCAATGTTTGACACACAGTCATCACCGTCCCGTGTAATAACAACATCAAGAGTATGAGTGGCTTCATTCACATGCTGTCGCAGTCCATCACATTTATATTACATTTCCAAATCCAAATCCACAATGGGTGACAACGCATTTGTAGGAACACTACAGTTTCAAATATTGTAGAGATTTTTGTTGAATAGAATAACTGAAATTCTCTATTCTACACTCCTAATTAAATGTTCAGACTGCTGCTGTGATACATGGTTACCTCTGAAAACGATGTATCCAAACAAGACGCCGAGTAATTTGGAGTCTCATCAGAATCCAAACTGTTTGAAACCCTGATTGCACTTAGGTAGACAAACTGATTATGGCTTGAACTTTGAATACGTAGAATTAACCTTATAGTTTATTTATTATTTGCATTGTTTGTTTGCACTGGGGTTAACATCTCTTTAACCCTTTCCCTGTTCTGTGTTCATTCCAAATATCAATACCTACTGAATATTCATAGATAAAATGATTATAACTAAATATGGAAGATGGAAAATTGTAGCCATTTTAGAAAGTAAAGACACCGATCTTTGAAATTATATTAGTAAACAGAGTAGACCCTTATCAAACGGCTCCTATAGGAGCCGTCTGATCAGGGTCTACTCTGTTTGCAAATGCGTGAAAACACGTTTATATGAGGGAAAGGGTTAACAGGATTTCAGAAATATCGCGACGTCCAGCTAATTACAGTTTTGATGAATGTAATTGAGGTGTTTTTATTGCTCATGGAACAAATTGCATTGTTTCGTGCACAGAAGAACAACCGTGTAGAGCCACCGACCTACCGCAAGTCCGCAGAAAGGTGTAATACAGTAAAACTTCGATTATCCGATCACTAAAATACGTATTATTATCGATCTTTAAGACAGGTGGCAGCTTAATGCATGGTGAAAGTCATGCAGAAAGCTCCTCTAGAGGAGCTTTCTGCATGATTTTCACCATGCATTAAGCAGCCACCTGCCTAAAAGGGTCTAAATTCTTCTATACCGAAAATTCGAATAATCGAGGTTTTACTGTAATTAAATCCAAAACCAAGTGTTTGTCAGTGGAACACCAAAAACAGACCTCTTTGCAGAAATAATAATGTCCAAATGTCCAAATGTTCGAGAACAATTCAAATTATACAACTATACTTGATATTCTATACTACACTATAGTATACTATATTAACCTTTTGGCAGTAGAAAATGTTGTCTTTATTGGTTTTAAAAATTGATTTATCTTCAATTTCGTTCCAAACACACAACCCGAGTGTCACACAGTTTCGATCCTGATGAGCCGTCGAGTTACTCGGAATCTCATCTGGATCCAAATTATTTGCAAAGGTAAACTATCATTCGCTGGCAGCGGCCTAAAGTTTAATAAATACATACACTATATACGTAATTTCAAGCTTGCTTGTCGAACAATTTGCAACTTTATTGTATGAACTAAATAGATACAGAGCAATATGTGCGAACTGTAGTACAACGATCAGATGGTGTTGTTTACAAACAGTACGTATGTAAACACAGAAAATTAACGATAAATTAAACTGCGACATGTTGTATAGGTTAATCCAGGTCTAACAGCATAACCACTACACCACTGCTTCCTATCCTAATATACATGCCACAGTTGTACTTATTGTTAATTTTCTGTGTTTACATACACACTGTTTTGGAAACAACGCCATCTGATCGTTGTACTGCTTTTTTGTACTCAATTACTAAGTTCGTCATTTCTCAAACAAACCGTATGTTGTGACCTGTCTAAAGAAGAGTATCGAAAAGGCGATTCTAAAAATTGGTCACAATATAGGGTTTGATGGAGAAATAAAGATTTTATTTTGGAAAATGTTTTAATTTACGCATCTTAACTGGACCTCTGTTAAGATAATAATTATTGTAACATATATACCATGACGAAGGTTTTGTAAATAGTGGGGGATAACGCATCTACTCGGTCTTGTGTGTCTTCGTCGTATTGGTTTCCCCTGCAGAAGTATATTACGTACACGGGTTTTCATCATTCTGTAATTAATGGGGACTTTATTCCGTGAACGTGAATAGCGTTTTAAAATAAGTAGACATGTGTAGGCATAGCACATTGGGGAACGTGTCCTACGAATATTTATGAAAGAGCAAAGACCCTGAACAGATGTTCAGGTTATACACGATGATAATAATATATTTTAAGATATTATTTACGTACGAAACATATATGGCATGGTTCTAACCAGTAATAAAATCATTTTCATTATATTTAGAATCTAATTTCTGGATTGGACTGACTGATGAGGAACATGAAGGCGTGTGGCTTTGGACGGACACAGATACACCTGTTGTTTTCAACGACTGGGGTCCGAAAGAGCCTAACAATTTGCACAATGAGGATTGTGCGTGTTTTGTCCAGTGGGAAAATTATAAATGGAATGACGAGTCGTGCCAAGATAAATTCGAACCACTCTGTAAGATCAGGTACAGTAACTATTTAGTATTGTCAGCAGCAGCAAAAACACGCACTCGGGATGTCACAATCACCACTGGCTAATAGTTAGTATCCAGATGATAACTCCTGTAACTGTTTGACGCCCGTAAAACATCACAACTTCCAGTTACCATCATCGTATATTAGAAGTTACAATAACTGAACTGCAGGCGTACGACCGTTGGTAAAATGGACCGCCTACAGCATAGCGGAATCCAAATGTATTGTACGCATCATGCCTAAAAAGGTCCTAGAGCACCCACCCGCGAGAGAAAAATTAGAATTGTGTACTTTTGGAATCATTGTGATAAATGGAGAATTTGCTCCTATATGTTCTATCATATCTCCGGTGATGTCGAGTCATCCGGCGTCTTTTTGGGACCATGTCCGTTTATCACTTCGACGTTGTTGGTTTTTTTTTTATCAAAACTTGAACAAATCGGACGTAAACAAAATTGCTACAAAACAGACGTTATGCAAATAGTTTGTTTCAGCATGGTATGTTTTTTTTCTTTTGCAGAAAGGCCGTGGCGGAGCTGGTTGGATAGGTTACGAGTGCAGCTTTCATGATAACTGAAGCTTGATCAGCATGATCTGGACTGCGAATAAATTGTTACTGATGACAATGATAATAAGAATTAAAACAACAAATTTAAGTATAAATTGCAAACATATATCGTTTTGTCTGCCACAACTTTCTCCTCCTTTTAAAAAAACAAACAACCACAAACAATTAGATCCTGATGAGACCCTGAGTAACTCGGCATCTTGATCGAGCCTTTTATCATATCTAATCGCATAGGCGGCGAAATTGTTGACATAAAATGTAACCTACATTTATCTTTAAATGAAATGTTTAGATAAGAGCCGTATAAAGTGTCAATGTGTCAAACGGATTGGATTTTGATGAGGCGCCGAGTTATATGGTGTCTAATCTGGGTCCAAGCAATTTGATTACGCTGCCCTCGTTCGGTGTATGCCGACAAGATCTTAGTACTTTATGAATACGACCATTTAAATCCGGAAGCGGAAGGAGGACGTCAGATCTTGTACTCGTTTTAATCGTACCCTTTATTACTTTTCTACATCTCATTCAGCTAGAGGTTTGTTTGTGTTACAACAAGAGGGCCATGAGGCCCTGAAGCGCTCGCCAGAGGTAACCCCAGGGGCGGGCCATTTTTGACCAAAAGAAATCATGTGTACACCCTTGGTAGAGAACCACAAGGCAAAGCAATATGCCATTAAATAAAGGTCTAAGCCTTATGGTTTCAGAGAAAAATAATATTTCATATTTTTCCCATGAAAAACTGATAAGCTCTGAGGCAGGGCCAAGTTTCGCCCAGTGGTCAGGGTCGTAAGTTAAACATTCTTGACAGAGGACCACAAGCCACAGCTACATATTTGTAGAGAACCATTAGATCATGTTACATACCAAATATCAAAGGTCTTGGCCTTACAGTTTCAGTAGATTTTTAAAGATTTTCCAAACTGATAAGCCCTTGGCCGGGGCCATTTTTGGCCCAGTGACTATAATTTGAACAATATTTTGTAGAGGACCATAAGATCATGCTACATACTAAACATCAAAGGTCTAGGCCTTACAGTTTGAGAGAAGAAGATTTTTAAAGATTTTCCTATGAAAAACTGATAAGCCCTTGGGCGGGGCCATTTTTGGCCCGGGAATCATAATTTGAACAACTTTTGTAGAAGACCATTAGAGCATGCTACATACCAAATATCAAAAGTCTAGGCCTTACAGTTTGAGAGAAGAAGATTTTTAAAGATTTTCCTATGAAAAACTGATAAGCCCTTGGGCGGGGCCATTTTTGGCCCGGGGGTCATAATTTGAACAATCTTTGTAGAGGACCATAAGATCATGCTACATACCAAATATCAAAGGTCTAGGCCTTACAGTTTGAGAGAAGAAGATTTTTAAAGATTTTGCTATGAAAAACTGATAAGCCCTAGGGTGGGGCCATTTTTGGCCCGGGGGTCATAATTTGAACAGCTTTAGTAGAGGACAATAAGGTCATGCTACATACAAAATATCAAAGGTCTAGGCCTTACAGTTTCAGAGAAGTAGATTTTTAAAGATTTTCCTATGAAAAACTGATAAGCCCTTGGGCGGGGCCATTTTTGGCCTGGGGGTCATAATTTGAACAACCTTTGTAGAGGACCATAAGATCATGCTACATACCAAATATCAAAGGTCTAGACCTTATAGTTTCAGAGAAGAAGATTTTTAAAGATTTTCCTATGAAAAACTGATAAGCCCTTGGGCGGGGCCAATTTTGGCCCGGGGGTCATAATTTGAACAATCTTTGTAGAGGACAATAAGATCATGCTACATACCAAATATCAAAGGTCTAGGCATTACAGTTTCAGAGAAAAAGATTTTTAAAGATTTTCCTATGAAAAACTTATAAGCCCTTGGGCGGGACCATTTTTGGCCCGGGGGCCATAATTTGAACAATCTTTGTAGAGGACCATAAGATCATGCTACATACCAAATATCAATGGTCTAGGACATATGGTTTCAGAGAAGAAGATTTTTTAAAGATTTTCATATATTACCATATATGGAAAAAATGACCACGCCCTCTGGCGGCCATGTTTTTTGCCGGATCAAAATTCTTTTAACAACTTTTAAAGTCTATCAACTGAGAAACATTTTGGTGAAACCTATATTCAAATCGGACAAGTCATTCTGGAGAAGAAGATTTTTCTAGATATTGCGTACAGTTGCCATGGCAACAAGACCGATGGCCCCGCCCACTATCTTTTAACAACTTTTGAAGCACACACCCTCAGTATGTATCTGACCAAGTTTGGTTACAATTGGGCTGTCGGTTTCAGAGAAGAAGTCGTTTGAAATTGTTGACGGACAGACAGACGGACAGACGGACAGACGGACAGACGGACGGACAGACGGACAGACGGACAGACGTACAGACGGACAGACGGACGACGGACGCCGGACACAGCGGTATCACAATAGCTCACCTTGAGCACTTTGTGCTCTGGTGAGCTAAAAAACAGATGCACCATCCCATCCTCTTTCAAATACACAAGTGTAACTCTAAACTTATCAGGGTCTAATTTGAAGTCGTCAGCGGCAATAACTCCAAAGTTATCACCAGGTACAATTCACCCTGGTCAACATTCCTGTGAAGTTTGGTGACTCTAGTACTAGTGGTTTCAGAGATACACGCGACAGAAAGTTTATCTTATTTTAGGTCATAAGGGGCAGTAACTCCAAAGTTAAGTTATCAGGGACGAACAATTAAAAAACCCAGAAGCACAACAACGCATGCTGGTGAACATTCATGTCAAGTTTGGTGACTCTAGCACTACTGGTCTCAGAGATACGTGCAACACAAAGTTTCTCTAATTTTAAGTTATCATGTCAGGGGCAATAACTCGACAATTATCGGGGGAAAAACAATTCAAAAGCCCAGGTGCACAACAACTCATGCGGGTCAACATTCCTGTGAAGTTTGGTGACTCTATCCCTTGTGGTTTTAGAGATATACACGACACTAAGTAAAGTTTGTCTATTTTAAGTCATCAGGGGCAGCAACTCCAAAGTTAACAGGGGAAAATTCAAAAGCCCCCAGTACAAAACAACTCATGCTAGTGAACAATCCTGTGAAGTTTGGTGACTCTAGCCGTACTGGTTTCAGAGATACGCGCGACACAAAGTTTGTTTAGATTTAAGTGTTCATATCAGGGACAATAACTCAACAATTATCAGGAGGAGACAATTAATTGACCCCCTTTATAGTATTGTGACCCACTCTTTTTATGGTAGTAGATGGATAGTTTAGTAGATTACTTTTAAAATATAGTTACTCCCTTGCCAAAATCCATCCACGATGGATGGTCGATATATTATTTATAACTATGACACCCATGGAATGATTTCTTCTAAAATATATGACAAAAGAGATGATTTTGATTTTAATATTGTAAATTTTCCTCATCTTGACGGGGATGTTCCCCGTGCTCCATCTTACGGGGTTTATATATATCAACTTATTCGTTTTGCTAGAGCTTGTTCATCTATTGACGATTTTAACAGTCGAAATCTCATTTTAACTGAAAAACTGCTTAAACAAGGATATAGATACCATAAACTAAGAAAAACTTTCTCTAAATTTTACTATCGAAATCTCTCGCTTATTGGCAAGTACAAATGTAATCTCAAGGTACTTTTGCGACACGGTATTTCACATCCTGAATTTTATGGTGATGTGATTTACAAACTTCGTAAAATTATTGGACATACCCATTTTCTCACTTTGTTCGTCAAATGTATAAAGCAATTCATTGGAAAGGGATATGATCCTGTATTACTACAACATACTGCATGTTTGGTTGTGAACCCTTTTACAGTTGGCAATCACGCTGGCCTCTTTGCATGTACGCCGACAAGAAAGGTTTAGTACTCTATGAAGGCGACCTCTTAAATCCAGAAATGGAAGGAGAACGTCGGATATCTGTACTATTTCATTTTTGTCGTACCCTTTATTACTTTTCTACAGTTACTCTGTTTGCAGCTCAATCATTGAGTACACTAGCGATAGGTGGATACAGTATGTTCAATTAAATGTTTTTTTGTTATACATGCACTTTACCACTGTATTTGCTGTCGCGGTTGTTGTAGATTAGTCGGAGAGGGGATACGTTTATTTACACTGTTTGTCTTTTAGGATGGGGATGGAATAAGGGTGAGGTTAGGCGCCCATAAACCGGTTTAAACCCCCGGTGACTTTTGTCACTGACCGTTCCAAGGCGGTACTTCCATCTTCCTCCTATTGTATGTTTGTTTTGTCTTTGTGCGTCTCTTGTTGTTTTTTCTACCTATGTACATTTGCTGTTTCCTTGTGTTGCTGTTCGGGCGAGTGTTTGTTCTGTATGTGGTGTTTCCTGCATGACTCATTTTTGTACTTTTACTATAAATATAGTGACTCACTTGCAAAAATACATCTACCACGGGGTCGATAAATCATATAGTTTTATGACCCCCATGACCGTTTTACTATAAACTATAGTGACGTCCTTGCCATAATATAATGACCCCCTTATAACTCACGTGCAAAATTACATCCACCAGGGGGTCGATATATTATATAGTAATATGGCCCATGTCATTTCGATAAATTATATAGTTTTACGATCTCAATGCCATTTTACTATTAAATATAGAGACTCCCTTGCAAAAAATCCAATACATGATCTATAAATCATATAGTACTATGACCCACGCTATTTTACTATAAAACATAGTGACTCCTTGTCGAAATACATCCATCAGGGGATCGATAATTTATATAGTACTATGTCCCCTTTCCATTTTACTATAGAATATAGTCACTCTTTTGCCAAATATATCCACCAGGGGGATCGATATATTATATAGTACTATGACATCCATGCCATTTTACTATAAAAGATAGCGACTCCCTTGCCAAAATATACCAACCAGGAGGGTCGATATATCATGTGGTACAATGACCCCATGTCATTTTACTATCAAATATATAATGACTCACTTACAAAACTACATCCACCACGTTGGTCGATATATCATATAATACTATGGCCCCTCGGTCATTTTACTATAAATATAGTGACTCCCTTGCCAAAAATACACCCACGATGGGGGTTGAGTATATTATAAAATACTATGACACCATGCCATATTACAAGAAATATACCGATTCCCTTGCCAAAATAGATCTACGATGGGGTTCGATATACATGGGGGTCATAGTACTATTTAATATATCGACCCCCTAGTGGACATATTTTGGCAAGAGAGTCACTACAATATATATTTTATAGTAAAATGGTCTGGGGTCATATTACTACATTATATATCGATCCCCCTTCCTGATGGAGGTATTTTGGCAAGGGAGTCGGTATATTTTATAGTAAAATGACATGGGGGTCATAGTACTATATGACATATCGACCCCACGGTGGGTGTATTCTTGCAAGGGAGTCACTATATTTTATAGTAAATTAGCACTGGTAGTCATAAAACTATTTATGACCATGTGAGAAAACAGAATGACAAAAAGGGAGTTGTGATTATTTGGCCGATAAAAGGTCATGTATTCTATAATTTGTAAAAATAATATGAAACATTTACCAAATGAAAATAAAACTGATGAAATCCAATAAGGATCAATGTGAGGGTTCAATCGAAACCGCCACATAAACGCAACGTAGTTTCTAAAGATAAACACAGAATCTGACTAAATACAAATATACTAAAAACAGTAAACTAAACTAAAAGTCTCTAAATTTAGGCGGAGTCCGGGGAAGATAGTGGGAAATTTTTCGTTATTTTTCAAATGGCGTTAAGATCGGAGTTGTGATTATTTGGCCGATAAAAGGCCATGTATTCTGTAATTTGTAAAAAAAATATGAAACATTTACCAAATGAAAATAAAACTGATGAAATCTAATAAGGATCAATGTGAGGATTCAATCGAAACCGCCATAAGATAGTGGTTGCTTAGCAAACACTATCTCCCCACATTGAACAAAAGGGGGAAATTTGGAAAGTAAGACTGAGAAATGTTAACTCCTATCTTAAGGCATATATGTGGTTTAAGGTCAACTCGCATAAAACAAAATTTTAAATAATGTTGAAGTTACACAACTCTACCTTACGACAGGGCAGACAACTCAATATCAATTTAACATTATAACAATATCTGACTTTGAAGAAAACGTATGACTGGTTAATCATAAAGGAAATGACGAATACGTTGTTGCCCTGGCATCATGAGGTATGACTACAGAAGTTAAAAAATGCATATGAAGAGCATCGAAAATGCCCTAATAGATGTGTCCATAACATGGAATGTCTCAGAACAAAAAAAGAAATTCAATACCAGTGCATGTATGTGAAAGGATTTGTAAATTGGTCTACACGTGAAGTTATATTGCCCTCTAAATAGCAATGAACACTAAAAACGTGTTTGAGATACACTCTTTTAGAAAGGAAAACAAGTCGTTTTGTTGAAACGTTCAATATATCTTATCATAAAAATAAGGTTCATTCATATCTATGTTTAAAAACAAATAGATAATACACAGCTAGAATAATACCGCTTTAAACAGCAAATGCAAACCAGACCCTGCTTTCAAAACAACACATATTTTGCAGCGCATAAATTGTCTTTCATAGCATTACAACAAGCCCAAGCATGTAGTAATACTGAATCAACATATGTGCTGCCCTGCTATCTGACATATCCTTTAACAGACATATATATCTTTAAAGTCAGGAAGTTTAGTCCTTCCATATTGCATATACAATGTGTTTTCTGGCACCGATATATACTACATGCCCAAGCAAGTAGAAAAATTAGTGCACTGGATGCCGAAACAAATTTGGAGTTGTTGTTGTTTTACCAATAAAATGTTATTCATTTATGAATGATAAATATCTTCATATTCAATGAGTAATGCATCACATGAGTATGTTCATTCATCTCTATATCTAAAAAATTAGATAATAGATTATACATAGCCAGAATAATAATACTTTAAACAGCACATATCTTGCTGCGCATAGATTGCCTTCCATGGCATTAGAACGAGCCCAAGCATGCAGTAATACTGAATCAACATATGTGCTGTCCAGCTAACTGACATAACCTTTAACAGACATTACTATCATGTATAGAAAAAATACATCGTCAGAAAGTTTAGTCCTCCCATATTGTATATACAATGTGTTTTCTGGTAACGATATATACTACATGCCCAAGCAAGTAGAAAAATTAGTGCACTGGATGCCGAAACAAATTTGGAGTTGTTGTTGTTTTACCAATTAAATGTTATTCATTTATGAATGATAAATATCTTCATATTCAATGAGTAATGCATCACATGAGTATGTTCATTCATCTCTATGTCTAAAAAATTAGATAATAGATTATACACAGCCAGAATAATAATGCATTAAACAACACATATCTTGCTGCGCATAGATTGCCTTCCATGGCATTAAAACGAGTCCAAGCATGCAGTAATACTGAATCAACATATGTGTTGTCCAGCTAACTGATATAACCTTCAACAGACATTACTACCATGTATAGAAAAAATACATCGTCAGAAAGTTTAGTCCTTCCATATTGTATATACAATGTGTTGTCTGGCACCGATATATACTACATGCCCAAGCAAGTAGCAAAATGAGTGCATTGGATGCCAAAACAAATTTAGAGTTGATGTTGTTTTACCATCAAAATGTTATTCATTTATGGATGATAAATATCCGTATATTCAACGAGTAATGCATCCAATGAATATGTCCATTGATATCTAGGTTTCAAAAATAAAATAGATAATAGATTATACACAGCCAGAATAATAACGCTTTAAACAGCAAATGCTAAACCAAACACAGCTGCCAAAGCAACACATATTGTGCGTATAAATTGCCTTTCATAGCATAACAACAATCCCAAGCATGTAGTAATGCTGAATTAACATATTTGTTGCCAAGCTGCCTGACACAGCCTTTACCAGACATTCCTATCATGTATAGAAAAATACATCGTCAGATAGTTTAGTCATTCCTTATTGTATACAAGTACAAAAATGAGTCATGCAGGAAACACCACATACAGAACAAACAGTCGCCCGAACAGCAACACAAGGAAACAGCAAATGTACATAACTATAAAAACAACAAGAGACGCACAAAGACATAACAAACACACAATAGGAGGAAAATGGAAGTACCGCCCCTTGGAACGGTCAGTGACAAAAGTCACTGGGGTAGGGTTAAACCGGTTTATGGGCGCCCAACCTCACACTTAGTCCATCCCCACCCTGAAAGACAAACAGTGTAAATAAACGTATCCCCTCTCCGACTAATCTACAACAACCGCGATGGCGAATACAGTGGTAAACTACATGTATAACGAAAACATTTAAGTGAACATACTGTATCCACCTATCGCTAGTGTACTCAATGATTGAGCTGCAAACAGAGTAACTGTAGAAAAGTAATAAAGGGTACGACAAAAACGAAATAGTACAGATATCCGACGTTCTCCTTCCAGTTCTGGGTTTAAGAGGTCGCCTTCATAGAGTACTAAACCTTTCTTGTCGGCGTACATGCAAAGAGGCCAGCGTGATTGCCAACTGTAAAAGGGTTCACAACCAAACATGCAGTATGTTGTAGTACTACAGGATCATATCCCTTTTTAATGAATCTTTTAACATATTTGATGAACAAAGTGAGAAAATGGGTATGTCCAATAATTTTACGAAATTTGTAAATCACATCACCATAAAATTCAGGATGAGAAACACCGTGATTAGCTCCTTGAGATTAAATTGGTACTTGCCAATAAGCGAGATATTTCGATAGTATAATTTAGAAAAAGTGTTTCTTAGTTTAAGGTATCTATATCCTTGCTTAAGCAGTTTTTCATTTAAAATGAGATTTCGATTGTTAAAAGCGTCAATAGATGAACAAGCTCTAGCAAAACGAATAAGTTGAGATATATAAACCCCGTAAGATGGATCACGGGGAACATCCCCGTCAAGATGAGGAAAATCAACAATATTAAAATCAAAATCATCTCTTTTGTCATATATTTTAGAAGAAATCATTCCATTATCAATTTTAAGGTCGAGATCAAGAAACGCTGCATAATTGTCGGACGGGTTAGCTTTATTCAATTTGAGTTCTTTAGGATAAATTGTAGGAATCAGATCATCAAAGAAAGGGTAATCTACGTTAAAAATATCATCCAAATATCTACAAGTTTCATTGAAGGCTTTTATAACATCTTCTTGTGATTGAGGATTCAAACGCAACATGAAATCTCTCTCATAGCAGTACAAAAACAAATCTGCGACAAGTGGTGCACAATTCGTACCCATGGGAATAAATTAACTGACGGTATATAGCATTCCCATAACGTACAAATATGTTATCCAAAAGAAAGGTTAGTGATTCGCAAACTTCTGAGCAAGTCCAATTGGTGTAATATTTCATTTGCTTGTCAGTAAAGAAAGCTTTTTCAGCATTACATGTCAAGAATGATGTTTTTCCCGGGCAAATACTTTCTTGATTAAGTTAGTAAGCTTATCCTTAATTAAGATATGAGGAAGAGTTGTGTACAGAGTAGATAAATCGTACGTGCTTACAGTGGATGCAGCATACCTTTTGTTCTTAAGTTTGTTTAAGACTTCTGAAGAGTTCTTAATAGACCAGAAGAGATTTATTCCAGAATTTTCATAAGTCTTATCACAGTAGAACCTTACATGTTTCTTTTTCTTCGTTAAACAATAAGTCAAAAGTATAGACAATTTAGTAGTTGTACATGAACCAGAATTTGCAATGAAACGCGCTTTATACGGTTTTTTATGTAGTTTAGGTAACCAATACATTGTAGGAAGTTTATGTTGTGTAATTTTAATATCGGTTCCAAGTTGTTCACACTTTTTGACATGGTCTGAAACAATGATCTTTTCGTCAGTAGTAACTGAAATGTATGGCTTGGTATTAATAATGTCCTGCTACAAGACATCGATATAATGTAATCGTCAGATAATAATCACATTATTCGATGCCTTATCAGCAGAAACAAAAACGTATTTTGAATGGAAATCCTGTAAACTCTTTTTAAGATGTCTAAAAGAAATTCTAGGTTTAGGTGGAAGAAGGTGTTTATTAGAGCTATAAAAGGAAATGCGTTTATCAATAATATCAAAAATTAGTTTTTTCCAACTAGAAAGAGCATTAGACTCAACATGTTCTTTTCGACACCATTTAATACTAAATTTTGTAAAGCCTCCGCAATCTGAACTCGACAAGAGTTAAAATCTATCATGGATGGTATTCTATATTTGGTACCTTTATTCAAAAGAGATCGTAAACGTTTATCTTTAATTATCTCAAAATTACCAGTAATCACATGAATAGCCGGAGAATAGCAAAAATTTGAGGTGGCGCAATCTAAATTATCAGGAATATTATCATCAATATTAAGGTCGGCCACAATTTTATTATAGTTGAAAATTGTACTTCTGATGGGTTTGTTATATTTGTAGCAGATGATAGGTGGTTCTGTATTTTTAAAGTATTTAAGAATAGTGTCAATTACATTTTTATCTCTAAAAATACTTTGGGGGTCAATAAAATCAATACATTTATTAATAAAATTTTCAAGAAGAATCTTTGGTGTTCAGATAATTTGTCAATGTGTGGTCTGAGAACATATAGAGTAAAGCTTTGTATCAAGCTAGCCGTTCCTATGAGAGGATCTGATCTAAAAATAATGTTATCGGCTTGCTCGTCAATTTATTTAATGAACATATAGATAAGGAGGAAAGTCTAGAAAGCATTGCATGTTTGCCAGAAGTTAGACGTAAAGTATGTAGATCAAGAAAAGTCATTTTCAAACGAGATTTTCGTTTAATATTACCATTTTTGCGAATGCCATGTGATCGAGATTTGCGTTTTCTTATAGAAAAAATTGAAAAAATATCTTTATCTGGTTCTTTTGAAATATTTCCAGTCTGGTAAATATTATCATTCAGTCCTAAAGGAAAAGGTGTTTGCAATTTTTTGATCCTATTTAATTCAGATGTAAATCTATCTTTCGATTTAAAGCTACTAGTAGCCTCCTTATCATATGTTATATGCTCGACAATTTGTACTAAAACATCTTTAAAAGAATGGACAGATTTCCGAAAGTCTTGGTATAAAACATTGTTTAGTTTACGATTTCAACACTGATATGCATGCTCACGAAATCGAGTCTTCAAAGCACGTCCTGTTTGTCCTTCGTACTGTATACCGCAACTAGGCGCGTTTCAAGTTAAAACATAAATAACGTTAGTAGTAGAACAATCAACGTCTGAGTTTATCTTGACATTAAATGTTCTACCATTAACTATAGATTTTATAGTGGAATTACAAGAAATGTTACTACAACATATGCACATCTTAGCAAAGCACTTTTGGATAATCGGATACACTCTCTGTCGCTTGTATAAGGACCGTTTACGAATAGAAGAAACATTTTGGATAACAGATTTTAAAGGTGAAAGTACAACTCTTGGTCCATTGAAAAAACATGTATTAATAGAAAGAGATGGTATGTGAAAAGATGATGCCGACTGAAGATTAAGTTGTTTTAAACGAACAAAAGGTTGAAGGGAAGAGAAATTAGAAATATTTCTTGGCACTTGTCTAGACAACACAGATTGCATATTTATAGCTTTCAGTTCTATTAGAGGTATTTTAACTTTATTCATATTTGAAAGTGATAGAGGGGCACCTGTACTGTGTTCATCAACACGTCAGTACATTAGTGTAGCTACCAAGTGCATCAAATTGCTGGTGAACACAACACCTACCACGAGGTGCATGACATACTTATGGTGATGTAAGAGGCGAATAAGAGTTGTGTATGTTATTTGCATATCCTGCAAGAGAATGATAACAACTTGGCACCGATATATACTACTAGCCCAAGCAAGTAGCAAAATTAGTGCACTGGATGCCGGAACAAATTTAGAGTTGCTGTTGTTTTACCATGGAAATGTTATTTATTTATGAATGATAAATATCTTCATATTCAATGAGTAATGCATCAACTGAATATGCTGAGGTTTACCAACCCAATTAAGTAAGCTATGCTATCTGTAACAAACAATATAACATACATAAAACATGCACAAAGCCTTTAACAACAAGCAACAACAAACTGGCCTGCTTTTACACAGGGGGTGGGGACTACAATCACAAGCCCAAGCATTAAACTGGCAATTGTTGGTGTGAAGAATTGATTAATCTTTTTATTTAGTATTGACATTAGGGAAGATGTTTCCAGATAATTTATGGTGAATTGTAAAGATTCATCCTGCTTAGGACCCACAAGAACAGAGTGGAAATCTATGAATTCATCAGCCCATTTTTCTTTGATCTTAAGATTGACTGAGGAATGGAGTGGGACTGCCTTTCAATACTGAAAGGACAATGGAATTTTGCACCCAGGGATGTTGTTACCTGCAATACTTAATAAGTTGTGATCGAGACGGTTAGTTCCCAGCAGTGGCTGAACGCATGTAGCATGATCTGCTGCCTGCCTCCCTGTAACATCTTGCTGAGTTCCACCACGTTAACCATCAACTGGCAGAATATTATAAAATCTGAAGGGTGGTGATCCCCCGAAAGCAAATATTGCAACACAAAAAGAGGAAATGGCAGACTCAGTTTTATTGAGTCTGTTCATGAGCAGTAATTGAAAGTGCAACACTGCTCACGCCCCTAGCACCGGCTTAAGCGGTATTTAATTTTCAGAACAAGCAGTACTGAAATTCATGATCTCGAAGGATCAGAAGGTATAACAACACTGACAATGAAGTACGGGTGACGTTTTAAGGCCGCCACACAAGCAATTAACACCTGCTGTTGTGAACATTATAAATGCTGAAGGGTGGTGATCCCCCCGAAGCAAAAATTGCAACACAAAAAGAGAAAATCGCAGACTCGGTTTTATTGAGTCTGTTCATGAGCAGTAATTGAAAGTGCAACACTGCTCACGCCCCCTAGCACCGCTTAAGCGGTATTCAATTTTCAAAACAAGAAGTATTGAAATTCATAATCTCGAAGGATCAGCAAATACAAATTACTCAACTTGACAATTGCTAAATTTCAAAAGCTCTGATCATGCATATATGCAGCATGATTGCCACAAAATAACACAAAAATAATATAAATAAAGAATTCTGCGCTAAAGCATAAATGCTCGCAGAATATATAAACCAAATTTCTCAATATGGCCAGCGCAAAAGCTGAAAAAGCTCGCAAATATTTATATTTGATAATAAATGTAAGCGGCATGACCGCTTACAAATAAAATATTAAAATACAAATTAGCATGTCTGTGCTTATATGAATATATAATCCAAATTACACAACTTGGCCTGTGCTAAATCTCAAAAGCTCACAGATCTTTTTATTTCATGAAGGCTAAAATATAACATTACAACCAAATTTATATAAACTTTTATTACTGATGAGACCACCAGTTAGTGGTACTCACTGTTTACAAATGTACAGTACATAAAAACATGTTTGTGGCGGTTAAGGTCCAGACTGCGGCGGAAAACCCAGAGAATGCTTTATCGATTCCTAAAGGAACTGGACTGCGGCTCACCGATGCTATAATACCATTCCATTCTCCTCACCCTTCTCTGCCTCCCCGGAAGTTGTCCTCGCTTGGAGGTGGCCCACTGTTCGAATTTAACCACTGTGACCGGGTGTTAATTATTAAAATTCTCATAGCATCATTTGACTGCCTCCATGGAAGATCCTCTCATGGAGTTGGACCAGCGTTAGAATTTAACCACCGGACCAGGTCACATTCATGGATCGGCCAGCAGCCAGTTCCCTTTATCTGCTCTTCAAGCTTCCAAATTCATTCCTCCCCTTTAGCTAGAAAAATATGGATATTTCACTCTTAAACATTGCTTTGGAATCATCTATATGAATTGTATTAGTTATAAAATTTAAGTTTTATGCCATTCTCCGGCATTTTCCGCCGCAACTGAACAGTACTAGGGTTAATTCCCTTAGTGTCCTATTATGCACGACCAACCAATGGTTGTTGGTAATGACTAGCACTGTCACAATCACCATCCTTACACCATGAGTAAATGTCTTTTAACACCTGATAGGCTCACTGCATGCTGAAACTGTAGTTAACATGACATACATCCCCTGAAAAATAAAACAACAGGAAGCAGAACAAATCAATGATTAACAGTCTGTCGGCACATTGGATCAAACTGTATGTGAGCCGGAAAAATTAGAAACATAAAATTTAGAAAATGACTGTAATTCCTGAAATCACAAGGTAAAAGCTCACCAGTTTCAACCAAATTCCAACAGCATACATTTATCTTATACCCGGTTCTGAGAAATAAACAAATGTAGCCAACATGAAACGATACAGTACTAAAATTGAAGGATGGTAAACCAACTAACATGGAATAAAATAGTACCAAAAATAGGGCGGGAGGGCGGGGAAATTTTGACTAGATCTAAATGGAGGACGGCGCCTTCGAAATTTCTAAACCGGAAGTGAGAGGATAAAACTTTTACCGGACCTAGGGCCGCATTAAGAATGCGACACAACTGTCACCGAGAGGTTGGATTAAGTACGAACCATCCCAAATATTTCTGAAATAGAAATAAATTGGTCTATTTAAATCAATAGACTTACATAAAAACATGTTTGTGGCGGTTAAGGTCCAGACTGCGGCGGAAAACCCAGAGAATGCTTTATCGATTCCTAAAGGAACTGGACTGCGGCTCACCGATGCTATAATACCATTCCATTCTCCTCACCCTTCTCTGCCTCCCCGGAAGTTGTCCTCGCGTGGAGGTGGCCCAGCGTTCGAATTTAACCACTGTGACCGGGTGATAGTTATTAAAATTCTCATAGCATCATTTGACTGCCTCCATGGAAGATCCTCTCATGGAGTTGGACCAGCGTTAGAATTTAACCACCGGACCAGGTCACATTCATGGATCGGCAAGCAGCCAGTTCCCTTTATCTGCTCTTCAAGCTTCCAAATTCTTTCCCTCCCTTTAGCTAGAATAATATGGACATTTCACTCTTAAACATTGCTTTGGAATCATCTATATGAATTGTATTAGTTATAAAATTTAAGTTTTATGCCATACTCAGGAATTTTCCGCCACACGAACTAAACCGTTCGCCCCAAAATTCCGGTCCCTAATACAACTCTTCGAGAACGTCCCGGCATGCCATGATGAACAGATCATTACCCACATCAGACAAATGAATGCCATCCATGTAATAGAAACCAGGTGTATCAGACCGTATTTCCTCGTGGGCAACGAACCTTCCCCCGACATACAGAGACAATCTCCTCAAAAAACGATTCAACAGTTTGCGCTTCCGTTCAATTTTTTTGGACCGGAATAGGAGACCTAGACCAATCCCGCCTTGGTAACATAGAGGAAATACATATCATAGTATTAGGGAACAGCTCTCGAATTGCCAATATATCTACTCGAAAGATGTGTCTCAAAACACTGACTTCACCATGGCAATGTCATTTGATCCCAAATGAATAAGCAAAACTCTCGGGGCTGAATTATGCATGGCCATATATTGGATATCCGGTCTCAGTTGGCGCCATGACATACCCCGACGACCACACCACTTAATCTGCTCCACCCCTCTGACGCCCAAGTTGCCGGAAATCCCCCGAATTTCTGCTCGCTGTTCTGCCCAGTGTATGTACGAGTCTCCAACTAGCCAGACATCTGCAATTACTTAGATAGGTGTCAGACTAGACTCTATAGGTAATTACAAATAACATTCTATTGGTTATTAAAATAACTAAGTGATTAACGAATATATTGCTTAAAAGCATTAGACGACCATCTGCCCAGCCTCTGAATTTTCTCATGAGAAACCCCCTGTCTAGCGAGCCATGTGGCTGCACCAATTCGAAAAGAGTGACCTATAGTGGGATCCATCTAAGCGAAGTTTTCTAATGACCCTATTTAATACTGCACCAAACTGGTATCTATTCAAAGGGGAGCCATCACTATGGCAAAACAGGTATCCATGAGACGAGCCGGCAGGCCGAATGCTTAAATAGTTCTGCATAGCAACCACTGGACAAACGACTGTGCCAGTTGCAACTATGTGAACCAAGGTTGGGGGTCCAGATTGATTGGTTTTAGATTGGCGCAAATAAACTGTGAATTCTTTGTTGAACACAGAATGTCTTATATCAGCTAGAAAAAGGGGTCGGTCAGCCATATCTGGGCTTGAAAATACCGATTCCCCGACTGGGAAGAGGCCAAAAAATGTCAGTGTGTAAGCTGCTCGAAACAAACATGCTTCATAAGGTGTGTCACAGGTATTATCCAATTGGGACAATTTTTTGCCTAAAAGTTCGTAAGTAATTGGAAGTCTGTTATCATTTGTAAAGTTCGACCTCTTGTAACCTTCCAACATTTTTGATACTATAAAAACAACAAGAGACGCACAAAGACATAACAAACACACAATAGGAGGAAAATGGAAGTACCGCCCCTTGGAACGGTCAGTGACAAAAGTCACTGGGGTAGGGTTAAACCGGTTTATGGGCGCCCAACCTCACACTTAGTCCATCCCCACCCTGAAAGACAAACAGTGTAAATAAACGTATCCCCTCTCCGACTAATCTACAACAACCGCGATGGCGAATACAGTGGTAAACTACATGTATAACGAAAACATTTAAGTGAACATACTGTATCCACCTATCGCTAGTGTACTCAATGATTGAGCTGCAAACAGAGTAACTGTAGAAAAGGGTACGACAAAAACGAAATAGTACAGATATCCGACGTTCTCCTTCCAGTTCTGGGTTTAAGAGGTCGCCTTCATAGAGTACTAAACCTTTCTTGTCGGCGTACATGCAAAGAGGCCAGCGTGATTGCCAACTGTAAAAGGGTTCACAACCAAACATGCAGTATGTTGTAGTACTACAGGATCATATCCCTTTTTAATGAATCTTTTAACATATTTGATGAACAAAGTGAGAAAATGGGTATGTCCAATAATTTTACGAAATTTGTAAATCACATCACCATAAAATTCAGGATGAGAAACACCGTGATTAGCTCCTTGAGATTAAATTGGTACTTGCCAATAAGCGAGATATTTCGATAGTATAATTTAGAAAAAGTGTTTCTTAGTTTAAGGTATCTATATCCTTGCTTAAGCAGTTTTTCATTTAAAATGAGATTTCGATTGTTAAAAGCGTCAATAGATGAACAAGCTCTAGCAAAACGAATAAGTTGAGATATATAAACCCCGTAAGATGGATCACGGGGAACATCCCCGTCAAGATGAGGAAAATCAACAATATTAAAATCAAAATCATCTCTTTTGTCATATATTTTAGAAGAAATCATTCCATTATCAATTTTAAGGTCGAGATCAAGAAACGCTGCATAATTGTCGGACGGGTTAGCTTTATTCAATTTGAGTTCTTTAGGATAAATTGTAGGAATCAGATCATCAAAGAAAGGGTAATCTACGTTAAAAATATCATCCAAATATCTACAAGTTTCATTGAAGGCTTTTATAACATCTTCTTGTGATTGAGGATTCAAACGCAACATGAAATCTCTCTCATAGCAGTACAAAAACAAATCTGCGACAAGTGGTGCACAATTCGTACCCATGGGAATAAATTAACTGACGGTATATAGCATTCCCATAACGTACAAATATGTTATCCAAAAGAAAGGTTAGTGATTCGCAAACTTCTGAGCAAGTCCAATTGGTGTAATATTTCATTTGCTTGTCAGTAAAGAAAGCTTTTTCAGCATTACATGTCAAGAATGATGTTTTTCCCGGGCAAATACTTTCTTGATTAAGTTAGTAAGCTTATCCTTAATTAAGATATGAGGAAGAGTTGTGTACAGAGTAGATAAATCGTACGTGCTTACAGTGGATGCAGCATACCTTTTGTTCTTAAGTTTGTTTAAGACTTCTGAAGAGTTCTTAATAGACCAGAAGAGATTTATTCCAGAATTTTCATAAGTCTTATCACAGTAGAACCTTACATGTTTCTTTTTCTTCGTTAAACAATAAGTCAAAAGTATAGACAATTTAGTAGTTGTACATGAACCAGAATTTGCAATGAAACGCGCTTTATACGGTTTTTTATGTAGTTTAGGTAACCAATACATTGTAGGAAGTTTATGTTGTGTAATTTTAATATCGGTTCCAAGTTGTTCACACTTTTTGACATGGTCTGAAACAATGATCTTTTCGTCAGTAGTAACTGAAATGTATGGCTTGGTATTAATAATGTCCTGCTACAAGACATCGATATAATGTAATCGTCAGATAATAATCACATTATTCGATGCCTTATCAGCAGAAACAAAAACGTATTTTGAATGGAAATCCTGTAAACTCTTTTTAAGATGTCTAAAAGAAATTCTAGGTTTAGGTGGAAGAAGGTGTTTATTAGAGCTATAAAAGGAAATGCGTTTATCAATAATATCAAAAATTAGTTTTTTCCAACTAGAAAGAGCATTAGACTCAACATGTTCTTTTCGACACCATTTAATACTAAATTTTGTAAAGCCTCCGCAATCTGAACTCGACAAGAGTTAAAATCTATCATGGATGGTATTCTATATTTGGTACCTTTATTCAAAAGAGATCGTAAACGTTTATCTTTAATTATCTCAAAATTACCAGTAATCACATGAATAGCCGGAGAATAGCAAAAATTTGAGGTGGCGCAATCTAAATTATCAGGAATATTATCATCAATATTAAGGTCGGCCACAATTTTATTATAGTTGAAAATTGTACTTCTGATGGGTTTGTTATATTTGTAGCAGATGATAGGTGGTTCTGTATTTTTAAAGTATTTAAGAATAGTGTCAATTACATTTTTATCTCTAAAAATACTTTGGGGGTCAATAAAATCAATACATTTATTAATAAAATTTTCAAGAAGAATCTTTGGTGTTCAGATAATTTGTCAATGTGTGGTCTGAGAACATATAGAGTAAAGCTTTGTATCAAGCTAGCCGTTCCTATGAGAGGATCTGATCTAAAAATAATGTTATCGGCTTGCTCGTCAATTTATTTAATGAACATATAGATAAGGAGGAAAGTCTAGAAAGCATTGCATGTTTGCCAGAAGTTAGACGTAAAGTATGTAGATCAAGAAAAGTCATTTTCAAACGAGATTTTCGTTTAATATTACCATTTTTGCGAATGCCATGTGATCGAGATTTGCGTTTTCTTATAGAAAAAATTGAAAAAATATCTTTATCTGGTTCTTTTGAAATATTTCCAGTCTGGTAAATATTATCATTCAGTCCTAAAGGAAAAGGTGTTTGCAATTTTTTGATCCTATTTAATTCAGATGTAAATCTATCTTTCGATTTAAAGCTACTAGTAGCCTCCTTATCATATGTTATATGCTCGACAATTTGTACTAAAACATCTTTAAAAGAATGGACAGATTTCCGAAAGTCTTGGTATAAAACATTGTTTAGTTTACGATTTCAACACTGATATGCATGCTCACGAAATCGAGTCTTCAAAGCACGTCCTGTTTGTCCTTCGTACTGTATACCGCAACTAGGCGCGTTTCAAGTTAAAACATAAATAACGTTAGTAGTAGAACAATCAACGTCTGAGTTTATCTTGACATTAAATGTTCTACCATTAACTATAGATTTTATAGTGGAATTACAAGAAATGTTACTACAACATATGCACATCTTAGCAAAGCACTTTTGGATAATCGGATACACTCTCTGTCGCTTGTATAAGGACCGTTTACGAATAGAAGAAACATTTTGGATAACAGATTTTAAAGGTGAAAGTACAACTCTTGGTCCATTGAAAAAACATGTATTAATAGAAAGAGATGGTATGTGAAAAGATGATGCCGACTGAAGATTAAGTTGTTTTAAACGAACAAAAGGTTGAAGGGAAGAGAAATTAGAAATATTTCTTGGCACTTGTCTAGACAACACAGATTGCATATTTATAGCTTTCAGTTCTATTAGAGGTATTTTAACTTTATTCATATTTGAAAGTGATAGAGGGGCACCTGTACTGTGTTCATCAACACGTCAGTACATTAGTGTAGCTACCAAGTGCATCAAATTGCTGGTGAACACAACACCTACCACGAGGTGCATGACATACTTATGGTGATGTAAGAGGCGAATAAGAGTTGTGTATGTTATTTGCATATCCTGCAAGAGAATGATAACAACTTGGCACCGATATATACTACTAGCCCAAGCAAGTAGCAAAATTAGTGCACTGGATGCCGGAACAAATTTAGAGTTGCTGTTGTTTTACCATGGAAATGTTATTTATTTATGAATGATAAATATCTTCATATTCAATGAGTAATGCATCAACTGAATATGCTGAGGTTTACCAACCCAATTAAGTAAGCTATGCTATCTGTAACAAACAATATAACATACATAAAACATGCACAAAGCCTTTAACAACAAGCAACAACAAACTGGCCTGCTTTTACACAGGGGGTGGGGACTACAATCACAAGCCCAAGCATTAAACTGGCAATTGTTGGTGTGAAGAATTGATTAATCTTTTTATTTAGTATTGACATTAGGGAAGATGTTTCCAGATAATTTATGGTGAATTGTAAAGATTCATCCTGCTTAGGACCCACAAGAACAGAGTGGAAATCTATGAATTCATCAGCCCATTTTTCTTTGATCTTAAGATTGACTGAGGAATGGAGTGGGACTGCCTTTCAATACTGAAAGGACAATGGAATTTTGCACCCAGGGATGTTGTTACCTGCAATACTTAATAAGTTGTGATCGAGACGGTTAGTTCCCAGCAGTGGCTGAACGCATGTAGCATGATCTGCTGCCTGCCTCCCTGTAACATCTTGCTGAGTTCCACCACGTTAACCATCAACTGGCAGAATATTATAAAATCTGAAGGGTGGTGATCCCCCGAAAGCAAATATTGCAACACAAAAAGAGGAAATGGCAGACTCAGTTTTATTGAGTCTGTTCATGAGCAGTAATTGAAAGTGCAACACTGCTCACGCCCCTAGCACCGGCTTAAGCGGTATTTAATTTTCAGAACAAGCAGTACTGAAATTCATGATCTCGAAGGATCAGAAGGTATAACAACACTGACAATGAAGTACGGGTGACGTTTTAAGGCCGCCACACAAGCAATTAACACCTGCTGTTGTGAACATTATAAATGCTGAAGGGTGGTGATCCCCCCGAAGCAAAAATTGCAACACAAAAAGAGAAAATTGCAGACTCGGTTTTATTGAGTCTGTTCATGAGCAGTAATTGAAAGTGCAACACTGCTCACGCCCCCTAGCACCGCTTAAGCGGTA
Organism: Azorinus chamasolen; assembly: GCA_963576725.1. Lineage (NCBI taxonomy): Eukaryota > Metazoa > Mollusca > Bivalvia > Cardiida > Solecurtidae > Azorinus > Azorinus chamasolen. The sequence continues at coordinate 21,632,629 of OY755252.1, forward strand.
TTCAATTTTCAAAACAAGAAGTATTGAAATTCATAATCTCGAAGGATCAGCAAATACAAATTACTCAACTTGACAATTGCTAAATTTCAAAAGCTCTGATCATGCATATATGCAGCATGATTGCCACAAAATAACACAAAAATAATATAAATAAAGAATTCTGCGCTAAAGCATAAATGCTCGCAGAATATATAAACCCAATTTCTCAATATGGCCAGCGCAAAAGCTGAAAAAGCTCGCAAATATTTATATTTGATAATAAATGTAAGCGGCATGACCGCTTACAAATAAAATATTAAAATACAAATTAGCATGTCTGTGCTTATATGAATATATAATCCAAATTACACAACTTGGCCTGTGCTAAATCTCAAAAGCTCACAGATCTTTTTATTTCATGAAGGCTAAAATATAACATTACAACCAAATTTATATAAACTTTTATTACTGATGAGACCACCAGTTAGTGGTACTCACTGTTTACAAATGTACAGTACATAAAAACATGTTTGTGGCGGTTAAGGTCCAGACTGCGGCGGAAAACCCAGAGAATGCTTTATCGATTCCTAAAGGAACTGGACTGCGGCTCACCGATGCTATAATACCATTCCATTCTCCTCACCCTTCTCTGCCTCCCCGGAAGTTGTCCTCGCGTGGAGGTGGCCCACTGTTCGAATTTAACCACTGTGACCGGGTGTTAATTATTAAAATTCTCATAGCATCATTTGACTGCCTCCATGGAAGATCCTCTCATGGAGTTGGACCAGCGTTAGAATTTAACCACCGGACCAGGTCACATTCATGGATCGGCCAGCAGCCAGTTCCCTTTATCTGCTCTTCAAGCTTCCAAATTCATTCCTCCCCTTTAGCTAGAAAAATATGGATATTTCACTCTTAAACATTGCTTTGGAATCATCTATATGAATTGTATTAGTTATAAAATTTAAGTTTTATGCCATTCTCCGGCATTTTCCGCCGCAACTGAACAGTACTAGGGTTAATTCCCTTAGTGTCCTATTATGCACGACCAACCAATGGTTGTTGGTAATGACTAGCACTGTCACAATCACCATCCTTACACCATGAGTAAATGTCTTTTAACACCTGATAGGCTCACTGCATGCTGAAACTGTAGTTAACATGACATACATCCCCTGAAAAATAAAACAACAGGAAGCAGAACAAATCAATGATTAACAGTCTGTCGGCACATTGGATCAAACTGTATGTGAGCCGGAAAAATTAGAAACATAAAATTTAGAAAATGACTGTAATTCCTGAAATCACAAGGTAAAAGCTCACCAGTTTCAACCAAATTCCAACAGCATACATTTATCTTATACCCGGTTCTGAGAAATAAACAAATGTAGCCAACATGAAACGATACAGTACTAAAATTGAAGGATGGTAAACCAACTAACATGGAATAAAATAGTACCAAAAATAGGGCGGGAGGGCGGGGAAATTTTGACTAGATCTAAATGGAGGACGGCGCCTTCGAAATTTCTAAACCGGAAGTGAGAGGATAAAACTTTTACCGGACCTAGGGCCGCATTAAGAATGCGACACAACTGTCACCGAGAGGTTGGATTAAGTACGAACCATCCCAAATATTTCTGAAATAGAAATAAATTGGTCTATTTAAATCAATAGACTTACATAAAAACATGTTTGTGGCGGTTAAGGTCCAGACTGCGGCGGAAAACCCAGAGAATGCTTTATCGATTCCTAAAGGAACTGGACTGCGGCTCACCGATGCTATAATACCATTCCATTCTCCTCACCCTTCTCTGCCTCCCCGGAAGTTGTCCTCGCGTGGAGGTGGCCCAGCGTTCGAATTTAACCACTGTGACCGGGTGATAGTTATTAAAATTCTCATAGCATCATTTGACTGCCTCCATGGAAGATCCTCTCATGGAGTTGGACCAGCGTTAGAATTTAACCACCGGACCAGGTCACATTCATGGATCGGCAAGCAGCCAGTTCCCTTTATCTGCTCTTCAAGCTTCCAAATTCTTTCCCTCCCTTTAGCTAGAATAATATGGACATTTCACTCTTAAACATTGCTTTGGAATCATCTATATGAATTGTATTAGTTATAAAATTTAAGTTTTATGCCATACTCCGGAATTTTCCGCCACACGAACTAAACCGTTCGCCCCAAAATTCCGGTCCCTAATACAACTCTTCGAGAACGTCCCGGCATGCCATGATGAACAGATCATTACCCACATCAGACAAATGAATGCCATCCATGTAATAGAAACCAGGTGTATCAGACCGTATTTCCTCGTGGGCAACGAACCTTCCCCCGACATACAGAGACAATCTCCTCAAAAAACGATTCAACAGTTTGCGCTTCCGTTCAATTTTTTTGGACCGGAATAGGAGACCTAGACCAATCCCGCCTTGGTAACATAGAGGAAATACATATCATAGTATTAGGGAACAGCTCTCGAATTGCCAATATATCTACTCGAAAGATGTGTCTCAAAACACTGACTTCACCATGGCAATGTCATTTGATCCCAAATGAATAAGCAAAACTCTCGGGGCTGAATTATGCATGGCCATATATTGGATATCCGGTCTCAGTTGGCGCCATGACATACCCCGACGACCACACCACTTAATCTGCTCCACCCCTCTGACGCCCAAGTTGCCGGAAATCCCCCGAATTTCTGCTCGCTGTTCTGCCCAGTGTATGTACGAGTCTCCAACTAGCCAGACATCTGCAATTACTTAGATAGGTGTCAGACTAGACTCTATAGGTAATTACAAATAACATTCTATTGGTTATTAAAATAACTAAGTGATTAACGAATATATTGCTTAAAAGCATTAGACGACCATCTGCCCAGCCTCTGAATTTTCTCATGAGAAACCCCCTGTCTAGCGAGCCATGTGGCTGCACCAATTCGAAAAGAGTGACCTATAGTGGGATCCATCTAAGCGAAGTTTTCTAATGACCCTATTTAATACTGCACCAAACTGGTATCTATTCAAAGGGGAGCCATCACTATGGCAAAACAGGTATCCATGAGACGAGCCGGCAGGCCGAATGCTTAAATAGTTCTGCATAGCAACCACTGGACAAACGACTGTGCCAGTTGCAACTATGTGAACCAAGGTTGGGGGTCCAGATTGATTGGTTTTAGATTGGCGCAAATAAACTGTGAATTCTTTGTTGAACACAGAATGTCTTATATCAGCTAGAAAAAGGGGTCGGTCAGCCATATCTGGGCTTGAAAATACCGATTCCCCGACTGGGAAGAGGCCAAAAAATGTCAGTGTGTAAGCTGCTCGAAACAAACATGCTTCATAAGGTGTGTCACAGGTATTATCCAATTGGGACAATTTTTTGCCTAAAAGTTCGTAAGTAATTGGAAGTCTGTTATCATTTGTAAAGTTCGACCTCTTGTAACCTTCCAACATTTTTGATACTATAAAAACAACAAGAGACGCACAAAGACATAACAAACACACAATAGGAGGAAAATGGAAGTACCGCCCCTTGGAACGGTCAGTGACAAAAGTCACTGGGGTAGGGTTAAACCGGTTTATGGGCGCCCAACCTCACACTTAGTCCATCCCCACCCTGAAAGACAAACAGTGTAAATAAACGTATCCCCTCTCCGACTAATCTACAACAACCGCGATGGCGAATACAGTGGTAAACTACATGTATAACGAAAACATTTAAGTGAACATACTGTATCCACCTATCGCTAGTGTACTCAATGATTGAGCTGCAAACAGAGTAACTGTAGAAAAGGGTACGACAAAAACGAAATAGTACAGATATCCGACGTTCTCCTTCCAGTTCTGGGTTTAAGAGGTCGCCTTCATAGAGTACTAAACCTTTCTTGTCGGCGTACATGCAAAGAGGCCAGCGTGATTGCCAACTGTAAAAGGGTTCACAACCAAACATGCAGTATGTTGTAGTACTACAGGATCATATCCCTTTTTAATGAATCTTTTAACATATTTGATGAACAAAGTGAGAAAATGGGTATGTCCAATAATTTTACGAAATTTGTAAATCACATCACCATAAAATTCAGGATGAGAAACACCGTGATTAGCTCCTTGAGATTAAATTGGTACTTGCCAATAAGCGAGATATTTCGATAGTATAATTTAGAAAAAGTGTTTCTTAGTTTAAGGTATCTATATCCTTGCTTAAGCAGTTTTTCATTTAAAATGAGATTTCGATTGTTAAAAGCGTCAATAGATGAACAAGCTCTAGCAAAACGAATAAGTTGAGATATATAAACCCCGTAAGATGGATCACGGGGAACATCCCCGTCAAGATGAGGAAAATCAACAATAGTAAAATCAAAATCATCTCTTTTGTCATATATTTTAGAAGAAATCATTCCATTATCAATTTTAAGGTCGAGATCAAGAAACGCTGCATAATTGTCGGACGGGTTAGCTTTATTCAATTTGAGTTCTTTAGGATAAATTGTAGGAATCAGATCATCAAAGAAAGGGTAATCTACGTTAAAAATATCATCCAAATATCTACAAGTTTCATTGAAGGCTTTTATAACATCTTCTTGTGATTGAGGATTCAAACGCAACATGAAATCTCTCTCATAGCAGTACAAAAACAAATCTGCGACAAGTGGTGCACAATTCGTACCCATGGGAATAAATTAACTGACGGTATATAGCATTCCCATAACGTACAAATATGTTATCCAAAAGAAAGGTTAGTGATTCGCAAACTTCTGAGCAAGTCCAATTGGTGTAATATTTCATTTGCTTGTCAGTAAAGAAAGCTTTTTCAGCATTACATGTCAAGAATGATGTTTTTCCCGGGCAAATACTTTCTTGATTAAGTTAGTAAGCTTATCCTTAATTAAGATATGAGGAAGAGTTGTGTACAGAGTAGATAAATCGTACGTGCTTACAGTGGATGCAGCATACCTTTTGTTCTTAAGTTTGTTTAAGACTTCTGAAGAGTTCTTAATAGACCAGAAGAGATTTATTCCAGAATTTTCATAAGTCTTATCACAGTAGAACCTTACATGTTTCTTTTTCTTCGTTAAACAATAAGTCAAAAGTATAGACAATTTAGTAGTTGTACATGAACCAGAATTTGCAATGAAACGCGCTTTATACGGTTTTTTATGTAGTTTAGGTAACCAATACATTGTAGGAAGTTTATGTTGTGTAATTTTAATATCGGTTCCAAGTTGTTCACACTTTTTGACATGGTCTGAAACAATGATCTTTTCGTCAGTAGTAACTGAAATGTATGGCTTGGTATTAATAATGTCCTGCTACAAGACATCGATATAATGTAATCGTCAGATAATAATCACATTATTCGATGCCTTATCAGCAGAAACAAAAACGTATTTTGAATGGAAATCCTGTAAACTCTTTTTAAGATGTCTAAAAGAAATTCTAGGTTTAGGTGGAAGAAGGTGTTTATTAGAGCTATAAAAGGAAATGCGTTTATCAATAATATCAAAAATTAGTTTTTTCCAACTAGAAAGAGCATTAGACTCAACATGTTCTTTTCGACACCATTTAATACTAAATTTTGTAAAGCCTCCACAATCTGAACTCGACAAGAGTTAAAATCTATCATGGATGGTATTCTATATTTGGTACCTTTATTCAAAAGAGATCGTAAACGTTTATCTTTAATTATCTCAAAATTACCAGTAATCACATGAATAGCCGGAGAATAGCAAAAATTTGAGGTGGCGCAATCTAAATTATCAGGAATATTATCATCAATATTAAGGTCGGCCACAATTTTATTATAGTTGAAAATTGTACTTCTGATGGGTTTGTTATATTTGTAGCAGATGATAGGTGGTTCTGTATTTTTAAAGTATTTAAGAATAGTGTCAATTACATTTTTATCTCTAAAAATACTTTGGGGGTCAATAAAATCAATACATTTATTAATAAAATTTTCAAGAAGAATCTTTGGTGTTCAGATAATTTGTCAATGTGTGGTCTGAGAACATATAGAGTAAAGCTTTGTATCAAGCTAGCCGTTCCTATGAGAGGATCTGATCTAAAAATAATGTTATCGGCTTGCTCGTCAATTTATTTAATGAACATATAGATAAGGAGGAAAGTCTAGAAAGCATTGCATGTTTGCCAGAAGTTAGACGTAAAGTATGTAGATCAAGAAAAGTCATTTTCAAACGAGATTTTCGTTTAATATTACCATTTTTGCGAATGCCATGTGATCGAGATTTGCGTTTTCTTATAGAAAAAATTGAAAAAATATCTTTATCTGGTTCTTTTGAAATATTTCCAGTCTGGTAAATATTATCATTCAGTCCTAAAGGAAAAGGTGTTTGCAATTTTTTGATCCTATTTAATTCAGATGTAAATCTATCTTTCGATTTAAAGCTACTAGTAGCCTCCTTATCATATGTTATATGCTCGACAATTTGTACTAAAACATCTTTAAAAGAATGGACAGATTTCCGAAAGTCTTGGTATAAAACATTGTTTAGTTTACGATTTCAACACTGATATGCATGCTCACGAAATCGAGTCTTCAAAGCACGTCCTGTTTGTCCTTCGTACTGTATACCGCAACTAGGCGCGTTTCAAGTTAAAACATAAATAACGTTAGTAGTAGAACAATCAACGTCTGAGTTTATCTTGACATTAAATGTTCTACCATTAACTATAGATTTTATAGTGGAATTACAAGAAATGTTACTACAACATATGCACATCTTAGCAAAGCACTTTTGGATAATCGGATACACTCTCTGTCGCTTGTATAAGGACCGTTTACGAATAGAAGAAACATTTTGGATAACAGATTTTAAAGGTGAAAGTACAACTCTTGGTCCATTGAAAAAACATGTATTAATAGAAAGAGATGGTATGTGAAAAGATGATGCCGACTGAAGATTAAGTTGTTTTAAACGAACAAAAGGTTGAAGGGAAGAGAAATTAGAAATATTTCTTGGCACTTGTCTAGACAACACAGATTGCATATTTATAGCTTTCAGTTCTATTAGAGGTATTTTAACTTTATTCATATTTGAAAGTGATAGAGGGGCACCTGTACTGTGTTCATCAACACGTCAGTACATTAGTGTAGCTACCAAGTGCATCAAATTGCTGGTGAACACAACACCTACCACGAGGTGCATGACATACTTATGGTGATGTAAGAGGCGAATAAGAGTTGTGTATGTTATTTGCATATCCTGCAAGAGAATGATAACAACTTGGCACCGATATATACTACTAGCCCAAGCAAGTAGCAAAATTAGTGCACTGGATGCCGGAACAAATTTAGAGTTGCTGTTGTTTTACCATGGAAATGTTATTTATTTATGAATGATAAATATCTTCATATTCAATGAGTAATGCATCAACTGAATATGCTGAGGTTTACCAACCCAATTAAGTAAGCTATGCTATCTGTAACAAACAATATAACATACATAAAACATGCACAAAGCCTTTAACAACAAGCAACAACAAACTGGCCTGCTTTTACACAGGGGGTGGGGACTACAATCACAAGTCCAAGCATTAAACTGGCAATTGTTGGTGTGAAGAATTGATTAATCTTTTTATTTAGTATTGACATTAGGGAAGATGTTTCCAGATAATTTATGGTGAATTGTAAAGATTCATCCTGCTTAGGACCCACAAGAACAGAGTGGAAATCTATGAATTCATCAGCCCATTTTTCTTTGATCTTAAGATTGACTGAGGAATGGAGTGGGACTGCCTTTCAATACTGAAAGGACAATGGAATTTTGCACCCAGGGATGTTGTTACCTGCAATACTTAATAAGTTGTGATCGAGACGGTTAGTTCCCAGCAGTGGCTGAACGCATGTAGCATGATCTGCTGCCTGCCTCCCTGTAACATCTTGCTGAGTTCCACCACGTTAACCATCAACTGGCAGAATATTATAAAATCTGAAGGGTGGTGATCCCCCGAAAGCAAATATTGCAACACAAAAAGAGGAAATGGCAGACTCAGTTTTATTGAGTCTGTTCATGAGCAGTAATTGAAAGTGCAACACTGCTCACGCCCCTAGCACCGGCTTAAGCGGTATTTAATTTTCAGAACAAGCAGTACTGAAATTCATGATCTCGAAGGATCAGAAGGTATAACAACACTGACAATGAAGTACGGGTGACGTTTTAAGGCCGCCACACAAGCAATTAACACCTGCTGTTGTGAACATTATAAATGCTGAAGGGTGGTGATCCCCCCGAAGCAAAAATTGCAACACAAAAAGAGAAAATTGCAGACTCGGTTTTATTGAGTCTGTTCATGAGCAGTAATTGAAAGTGCAACACTGCTCACGCCCCCTAGCACCGCTTAAGCGGTATTCAATTTTCAAAACAAGAAGTATTGAAATTCATAATCTCGAAGGATCAGCAAATACAAATTACTCAACTTGACAATTGCTAAATTTCAAAAGCTCTGATCATGCATATATGCAGCATGATTGCCACAAAATAACACAAAAATAATATAAATAAAGAATTCTGCGCTAAAGCATAAATGCTCGCAGAATATATAAACCAAATTTCTCAATATGGCCAGCGCAAAAGCTGAAAAAGCTCGCAAATATTTATATTTGATAATAAATGTAAGCGGCATGACCGCTTACAAATAAAATATTAAAATACAAATTAGCATGTCTGTGCTTATATGAATATATAATCCAAATTACACAACTTGGCCTGTGCTAAATCTCAAAAGCTCACAGATCTTTTTATTTCATGAAGGCTAAAATATAACATTACAACCAAATTTATATAAACTTTTATTACTGATGAGACCACCAGTTAGTGGTACTCACTGTTTACAAATGTACAGTACATAAAAACATGTTTGTGGCGGTTAAGGTCCAGACTGCGGCGGAAAACCCAGAGAATGCTTTATCGATTCCTAAAGGAACTGGACTGCGCTCACCGATGCTATAATACCATTCCATTCTCCTCACCCTTCTCTGCCTCCCCGGAAGTTGTCCTCGCGTGGAGGTGGCCCACTGTTCGAATTTAACCACTGTGACCGGGTGTTAATTATTAAAATTCTCATAGCATCATTTGACTGCCTCCATGGAAGATCCTCTCATGGAGTTGGACCAGCGTTAGAATTTAACCACCGGACCAGGTCACATTCATGGATCGGCCAGCAGCCAGTTCCCTTTATCTGCTCTTCAAGCTTCCAAATTCATTCCTCCCCTTTAGCTAGAAAAATATGGATATTTCACTCTTAAACATTGCTTTGGAATCATCTATATGAATTGTATTAGTTATAAAATTTAAGTTTTATGCCATTCTCCGGCATTTTCCGCCGCAACTGAACAGTACTAGGGTTAATTCCCTTAGTGTCCTATTATGCACGACCAACCAATGGTTGTTGGTAATGACTAGCACTGTCACAATCACCATCCTTACACCATGAGTAAATGTCTTTTAACCACCTGATAGGCTCACTGCATGCTGAAACTGTAGTTAACATGACATACATCCCCTGAAAAATAAAACAACAGGAAGCAGAACAAATCAATGATTAACAGTCTGTCGGCACATTGGATCAAACTGTATGTGAGCCGGAAAAATTAGAAACATAAAATTTAGAAAATGACTGTAATTCCTGAAATCACAAGGTAAAGCTCACCAGTTTCAACCAAATTCCAACAGCATACATTTATCTTATACCCGGTTCTGAGAAATAAACAAATGTAGCCAACATGAAACGATACAGTACTAAAATTGAAGGATGGTAAACCAACTAACATGGAATAAAATAGTACCAAAAATAGGGCGGGAGGGCGGGGAAATTTTGACTAGATCTAAATGGAGGACGGCGCCTTCGAAATTTCTAAACCGGAAGTGAGAGGATAAAACTTTTACCGGACCTAGGGCCGCATTAAGAATGCGACACAACTGTCACCGAGAGGTTGGATTAAGTACGAACCATCCCAAATATTTCTGAAATAGAAATAAATTGGTCTATTTAAATCAATAGACTTACATAAAAACATGTTTGTGGCGGTTAAGGTCCAGACTGCGGCGGAAAACCCAGAGAATGCTTTATCGATTCCTAAAGGAACTGGACTGCGGCTCACCGATGCTATAATACCATTCCATTCTCCTCACCCTTCTCTGCCTCCCCGGAAGTTGTCCTCGCGTGGAGGTGGCCCAGCGTTCGAATTTAACCACTGTGACCGGGTGATAGTTATTAAAATTCTCATAGCATCATTTGACTGCCTCCATGGAAGATCCTCTCATGGAGTTGGACCAGCGTTAGAATTTAACCACCGGACCAGGTCACATTCATGGATCGGCAAGCAGCCAGTTCCCTTTATCTGCTCTTCAAGCTTCCAAATTCTTTCCCTCCCTTTAGCTAGAATAATATGGACATTTCACTCTTAAACATTGCTTTGGAATCATCTATATGAATTGTATTAGTTATAAAATTTAAGTTTTATGCCATACTCCGGAATTTTCCGCCACACGAACTAAACCGTTCGCCCCAAAATTCCGGTCCCTAATACAACTCTTCGAGAACGTCCCGGCATGCCATGATGAACAGATCATTACCCACATCAGACAAATGAATGCCATCCATGTAATAGAAACCAGGTGTATCAGACCGTATTTCCTCGTGGGCAACGAACCTTCCCCCGACATACAGAGACAATCTCCTCAAAAAACGATTCAACAGTTTGCGCTTCCGTTCAATTTTTTTGGACCGGAATAGGAGACCTAGACCAATCCCGCCTTGGTAACATAGAGGAAATACATATCATAGTATTAGGGAACAGCTCTCGAATTGCCAATATATCTACTCGAAAGATGTGTCTCAAAACACTGACTTCACCATGGCAATGTCATTTGATCCCAAATGAATAAGCAAAACTCTCGGGGCTGAATTATGCATGGCCATATATTGGATATCCGGTCTCAGTTGGCGCCATGACATACCCCGACGACCACACCACTTAATCTGCTCCACCCCTCTGACGCCCAAGTTGCCGGAAATCCCCCGAATTTCTGCTCGCTGTTCTGCCCAGTGTATGTACGAGTCTCCAACTAGCCAGACATCTGCAATTACTTAGATAGGTGTCAGACTAGACTCTATAGGTAATTACAAATAACATTCTATTGGTTATTAAAATAACTAAGTGATTAACGAATATATTGCTTAAAAGCATTAGACGACCATCTGCCCAGCCTCTGAATTTTCTCATGAGAAACCCCCTGTCTAGCGAGCCATGTGGCTGCACCAATTCGAAAAGAGTGACCTATAGTGGGATCCATCTAAGCGAAGTTTTCTAATGACCCTATTTAATACTGCACCAAACTGGTATCTATTCAAAGGGGAGCCATCACTATGGCAAAACAGGTATCCATGAGACGAGCCGGCAGGCCGAATGCTTAAATAGTTCTGCATAGCAACCACTGGACAAACGACTGTGCCAGTTGCAACTATGTGAACCAAGGTTGGGGGTCCAGATTGATTGGTTTTAGATTGGCGCAAATAAACTGTGAATTCTTTGTTGAACACAGAATGTCTTATATCAGCTAGAAAAAGGGGTCGGTCAGCCATATCTGGGCTTGAAAATACCGATTCCCCGACTGGGAAGAGGCCAAAAAATGTCAGTGTGTAAGCTGCTCGAAACAAACATGCTTCATAAGGTGTGTCACAGGTATTATCCAATTGGGACAATTTTTTGCCTAAAAGTTCGTAAGTAATTGGAAGTCTGTTATCATTTGTAAAGTTCGACCTCTTGTAACCTTCCAACATTTTTGATACTATAAAAACAACAAGAGACGCACAAAGACATAACAAACACACAATAGGAGGAAAATGGAAGTACCGCCCCTTGGAACGGTCAGTGACAAAAGTCACTGGGGTAGGGTTAAACCGGTTTATGGGCGCCCAACCTCACACTTAGTCCATCCCCACCCTGAAAGACAAACAGTGTAAATAAACGTATCCCCTCTCCGACTAATCTACAACAACCGCGATGGCGAATACAGTGGTAAACTACATGTATAACGAAAACATTTAAGTGAACATACTGTATCCACCTATCGCTAGTGTACTCAATGATTGAGCTGCAAACAGAGTAACTGTAGAAAAGTAATAAAGGGTACGACAAAAACGAAATAGTACAGATATCCGACGTTCTCCTTCCAGTTCTGGGTTTAAGAGGTCGCCTTCATAGAGTACTAAACCTTTCTTGTCGGCGTACATGCAAAGAGGCCAGCGTGATTGCCAACTGTAAAAGGGTTCACAACCAAACATGCAGTATGTTGTAGTACTACAGGATCATATCCCTTTTTAATGAATCTTTTAACATATTTGATGAACAAAGTGAGAAAATGGGTATGTCCAATAATTTTACGAAATTTGTAAATCACATCACCATAAAATTCAGGATGAGAAACACCGTGATTAGCTCCTTGAGATTAAATTGGTACTTGCCAATAAGCGAGATATTTCGATAGTATAATTTAGAAAAAGTGTTTCTTAGTTTAAGGTATCTATATCCTTGCTTAAGCAGTTTTTCATTTAAAATGAGATTTCGATTGTTAAAAGCGTCAATAGATGAACAAGCTCTAGCAAAACGAATAAGTTGAGATATATAAACCCCGTAAGATGGATCACGGGGAACATCCCCGTCAAGATGAGGAAAATCAACAATATTAAAATCAAAATCATCTCTTTTGTCATATATTTTAGAAGAAATCATTCCATTATCAATTTTAAGGTCGAGATCAAGAAACGCTGCATAATTGTCGGACGGGTTAGCTTTATTCAATTTGAGTTCTTTAGGATAAATTGTAGGAATCAGATCATCAAAGAAAGGGTAATCTACGTTAAAAATATCATCCAAATATCTACAAGTTTCATTGAAGGCTTTTATAACATCTTCTTGTGATTGAGGATTCAAACGCAACATGAAATCTCTCTCATAGCAGTACAAAAACAAATCTGCGACAAGTGGTGCACAATTCGTACCCATGGGAATAAATTAACTGACGGTATATAGCATTCCCATAACGTACAAATATGTTATCCAAAAGAAAGGTTAGTGATTCGCAAACTTCTGAGCAAGTCCAATTGGTGTAATATTTCATTTGCTTGTCAGTAAAGAAAGCTTTTTCAGCATTACATGTCAAGAATGATGTTTTTCCCGGGCAAATACTTTCTTGATTAAGTTAGTAAGCTTATCCTTAATTAAGATATGAGGAAGAGTTGTGTACAGAGTAGATAAATCGTACGTGCTTACAGTGGATGCAGCATACCTTTTGTTCTTAAGTTTGTTTAAGACTTCTGAAGAGTTCTTAATAGACCAGAAGAGATTTATTCCAGAATTTTCATAAGTCTTATCACAGTAGAACCTTACATGTTTCTTTTTCTTCGTTAAACAATAAGTCAAAAGTATAGACAATTTAGTAGTTGTACATGAACCAGAATTTGCAATGAAACGCGCTTTATACGGTTTTTTATGTAGTTTAGGTAACCAATACATTGTAGGAAGTTTATGTTGTGTAATTTTAATATCGGTTCCAAGTTGTTCACACTTTTTGACATGGTCTGAAACAATGATCTTTTCGTCAGTAGTAACTGAAATGTATGGCTTGGTATTAATAATGTCCTGCTACAAGACATCGATATAATGTAATCGTCAGATAATAATCACATTATTCGATGCCTTATCAGCAGAAACAAAAACGTATTTTGAATGGAAATCCTGTAAACTCTTTTTAAGATGTCTAAAAGAAATTCTAGGTTTAGGTGGAAGAAGGTGTTTATTAGAGCTATAAAAGGAAATGCGTTTATCAATAATATCAAAAATTAGTTTTTTCCAACTAGAAAGAGCATTAGACTCAACATGTTCTTTTCGACACCATTTAATACTAAATTTTGTAAAGCCTCCGCAATCTGAACTCGACAAGAGTTAAAATCTATCATGGATGGTATTCTATATTTGGTACCTTTATTCAAAAGAGATCGTAAACGTTTATCTTTAATTATCTCAAAATTACCAGTAATCACATGAATAGCCGGAGAATAGCAAAAATTTGAGGTGGCGCAATCTAAATTATCAGGAATATTATCATCAATATTAAGGTCGGCCACAATTTTATTATAGTTGAAAATTGTACTTCTGATGGGTTTGTTATATTTGTAGCAGATGATAGGTGGTTCTGTATTTTTAAAGTATTTAAGAATAGTGTCAATTACATTTTTATCTCTAAAAATACTTTGGGGGTCAATAAAATCAATACATTTATTAATAAAATTTTCAAGAAGAATCTTTGGTGTTCAGATAATTTGTCAATGTGTGGTCTGAGAACATATAGAGTAAAGCTTTGTATCAAGCTAGCCGTTCCTATGAGAGGATCTGATCTAAAAATAATGTTATCGGCTTGCTCGTCAATTTATTTAATGAACATATAGATAAGGAGGAAAGTCTAGAAAGCATTGCATGTTTGCCAGAAGTTAGACGTAAAGTATGTAGATCAAGAAAAGTCATTTTCAAACGAGATTTTCGTTTAATATTACCATTTTTGCGAATGCCATGTGATCGAGATTTGCGTTTTCTTATAGAAAAAATTGAAAAAATATCTTTATCTGGTTCTTTTGAAATATTTCCAGTCTGGTAAATATTATCATTCAGTCCTAAAGGAAAAGGTGTTTGCAATTTTTTGATCCTATTTAATTCAGATGTAAATCTATCTTTCGATTTAAAGCTACTAGTAGCCTCCTTATCATATGTTATATGCTCGACAATTTGTACTAAAACATCTTTAAAAGAATGGACAGATTTCCGAAAGTCTTGGTATAAAACATTGTTTAGTTTACGATTTCAACACTGATATGCATGCTCACGAAATCGAGTCTTCAAAGCACGTCCTGTTTGTCCTTCGTACTGTATACCGCAACTAGGCGCGTTTCAAGTTAAAACATAAATAACGTTAGTAGTAGAACAATCAACGTCTGAGTTTATCTTGACATTAAATGTTCTACCATTAACTATAGATTTTATAGTGGAATTACAAGAAATGTTACTACAACATATGCACATCTTAGCAAAGCACTTTTGGATAATCGGATACACTCTCTGTCGCTTGTATAAGGACCGTTTACGAATAGAAGAAACATTTTGGATAACAGATTTTAAAGGTGAAAGTACAACTCTTGGTCCATTGAAAAAACATGTATTAATAGAAAGAGATGGTATGTGAAAAGATGATGCCGACTGAAGATTAAGTTGTTTTAAACGAACAAAAGGTTGAAGGGAAGAGAAATTAGAAATATTTCTTGGCACTTGTCTAGACAACACAGATTGCATATTTATAGCTTTCAGTTCTATTAGAGGTATTTTAACTTTATTCATATTTGAAAGTGATAGAGGGGCACCTGTACTGTGTTCATCAACACGTCAGTACATTAGTGTAGCTACCAAGTGCATCAAATTGCTGGTGAACACAACACCTACCACGAGGTGCATGACATACTTATGGTGATGTAAGAGGCGAATAAGAGTTGTGTATGTTATTTGCATATCCTGCAAGAGAATGATAACAACTTGGCACCGATATATACTACTAGCCCAAGCAAGTAGCAAAATTAGTGCACTGGATGCCGGAACAAATTTAGAGTTGCTGTTGTTTTACCATGGAAATGTTATTTATTTATGAATGATAAATATCTTCATATTCAATGAGTAATGCATCAACTGAATATGCTGAGGTTTACCAACCCAATTAAGTAAGCTATGCTATCTGTAACAAACAATATAACATACATAAAACATGCACAAAGCCTTTAACAACAAGCAACAACAAACTGGCCTGCTTTTACACAGGGGGTGGGGACTACAATCACAAGCCCAAGCATTAAACTGGCAATTGTTGGTGTGAAGAATTGATTAATCTTTTTATTTAGTATTGACATTAGGGAAGATGTTTCCAGATAATTTATGGTGAATTGTAAAGATTCATCCTGCTTAGGACCCACAAGAACAGAGTGGAAATCTATGAATTCATCAGCCCATTTTTCTTTGATCTTAAGATTGACTGAGGAATGGAGTGGGACTGCCTTTCAATACTGAAAGGACAATGGAATTTTGCACCCAGGGATGTTGTTACCTGCAATACTTAATAAGTTGTGATCGAGACGGTTAGTTCCCAGCAGTGGCTGAACGCATGTAGCATGATCTGCTGCCTGCCTCCCTGTAACATCTTGCTGAGTTCCACCACGTTAACCATCAACTGGCAGAATATTATAAAATCTGAAGGGTGGTGATCCCCCGAAAGCAAATATTGCAACACAAAAAGAGGAAATGGCAGACTCAGTTTTATTGAGTCTGTTCATGAGCAGTAATTGAAAGTGCAACACTGCTCACGCCCCTAGCACCGGCTTAAGCGGTATTTAATTTTCAGAACAAGCAGTACTGAAATTCATGATCTCGAAGGATCAGAAGGTATAACAACACTGACAATGAAGTACGGGTGACGTTTTAAGGCCGCCACACAAGCAATTAACACCTGCTGTTGTGAACATTATAAATGCTGAAGGGTGGTGATCCCCCCGAAGCAAAAATTGCAACACAAAAAGAGAAAATTGCAGACTCGGTTTTATTGAGTCTGTTCATGAGCAGTAATTGAAAGTGCAACACTGCTCACGCCCCCTAGCACCGCTTAAGCGGTATTCAATTTTCAAAACAAGAAGTATTGAAATTCATAATCTCGAAGGATCAGCAAATACAAATTACTCAACTTGACAATTGCTAAATTTCAAAAGCTCTGATCATGCATATATGCAGCATGATTGCCACAAAATAACACAAAAATAATATAAATAAAGAATTCTGCGCTAAAGCATAAATGCTCGCAGAATATATAAACCAAATTTCTCAATATGGCCAGCGCAAAAGCTGAAAAAGCTCGCAAATATTTATATTTGATAATAAATGTAAGCGGCATGACCGCTTACAAATAAAATATTAAAATACAAATTAGCATGTCTGTGCTTATATGAATATATAATCCAAATTACACAACTTGGCCTGTGCTAAATCTCAAAAGCTCACAGATCTTTTTATTTCATGAAGGCTAAAATATAACATTACAACCAAATTTATATAAACTTTTATTACTGATGAGACCACCAGTTAGTGGTACTCACTGTTTACAAATGTACAGTACATAAAAACATGTTTGTGGCGGTTAAGGTCCAGACTGCGGCGGAAAACCCAGAGAATGCTTTATCGATTCCTAAAGGAACTGGACTGCGCTCACCGATGCTATAATACCATTCCATTCTCCTCACCCTTCTCTGCCTCCCCGGAAGTTGTCCTCGCGTGGAGGTGGCCCACTGTTCGAATTTAACCACTGTGACCGGGTGTTAATTATTAAAATTCTCATAGCATCATTTGACTGCCTCCATGGAAGATCCTCTCATGGAGTTGGACCAGCGTTAGAATTTAACCACCGGACCAGGTCACATTCATGGATCGGCCAGCAGCCAGTTCCCTTTATCTGCTCTTCAAGCTTCCAAATTCATTCCTCCCCTTTAGCTAGAAAAATATGGATATTTCACTCTTAAACATTGCTTTGGAATCATCTATATGAATTGTATTAGTTATAAAATTTAAGTTTTATGCCATTCTCCGGCATTTTCCGCCGCAACTGAACAGTACTAGGGTTAATTCCCTTAGTGTCCTATTATGCACGACCAACCAATGGTTGTTGGTAATGACTAGCACTGTCACAATCACCATCCTTACACCATGAGTAAATGTCTTTTAACACCTGATAGGCTCACTGCATGCTGAAACTGTAGTTAACATGACATACATCCCCTGAAAAATAAAACAACAGGAAGCAGAACAAATCAATGATTAACAGTCTGTCGGCACATTGGATCAAACTGTATGTGAGCCGGAAAAATTAGAAACATAAAATTTAGAAAATGACTGTAATTCCTGAAATCACAAGGTAAAAGCTCACCAGTTTCAACCAAATTCCAACAGCATACATTTATCTTATACCCGGTTCTGAGAAATAAACAAATGTAGCCAACATGAAACGATACAGTACTAAAATTGAAGGATGGTAAACCAACTAACATGGAATAAAATAGTACCAAAAATAGGGCGGGAGGGCGGGGAAATTTTGACTAGATCTAAATGGAGGACGGCGCCTTCGAAATTTCTAAACCGGAAGTGAGAGGATAAAACTTTTACCGGACCTAGGGCCGCATTAAGAATGCGACACAACTGTCACCGAGAGGTTGGATTAAGTACGAACCATCCCAAATATTTCTGAAATAGAAATAAATTGGTCTATTTAAATCAATAGACTTACATAAAAACATGTTTGTGGCGGTTAAGGTCCAGACTGCGGCGGAAAACCCAGAGAATGCTTTATCGATTCCTAAAGGAACTGGACTGCGGCTCACCGATGCTATAATACCATTCCATTCTCCTCACCCTTCTCTGCCTCCCCGGAAGTTGTCCTCGCGTGGAGGTGGCCCAGCGTTCGAATTTAACCACTGTGACCGGGTGATAGTTATTAAAATTCTCATAGCATCATTTGACTGCCTCCATGGAAGATCCTCTCATGGAGTTGGACCAGCGTTAGAATTTAACCACCGGACCAGGTCACATTCATGGATCGGCAAGCAGCCAGTTCCCTTTATCTGCTCTTCAAGCTTCCAAATTCTTTCCCTCCCTTTAGCTAGAATAATATGGACATTTCACTCTTAAACATTGCTTTGGAATCATCTATATGAATTGTATTAGTTATAAAATTTAAGTTTTATGCCATACTCCGGAATTTTCCGCCACACGAACTAAACCGTTCGCCCCAAAATTCCGGTCCCTAATACAACTCTTCGAGAACGTCCCGGCATGCCATGATGAACAGATCATTACCCACATCAGACAAATGAATGCCATCCATGTAATAGAAACCAGGTGTATCAGACCGTATTTCCTCGTGGGCAACGAACCTTCCCCCGACATACAGAGACAATCTCCTCAAAAAACGATTCAACAGTTTGCGCTTCCGTTCAATTTTTTTGGACCGGAATAGGAGACCTAGACCAATCCCGCCTTGGTAACATAGAGGAAATACATATCATAGTATTAGGGAACAGCTCTCGAATTGCCAATATATCTACTCGAAAGATGTGTCTCAAAACACTGACTTCACCATGGCAATGTCATTTGATCCCAAATGAATAAGCAAAACTCTCGGGGCTGAATTATGCATGGCCATATATTGGATATCCGGTCTCAGTTGGCGCCATGACATACCCCGACGACCACACCACTTAATCTGCTCCACCCCTCTGACGCCCAAGTTGCCGGAAATCCCCCGAATTTCTGCTCGCTGTTCTGCCCAGTGTATGTACGAGTCTCCAACTAGCCAGACATCTGCAATTACTTAGATAGGTGTCAGACTAGACTCTATAGGTAATTACAAATAACATTCTATTGGTTATTAAAATAACTAAGTGATTAACGAATATATTGCTTAAAAGCATTAGACGACCATCTGCCCAGCCTCTGAATTTTCTCATGAGAAACCCCCTGTCTAGCGAGCCATGTGGCTGCACCAATTCGAAAAGAGTGACCTATAGTGGGATCCATCTAAGCGAAGTTTTCTAATGACCCTATTTAATACTGCACCAAACTGGTATCTATTCAAAGGGGAGCCATCACTATGGCAAAACAGGTATCCATGAGACGAGCCGGCAGGCCGAATGCTTAAATAGTTCTGCATAGCAACCACTGGACAAACGACTGTGCCAGTTGCAACTATGTGAACCAAGGTTGGGGGTCCAGATTGATTGGTTTTAGATTGGCGCAAATAAACTGTGAATTCTTTGTTGAACACAGAATGTCTTATATCAGCTAGAAAAAGGGGTCGGTCAGCCATATCTGGGCTTGAAAATACCGATTCCCCGACTGGGAAGAGGCCAAAAAATGTCAGTGTGTAAGCTGCTCGAAACAAACATGCTTCATAAGGTGTGTCACAGGTATTATCCAATTGGGACAATTTTTTGCCTAAAAGTTCGTAAGTAATTGGAAGTCTGTTATCATTTGTAAAGTTCGACCTCTTGTAACCTTCCAACATTTTTGATACTACAGTTGCAAAAGAGCAATCAGACATACCCAATAGCTTATGTTGGAACCTGATAGACGAGATGTAGGTAGCTGCAGTGCGGTAAGCATAACCCTTATGAAATAAATATGATATGAAAGTTTCCCAATGTGACAATGGTACAGGCCAGCTGCGGTCAAACTCATAGGATTCTCTGAAATTAGCAAAAAGGTCCAGACCCTGCCTATAAACTGCTCTGGTGTTTGGGGCAAGACCAGCCTTCAAAAGCTGTCTGGCTCCAAGTTGAAGATATTCCAGAGATGGTCTGGCATTGGATCCATCTGTTTCTGGGCATCTGGAGCCAGCTCTCGAAAACGTGACATCTGAAAGCGAGACAGACTATCAGCGATTTCATTATGAATACCAGGGATGTGTTTAGCCTTCAACACAAGATTTAACTGCAGACATTTCAGTGTCAGAGCTCGGACTAGAACCATCAAATCTGATGATTTCGAAGACTGCCTATTTATAACCTGAACCACTGACATGTTATCACAATGAAAAAGCACTTTCTTGTTCCTGAGCCTGTCCCCCCAAATGTAGAGTGAAAATAATATTGGGAAATACTCCAAAAGAGTAATATCATCAGTGCGACCCTGAGCAAACCACTCATCAGGCCAAGCCGCACATGACCAATGTCCTTGAAAATATGCACCAAAGCCCCTATCTCTTGCCGCCGCACTGTCAGTGAACAAACACACGTCAGCGTTTGATGACCAAGAGCTGTCGTTAAAGATGGAAACGCCGTTAAAACCCTTGAAAAAACACAGCCACTTTCTTAAATCTTGACGCATGCCTGGCTTTAGCCTGATGTGATAATGGGCAGTAGTTACCCCACATGTCGCGTCTGAGGCGACGGCAAAAAGGTCTTCCTAGGACCACGGCCCGACACATGAAGTTCAGAGAACCTAGAATTGATTGAAGCTCTCTCAAGGTAACACTGCGTTTATGTTGCAAAATGTTTTCTATTTGTGAGATAATTTTCTTTATCTTATCTAAAGGGATCCGAACTTGCATCAATACTGTATCTAGTTCTAAGCCCAGAAAAACAAGCACAGTTGCAGGGCCCTCATTTTTTTCTGTAGCAATAGGAATACCAAAGTCGTCACAATGTGAGTTGAAAGAGGTAAGTAAAATCTGGCAATGAGTGGTGCCTCTATTACCCCCAAATAAAAAAATCGGCAAGATAATGCTCAAGTTCACCAACGGTACAACTACTCCTGACCACCCACTCCAAAATTGTAGCAAACATCTCAAAAATAGCACAGGAAATGCTGCAGCCAAAAGGCAAAGACTTGTCAAAGTAATAATTATCACCCCATTTGAAGCCTAATAAATTGAAATCTTCCCGGGCTACTGGTATCAATCGAAAAGCGGATTTAATGTCTGATTTTGCGAGCAACGCCCCTCTACCTAATCTTTGCACCATTCGGACTGCAGCATCAAACTGTGTATATTGTACTGAACATAAATCTGGATCAATGTGATCATTGACAGAATCCCCCTTAGGGTATGACAAATGGTGAATCAGCCTAAATTGGCCCGGGTCCTTCTTCGGAACAATACCCAAAGGAGATACTTTAAAATGTTGAAAAGGGGGCACAACGAAAGGGCCCTCAACTCGACCGGCATAAACTTCCTTTTCAATTTTTTCTTGAACGACTGTGGGATTTTCTCTCACAGATTTCAAATTGTTAGCCTCTAATGAGTTTACTGAGCCTTCATAGTGCAAAGAAAAAACATATTCAAAGCCATGTTTTATTTTGTTTGCGGCAACTCTGTTTGGGTATTCTTCCAAATATGGAATCAGTGCATTAAGCTTGACAGGGGTCTCGGCTAACTTACATCTGCCTGTGGTTTTGGTTTGTTTGGAATGGCATACCACGTCCAGGTCTGGACTGGCGACGAAAATTAGGGCCAAAATTTAGTCATAATTGCCGAAAAAACTAAAAAGGCATCTGTCCAGTCCCTAATGTTATTTAGCGATTTTGGAGTTTTCTTCTTCAACTCGAGCTCCCCCCTCTCGTTGACAACGAATGTTGATGCAGTGGTCTGATCAACATTCCTCTTCAGGAGAAGGGATAAGTTAATGAATTCGCCTGCCCAAATTTTATTGACAACATCCTGCGACACGTGAATTTTTAACGAGTCGTCAACACAAAGGAATGCTGAAGCGTGGAACTCAAAAGGGACAGACTCGCTCGATAGGCGTTGAAAATGATTGGTATTGGTGGTATTAAGTGGAAATAACGACTGAAAAGGTGTATCTATTCTATTACCACTACCGGCCTCGTCAGAGGCTAAATGAATAATCTCGGCCGGTTGTTGCCGGTCTACTTCCCTATCTCCTCCTCCCTGCATAGCGCTGCTATCTGACGTTGCCGAAGACCTGGTGTAAGGCATTCCCCTACCGCTGGCTGCCCTCCTTGCTCGTCCCCGCCGCGGCATAACGTAGATGAATTCGATTTTAAATGGAAATTTTGACTAGATCTAAATGGAGGACGGCGCCTTCGAAATTTTCTAAACCGGAAGTGAGAGGATAAAACTTTTACCGGACCTAGGGCCGCATTAAGTATGCGGCACAACTGTCACCGAGAGGTTGGATTAAGTACGAACCATCCCAAATATTTCTGGCTTAGAAATAAATTGGTCTATTTAAATCAATAGACTGTAATATTTAAAAATGCATATATGTGTCATGGCTTCAGGAAATAAAAAAAAATAAAAAAATAAACAAGTATGCGCTAAAACATTATTGCTCGCAGAATATAATAATAATCCAGATTTCTCAACTGGCCTGCGCTAAAGCTGAAAAGGCTCGCAGAATATATATTCTGAAAATACATATACATACATACATTTTATTCAGCTTAAACATATACATGTCTATAGCCAACTGTTTTTAACATAGTGAGGTACGTTTTCAGAGAAGTGAAAGAAACAAGCAGTGTACATCTAAACAGTTAATCATATGGAAATTTTAATCCTTTCAGTGCTAGGCATATTTAGCCTACACAGTTTGGATCTAGCTCAGATACCACGCTACGCGGCATCCAATTTGGATCCAAACTGCCAAATAATCATATGAATGTTGTTGTTTTTTTTGTTTTTTGTTTGTTTGTTTTTTTGTTCTTAGTCAAACTGTCCAAAATTCTTAACTTTAGAAATATAAGCAGATAACATTTTTGCGTGCCGGCGATATTATGGCAGAAAATGTGTCAGACGGATTATGACGTCATAATGGCAGTGAAAGGGTCAAACGACAGGTTATTTATACTTCATTTCTTTTCTTGAAAGCAAAGAATACATATCGAGATGAATTTAAAAGACTTGTTCTTGATTTTGTACTCATTAGGGCCTCGAATTTGTGGAGTGATGGCCATCTACAGTAATAAGGTTTCAAATATTTCTGCCTGAGTTCTCTGTAGTAAGGGCAAACTAGTAAAAAGTGGTATTCATTTTCTACAAAATTTGAGGTACACAATAAACATTTTCTATCATTTCTTGGAACATTTTGATAACGTCCGGTTTCTATGTTAAGTTTATGTGAAGAAAGTCTTAGTTTGGTCAGCGCGTTTCTATGCTTTTTGTTTTGAATTGATTGCAGGTATATTTCTGAGTTCATGTTTAAAGAGTGCGTATGAAGCAAGTCTATTGGAGTTGTTAATGCTCGCATACCAAGACTGGTGGTAACAATCGAGGATACGCTGTCGAATCTTGTCGAGATGTATATCTATTTCAGTCTGTTGTATCCAAATGAATGATAAGCCTGATTCGTCTAATATGGATTTTATCTGGAAAGCCCAATTAAGGGTATATCCTGCATTGAGCTCATCTATGTCTTGAGTTTGCATTAAATAGATTTATTTTATTAAAGATTCATCGTTTTGTTTTAAGATGTGGATCCAATACCTTACCATGTTAAATTTTCTGATTACAGAAAGTGGCGTTCGCCCAAGTTCCCCATAAAGCCCGTTCAAATTTGTTGACTTTTTTACCCCTAAAATCTGCCTACACAATTTCGTGTGGATCATTTCAATAGCCTTAGCTTCCTGTGTTCCCCATACCTCCGAACAATAGTTTAGGATCGACGCAACTAAGCAATCAAATAGCCTGCACTTTTCACAAATATCTAATTCTACTTGATTCAGGATACGAAATAAATTAAACATTGCTCGGTATCCATGTTGCGCCAGACATTTTGTGCTTCTGTTCCAGTTTCCATTTTTGAAAAGTTGGATACCCAGGTATTTAAATGAGTCTACTACTTCTAATACTTCGCCGTTCATTGTGAAATTGAATCTTGTATATCGACCTTTCTCAAATATCATGACTTAGTTTTTGCTGTATTAACCTTGAGACCCCACGTTCTACAATATGCATGTGTGTCATCTAGGATTTTTTGTAATGTATAGGGTGAAGTACTGAATACTACGGAATCATCGGCATATAGGATAATAAACAGCTGTACATTTTCAAATGTAAATATTTCCTCCAGACCAGAAGTTACAGATTGAGATATGTCATTAATGAAGAACATGAAAAGTAGAGGTGAGTTCGGGTCCCCTTGTTTCAAGCCAACTAATGAGTCGATGGTGCCTGATAGCTCATAATTATACCGTACCCTCGATTTAACTACATTGTGCATTGCCTGTAACGTTTTGACGAATTTCGTGCTGATATGCTCGGTTAAAAGTTTTTGCCAAAGTAAAGATCTCTGTATTTTGTCAAATGCCTTTTCAAAATCTAAGAAAGCACAGTAAAGCTTTCTACCTGTGGATAGTGTTTTATTTATTATCGAGTGAAGTAAAAATATACAGTCAATAGTTGACTTTCCTTTTTGGAAGCCGTACTGATGGTCTGCTATTTGGTTATGTTTATTGGACCAAATTGTAAGTCTGTTAAGGAGAATCTGAGAGTAAATCTTTGCTAGAATGTTAATCAGCGTTATTGCACGATAGTTTTTTACATCACCTATAGTTCCACCCTTAAATATGGGAGCTATAATGCCTTCACCCCATGATGTAGGATATTCAGCGTTTTGGAACATTCTGTTAAATAGCTTTAATAAGAATGGGTAAACAATTTCATAAGAAGCTTTGAATATTTCTGCAGGCAAATTATCAGGACCTGGACTTTTGTTATTATTCTGTGAAAATACGGCTTTTCTTAGTTTTGCTTCTGTGATTTCTGTATCTAATTCGTGATCTGAGTTGGTCTGATTTTCATGTATATCCCCTCCCTGCTCGTTATTTTCTGTATTCTCAAATATTGATTTAAAATGATCAAATAGATCTTGAATATTTAGGTCTGCACCATTTCTTGTTTTATTTTTGTGTTTATTTATCTCTTTCCAGAACGATTTCGGCTCTCGCTTAGCCAATTTGCTAATACGCCGCCCTTCTGAATGTTTGAATTGCATTTTAGCTCTTCGTTTAATTTTATTGTAATTTGCCCTTGCATTTAAAAATCGGACTTTATTTTCTCCATTTTTATTCCTCTGAAACTCATTTGTGACTCTATTAAATTCCTTTTTAGCGTTAATACATTCTGAGTTAAACCACTTTTTGTTTTCCGCGCGAAATTTGTTCTGTTTACCTACCGTAGTAGTTTGACCCAATACGGTAAACGTGTTCTCATACATGAAGTGAGTGAATGACTGTACAATACTGTCAATATCTTGCGTATCTACGTCGGAGATCATGTGACTTAACGCGCCAAAATTTGTAGTGATTTGATTGGCCAATTCCTGCGCACGAGCTTCTTCCCACACTATTTTACTACGAGTTTTACTATCATTGTTTTGAATAGGCGGATCAGCTGATTTCATTTCAATCGAGAAATACACAGGCGCGTGATCCGAACATTCGGTAAATGGCAATATTTCGAAATTACTCAAATCGCATACATCTTCTGCATTAATTAATAGGTAATCCACGACCGACATACCCCGTGTAGAGCAGAACGTGAATTCGCCAATATGTTTTTCCTCTAGCAGACGACCATTCGCAATTATAAGGCCTGTGGTCTTACAAAAGTCGAGCAGACGTCGCCCCTGTGCGTCTAATACACGGTCTTTGTTTTTTCTGTGAGGTATGTCTACATCGTTTGCATTAAAAATGTCATCGTTATCTAGGTATTTATCAAAATCTAGATAATCTAATTCATCTGAAGTACGACTATTCATGTCGCCACATATAAGGAGTTTGCCTAGGTCGTTATATTTTTCCAATCCTAACCCTAACTCTTCGAAGAAATCAATTTCTTCATGCTCTAAGACTTTAGATTGAGATGGTAAAATATAAACATTGCATATAAAGATATCTTCACCATATGGAAATACATCTTTGTCAATTTTTAACCAATATATTCCACATATATGCAGCATGACTGCCACAAATAAAGCAAAATTAATAAATCTGCGCTAAAGCATTATTGCTCGCTGAATATATAATCCAGATTATACAGATCGACCTGTGCTAAAGCACAAAAGCTCACAAATAGTTATACTTCAAAATACATGTATGTGTCATGGCTTCCACATATGCAACAATAATAAAAATAAATAAGTGCGCTAAAGCATTATTGCTTGCAGGATATAATAATAATCCAGATTTCTCAAATGGCCTGCGCTAAAGCTCAAAAGGCTCAAAAGGCAGCATGACTGCCACATATAAAACAAAATAATAATAATAAATAAGTCTGCGCTAAAGCATTATTGCTCGCAGAATATATAACCCAGATTACAGATTACTGGTCAAAGATTATTGAAGATTATTCACACAGAAACACACACGCAAACACATTAAACATACATGTACTACACACAGATACACGAAAGTATAGAAAGTAAATGAGGCACATATACAATCACAATGACAAATAGTTGCATACCAATACAAATGCATCAATAAGTAATACTACTATTTCTAATGATTATGATGATAATAATAGCATTAATTTGACCAAAGTTGCATAATTTACCTTATTTTGTTAACGCAACACAACCAAGACATTACTTTGCTAAGAACAAATTACCTTACAACATATAATGTGAATAAATAAGTCTGCGCTAAAGCATTATTGCTCGCAGAATATAATTAAAAATCCAAATGTCTCAACTGGCATGTGCTAAAGCTCAAAAGGCTCACAGAAATATATATTTTGAAAATACATATATGCAGCGTGGCTGTCACAAATAAAACACAATAATAAAAATAAACAAGTCTGCGCTAACGCATTATTGCTCGCAGAATATAATAATCCAAATTTCTCAACTTGCCTGCGCTAAAGCTCTAATAGCTCGCAAAAAACATATTTTCAAAATGCAGCATGATTGCCTCAAATTAAACGATATTATAATAAAAATATTCCCAAATAAATTTCATGAGCCAAGATCTTCGGACTAGTGCGAATTTGGGATATACTACAGGGGCCAATTCAGAACAGACATACACATAATATTCCAGTTTTTGCAGTGGACCAAATATAACTAGTGCTCATCTTGATAGTGTAGCAATTCCGGGGCGTATGTGTCTAGTTACGAAATACCAGAGGTTCGGTCCAAGAGCGCGTGCTGGCAAGTGACGTTATATATCTACGTCACATTCTATTGCACTCGTTTACATTAAGGGTGGGTTCGTAACGCTGTTCTGGAACTGTATTCTGTCTGTTCTGTTCTTCGCATCTTCCGAACAAGCAGGCACAGGAAGTTGAAAATTCAAAATGGTGGAAGTCGCAGCAGCTGGGTTATTGTTAGACGAAGAAGAGGACGGTATTGGCACCTCTACAAGAGATAGCACGGCCATGCTGGCGGTGATGATGTTAAAATCATTGTAAGAAAAAACATGTTTATCTTTTTTGATCACTTAATAAATTGTTTCCTTTTAAATCGATATTGTAACCAGTTTTCGTTTGATAAATTCTATTGGAATGTTTTTCATCATGTAATTAAATGGCTTTTAATATAATGTCCATGAGAAACCACGAATTCATGAGATACGCACGTAAAATATTATTGTGCTGAAGCAATGAACTGAAAAGCGAAAAAAAACCCACAGCAACACCAACCAATCATTTTATCGCCAATATTGCCTTACAACCGCTGTTCTGTTTTGATTTACCTAAGTACTTGATTTTCTTTTGCAGGGAAGGGGTAGAAAAGTCACGTATCAAAAGGTATGTAGAAGATGTTGTTCCCCTTTATAGAGATGAAGATTTCCGGAAAATATTCAGAATGACACCTGCAACATTTCGTTCACTCTTGGATTATATAAAACATTTTCCTGAATTGCAGTCTTCAGTTCCAGGAAGAAGATATCATATTTCATTTGAAAAACAGCTTCTTCTTACACTGTGGTACGTTGGTGGGACTGGTAGTATTCAAAGGATAGCAGATCGTTTTGGAGTTTCAGTATCAACTGTTTCAAAAAACAAAGGGATATCAGCTTTACTAATATTAAGAAACAGACTGATAACTTGACCAAAATTTGAGGAACTGCAGCAAGAGGAGCTAGAGTTTGAAAGAAGATTTTTTTTCCAGGAATAGTTGGTTCCATAGACGGCACACATGTAGCCATTAAAGCTCCAAGGGAAACCCCACAAAGATATGTGAACAGGAAAACATTTCACTCAATACAGCTCCAGTGTGTATGTAAACGTAACATGCAGTTCAGTCATGTTTTTGTTGGCTACCCTTGTAGTGTGCATGATTCTCGTGTTTTGAAGAATATAGACCTTTGGGAAGATGGACCTCTGAAATATAATTACATTTATTATATACTGGGTGATGCAGCATATCCACTGCGAAAATGGCTACTTACTCCATACCGGGACAATGGGCATTTGTCTCCACAGCGGAAGTGATATAATTATTATCATTCTTCCAACAAAGTAGTCATTGAAAGAGCATTTGCCCTTCTGAATTCTAGATTTAAAAGATTGCGTCTGATCGAAACAGCATCCGTGTCAACTGCTGTAGAAATAATAATGGCATATGGTATTCTGCATAATCTTTGTTTGATTGAGAATGACGTATTTGCTGATGACATTGTTGAGGATGAAAATAACATTATTGATGTTAATGTCAACCGTTTAGACCAAAATACTGAAGGAGTTTTAAAGAGAGATAGCATTGCTGGACATTTAATTTAAGATACATGTAGTACTAAGATATTTAAGGTGGCGAGATAGTTTAGCCCCAAATCTCGAAAAATCATATTTATAACTACCAAAAGTCGTTTTTTCTAAGCTTGGTTGGCTCGTTATATTAATTTATTTGATTATTTATCAGAAACATCGATAAACCGACATTTGAAATCAATTTAAATGTGCCAGTTTGAAATTTTCAAACAGCGATTACAAGGTTATCTTTTGGACTAAACGTATTGTAAATATGTAAATCATGTGCATGTCTAGGGAACCGAGTCACAGATTTTTGACAAAACTCTCCGTTTAGGAGTTATGCAATATTTTAGTTTTAAGACCCCTAAAATTCTGCCTCCTGCTACGTTTCTTTTGATGTTAGGCGAACAAAGTAAGATATCAAAAAACTGTGACAAGTATCCCTGGCTGAGACAATGCTTTTTGATATGCCGCAAATAGCATATAATTCGGACACAAATTACATTATAGCTGTCTGAAAATGCCGACAACTTAAAATTTGCATTGGTGGAAAACATCAAAATATACAAAAGAGAACCCCAACCGAGTAATTATCAATAGCTTGACCAATTGAGATCTTATATCGCAGGTAACATTTTCCACTAAGCTCCTCCTCTTTTCTTCCACCGAATCATTAAAATAAGCTGATTTTATTGCATTTTACCCATAAATCACGTGACGCACTGGACTTATCTAGTCACGTGAACTACATAGTCGAGGCTACAGAGGGGGAAATATGGCTGAATGAGATAATGATTTGCGGAATGCTGTGTCTGACGCCGGGTAAATTACTTTAAGTTTATTGCTGTCTGCTGTTTTAATTATAATTATTTTTATTGTTATTATTATCAATTCAAATTGAATTGAAATGATTATCATTATTTTCCTCATTATTATTATTGTTGTTATCATTATTAAACTTTGACTCTTGAAAGAGTTTATGTAATAACGAATACAGTAGATCACTGTGATTTAACAGATTACGCAAATTTATTTGCAATACTTATCTCTATGCAGTGGTTAACACTTTACTTCATAAATATCTCCTTTAACGCAATTGCAAACACATCAGACCCAGATCAGACGGTTCCGATAACGGCTTGGCCTGTTCTGTTTGCATATAGTATAATGTTATATGTTTTGACAGTTTCTGCCATGGTATTTTAATGTGTCAGCTTCTTCATATTTATAAGCTGTCTGTTGTTTTAATTATCATTAATATTATGATTATCGTCATTATTATTGTTCTTGTTATTATTATTATCAAAACTCGACTCTTTAATTAGTGTAGGTAATAACGAATACAGTAGATCACTGTAATTTAACAAATTAAGCCATTTTGAATACAGTACTGATCTCCAGGCAGTGGTTAACCCGTTACTCCATAGACATTCTCTTCAACGCATTTTCAAACAGAGAAGACCCAGATCAGACGATTCCAACCACGTTTGGCTTGTTCTGTTTGCTTACGGAATAGTGTACTATATGAATTGACAGTTTTGACTATGACAATTGAAGTTGTGTTAATATTATGTTATAATTACATGAATATTCGTGTAAATATGTAATGACGACTGTATAGTTTGGCAAACTAATAATCATCAATGTTATTATTTTTTCAGGTTCGCCGCAACTTATTTCACCTATGCATTATAGATGACGGTTGACATGCGAAAAATCTATCTCCAATTATTATATTTCACACCAAGTATCGAAGTAAAGTGTTAAATAAAAGCAATATAGTTTGATTATAATCATTTATTCTTTTATCACACGATTATCTACGCGCATGCTCTAATTCCCCCCTTGGTGCCCCCGATAAGCCCTCCCCCATAAATGGCTGACTGGTCAAGCCAGAGAAAAAACTCGATGGTAATAAAGTAAACTGGATTTCACGGCTTTTGTGATATATTTAGTGATGTTTCTTGGATGCAATAGATAGCAAAAATTAGTGGCTACTGATTAATGCAAAAAAAAAAGAAGAAGATTTTTTCGTGGTTCCTGTCTATCATGGCACCTTAATAGCAAATGTTTGTTGTTTTTAGAAGTATGTGATGCAAGCTTATCTATGAACTTTGTTATGACCTATAGGAGCTTCCTCATCTGGGTCTGCATTGTTTGACATGGAAAATACATGCACTATGCTTTTACCATGGCCATTCATTTCAGTGTATCTTGTAATAATTTTTGTAAAGATTTGCCAAATTAATATTCAAAGAAGGTTGATTGATTAAAAAACATATGTGGCAGTCTAAGGGTTAATGTTTGTCATTAGGATTTTGTATTGGTAGGATATTCGCCTTTTTATTCTGCTAGACTCAGTATTATTAATCGGATCAGAATTCATTGTAGATTTGCCATGATAATGTTATCTCCAAATTTCAATATAAATAACCAAGTGCCTTTGGAAAATTGTCAAGGAATCAAAAGTGCGTTAACCCAATTTCTCATATTGACACCTTTTGATGCCTCTATTAATTACAGTCACATTTTTTAAACCATCTTGATTTATCACAATGATTTCAAAACTAAACCCATTACCTCATAGGTTATATTTAGACTCGACCACTATGAACCAATCTACTGAAAAGGAGCATTTAGTTGAAAAAAGGAAAAAATCAGAATTTTGTTGTTTTGAAACCAGCGATAAATAGAGCATTTGAAGCAATTGCTCTATTTATCAGTGATTTAAAAAAAACTTTTACAGAGGCGTCAAAATCAGGAAGGGGGTTAACCCTTTGAACGAATGGTGAGTTTTATTGTGTATCAAAATCTATTCAAATGATTGTCTTAATTTCAAAACCCTTCTTCCAACCTGTTACTGTCATTTTGGGGTACTATTACTCAGCCCAATTGCTGTAACTCAACAGTTGATCAGAAGCAGAACTGTTTACAAAAAGAGCCCCAAATTAACTATTTCAAACAGATGTTATTCCTTTATCTTATTTCCAGATTTCAGATTTCTTTTTTAAAAGACATTTTTGGTTCTCTTTCAGCTACATAGCTCTCCTTCACAATATGGGACAAGACATTGAAATAAATACATGGAGTTTACTCCATAGAGAATTTGCTATTTTATTTCGGAAAATTTCATCTATTTGTTTTCCTCTTCTTACATTTCCATAAATAAATGGCTGTACGGGCATTGAAAGCCATGTATTTTGAGAAAATGATCAAGGTAGCAAAGGTTTAAAAACAGCTGAATAAGGCAATATTACTTTATAACAATTTATTTTGAACAGTAATGTAAAACCTTAATAAACTATGAATCAAAATAACTCTGCTTTCTTGCAGTTTACTAAAATAAAACATGAGGGCTAATATTGCCCTTTTTTGCTCACCTGATTACCTAAAACTGATTTATCATATAATCTGCCTTGTGGGAGTGCTTTATTATTATACAATTTTCAGGTTGATTTTTGTAAACTGTTCCAAATATTAGTTTTTCAATAGCTCAATCTACCTTTGGTTTAACCCATTCCCTTATAAGCTATTTTTAGACTGAATCTCTATAAATTACTAAAAAAATAGAATTTGTAGTTTTGAAACCATTCTGATAAGTAGAGCAGTTGCTCAAAAGGAGAAAATGCTCTATTTATCACAATGGTTTTTAAAAAGTGATTCTTACAAATTGGTCAGAAGTCATCCAGATGAGGGAATGTGTTAAATGTTTAAAAAACAACTTTTCAATGATGCCATTGATATTTGTGTGAACAGTTCAAAACAATAACTTTCAAAAATCTTATATTTATTCAATACCATTATCTATTATATATGGTGTTTGATTTAAATGAAGAAAGGATACAATACTAACGCAATCAAAAAGTGATAGTGAATCAATATTAGCACTAATGATAGCTCATCAGTATTGACACGTCTTTAGTTAACCCTTTCCTTGTTAAACAATTATTCAAATCGCCACCCACAACAAATACTTAATTGATTATAAATATTCATTTTTGTGCATAAAACAAATACTTTAAGTGACACTGGCAGTTGTTTAGACTCTGATCTATAATATTTGAATAAGCTAACAAAAAAGACCCAGATCAGACGGCTGCAATAGGAGCTGCCTGATCTGGGTGTACACTGTTTTAAATGCATTGAAACTTAAAAGGTGTTTGGAAGATGAATGGGTTATATTGATTTCATGAATTCTTTAGTTGAATGAGAAGATGGATAAGCTGTGGAGTTTCATACAGATCAGATAAAATGGTGTCCATAAATCATAATAGTTGATGTGATTCCTTTTCCATCATAATGAGGTGAAAACAGCCAACCCATAAAGTTTAACTCTTTACTTAGAGAAGCAGATGAAAAAGTATGCATTTGCAAAGATGGCCATAGAATTGCAAACACAATTGACCATGATCATACACTTTCTGTAGGGACTGTTAGATCTGGGTCTAGGTAATTCAAGCTGCATAAGCTACAATGCCTTTTACTAAAGCAAAAACAAAACATTTGATCTCCTCTGCATCTTTTACCCCTTCCCATGCTACATTTTATGATGAATGCTTACCACTTTTTATTATATGTTTCTTTATAAACAGTTCAGATTGGGATAAAACAAATTGTATATACAAACATGGCAGATCCTGATCAGACAGCTCTAGAGGAACTATCTGATCCTGGTCTACACTGTTTGTTAACTCATTCCCTAATAGTGTTGCCTTTTGACGTGCCTCTTAACCCTTTTCCTCATATTGACGACCTTTGACGACTCTGTAAAAGACACTTTGTGAAACCATTGTGATAAATAGAGCATTTGCTCCTATAGGAGCAAACGCTCTATTTATCACAATGGTTTCAAACTGCAAAATTCTAAAATGTTCCTTTTCTCTAATTAATGCTCCTTTTCGGTAGATTAATTCAAAGAGTTCGTATCTAAATATAGCATATGAGGTAACGGGTTAAAATAACTTTATGAAACCATTGTGAGATATTAGCTTCCATGGAGCAAGTGTTCCCTGTCTCATGATGGCTTCAAAACTTCAATACAAAATATATTAACTTCACTGAATAAAAAAAGAACATCAAAATGGTAAGGACACATAACTTGGAATTTTACAACTATAGAACTTCACAAATCATAGTGATAACTGTCATAAAGAACCATACAATAGAAAAAAGCAACAGCATATACTATATTAAACTGTGTCGCTGTCTTATTGAGCAACAAACAGTGTCGACCCAGATCAACTACCATGTTTCTTATATATAAATGTTGTGTCTGGTCTGCATTTTTATGCAATATATAACAAAGCATTTTAATCCAGTGCCATACTGTGTAGAACGAACCAGACAATGCTCTTGAAACATGGTTGCTGAGCTGAATCTTGTTTGCAGCTCAACAAACATTGTTTTGATAGATTGTGACATATGCTGTGGAGGAATTATAACCTAAGAGTGATATACAATAACTTTCTGTTTTATTTCATCCCTGCACACTGGACATATGTCAAGTTTGGCTGCACACGTCTGGCAAGTTACATAATGCCCACAGTCAGTAAAGACAACCTGCCGTTGATTATCCATACAAATACAACAATCTGGAATTAAACAAAGAATGTCATTGAACATTTCAGACAACACTAATGAACAGCAGTTAAATTGAAATGTTTTTTCCAAACATTAATTTACAGTGTAATTGCTAGCATATCAGGTTAAGAGGGAGTAATTATGTTAATTATTAATACTATTAATTATGTTAATAATTATGCTATGTTAATAAACATAATTATTGTACAGAACACTGCATACACCATCTGTTTACTAGCTGTGAATGCAATACACATACTTATTGTACCGAGCACTGCATGTACCATCTGTTTGCTGGCTGTGAATGCAATAAACATACTTATTAGATAATTACGATTGTACAGAAATCTTATACACTTTACAGGTTGAGAATTGAGTATAAACTCTTGTTTTTCTAAGATAAAGAAAAAGATGCGTATTCAAATACATAAATCGCCATGTCTCCACCAAACCCTATGTTGTGATCACTGTCTCCACCAAACCCTATGTTGTGAACATTGTCTCCACCAAACCCTTTGCTGTGAACACTGACTCGAACAGAAAATCATAGAATAATAGGCTAATAGGCACATACCGTCCCTCTTATATCTAGAATACAGTAAAAAAAACCAAGCTCACACTACCCGGACTTTAGATTAGTATAAATATCGATGATGGAGACAGGTGGCAGCTTAAAGCAGGGTGAGCATCATGCAAAAACACTCATCTTGGAACTTACTGAATGACTTTCACCCTGCATTCAACAGCCACCTGCTTAAAAGTATCTTTTTTCTTTACTAGAATTCCGATTTAGAAGGGTACATTTGTAGTCGATTTCATTTTATTAACAATAAACCCGATAGCTAGAACACTAACAGTATTAGTATCGGCCATTAAGACAGGAGGCAGCTTTATGCAAATTGAAAGGCATGTAGAAAATTCCTTTAGGAGCTTTCATCCTGCAGTAAGCTATCACCTGCCTAAAAATGCATCCATTACTACATGACGAAGTATCGAGTTTTCACTTTACATAAAACAAACCTTTAGCCCTTACATTGCAGGAAACGAGTCGCTATGCCGATGGCAAACAATTTAGACCCAGATGCGACGGCTCCTAGGGGTTTTCATAAGGGTTTTTGCAATGTGTGTCGTACTACCATTTTCGTTAGAATAATCCCTAAATATTCACCATAAGCTTGACCTTATGTTGTGACCACTTTTTGGGACGATTCTGAAGAGTGGTCACAACATAGGTTTTGGTCGGGAAATGACGATACATTGTATTTGTGTTTGAGTACACTCTTTTATCTGTAGCTTTGATTGTGTATTATGTGTAGTTGTCCTTATCTGTACTTGCTAATCATAGCCTATATGATATAAAAAATTCAAATAAAGATTCAATCAATCCATCAATCAATCAATCAAACCGTATACACATTATACTGTACTGCCTGTGTATATCTAATACCTTTTGTACTTCTGAAGACATTGCCCTGTGCCTGTGTCTGATGTCCGTAGGACGAATGACGATAACCAGTCTGGCTGTGACCACCGCTAGTATATGGTTGGCCAGTTAGATAATCATAACTGCAAAATACAATCAATGACATTTATGGTGGAGATCAATTAGAGCTCAAGTTATGAAGCCTAAATTAAAACATTTTAGAGAAATATTTCTTTATTTCTCCAACACACTCTATGTTGTGAACACTTTTTAAAATCGTCTTGAAGGCACGACTCTAAAGAGTAGTCACAAACTAGCGTTTAGTGGGAAAATGACGATTTTGATATTTGAGTATGCACCTTTATCTGTAGCTCTGAGTTCAATGATATTTAATTAAGCAATCATAGACCCTGGCGAGACTGTCCCCGTAGGAGCTGTCTAATAACAGCCTGCTATGTTTACTTATTGAAATAAATAGATTGTTTTGTCATGTAGTTCATGTCTCAGTCAATACTATTGAAAATGTTACATTATAAAAATTAAGTTAATGAATATTCACGAAGTGACTAATTCATGCATGAATTAATGTTCATAAGGGAAATGTTTAAAGGTTTGAAATGTTGTGAAATTATAATAAGACATATATTCAGGATATTAGTGACGCAAAATTATATTTTCAATAAGGTAAATGTTCAATAATGTGTCGAATTTGTGCTCTTTTAAAGATGAATATATTCTTTATTGAATTTGACAAAACCAGTCTTAGCCAACTCCATCAGCTAGGCTTTTTGTAGACCCAGGCTCTTTAAATGAAACTACCGAAAAAGAACATTAACTAGAGAAATGGACACTTTTAGATTTTTGTAGTTTTGAAACCATGTTGTAGTTTTGAAATCATTGTGATAAACAGAATATTTCCTTCTATTGAGCAAATGCTCTGTTTGTTACAATGGTTTCAAAACGTGACATTTACAGAGGCATCAAAAGGCGTCATTATTAGGGAATGGGACCCAGATTATCTGGGCCTGCACTGTTGGATACATACCAGTATATGTGGTATTTTATAAGCAGCATATCAAACAGTATCACTACGTATCAGATAATGTGTAGATGACAATGAGTTTAAAACTTATAACGCTGAATTTTCAAAAGGACTATTCCAACTCATCTTGGTCTACACTGTTTGCAAAGGACGTTAGTGACTCGTGTCCCGCACTGTAAGGGTTAATGTTGGTATATAGTGTGAGCAATTTATTAACCTATTTGTGTTCAGTGTCCCTTAAAAGAGACACGGGCAAACTGTGTAGTTCCATATCAGAGGGCTCCTTCAGGAGCCATCTGATCAGGGTCTGCACTGTTTGCTGAAACCACCGATGTCTATGGAATGTTCCAACAAATATTTTACTAGCTGTGTCCCCTCAACATAAAAAGGAGCCTTCCAGAATGACATTTGGACGACTTTTCTTCAAATAATGTGGGAGTATATGGGTAAAGGTTGGTTGTTTCATGGCTGGTGCGGCTCATATATAAATAAACACAATTAATATTGCAGTGTATGGCAAGAACACTTACTCACGACGGCTACTACTATTGCTACTGTGTCTACTTGAGCTTGAATCTGAAATAAAAAACAACAAATCGTGTGTTCGTGTGTTTTTGTGTTGTTTTGATGGCCAGGGGCCATAAGGATCTAATGTGAAATGTTAATGTCCATTGATTTAAACGTATTGAGTCGGCAACCTGTGGGTATGTGCTACACTGCTGTTTGTCAGAGGTGCCGACCGTTTTATCATCCTGTTCTGTCTGACTCGGCAATTCGATGTCAGACCTGGATAATGACGAGCGTTTTTACACTGCTTCCTCAACTCTCTTTGTTCCATCTCTTCAATCATGGTATTAGTGTTACCAAAAACTTCATATACCATCTGTTTACTAGCTGTGAATGCAACAAATATATTAATTGTACCAAATACTGCATACATCATCTGTTTTCTAGCTGTGAATGCAATAAACATACTTATTGTACCGAACACTGCATACACCATCTGTTTACTGGCAATGAATGCAATAAACATACTTATTGTACCGAACACTGCATACACCATCTGTTTACTTGCGGCTGTGAATGCAATAAACATACTTATTGTACCGAGCACTGCATACACTATCTGTTTACTGGATGTGAATGTAATAAACATACTTATTAGATAATTACGATTGTACAGAAACCTTATACACCGCATGTTTACTGGTTGAGAATTGAGTAGAAACTCTTGTTTTTCTAAATTATAGAAGAGATGCGTATTCAAATAAATAAATCGCCATGTCTCCACCAAACCCTTTGCTGTGAACACTGACTCGAACAGAAAATCATGGAATTATTTTTATATACGCACCTTGTCTGCACATTTGTATATTGCATGGTGACACTCATACACTGTCAGCTTATAGGCACATATCGTCCCTCTTATATCTAGAATACAGTAACACCCCTACGCATACACTAACTGGACTTTAAATTAGTATAAATATCGGTCATGGAGACAAATGGCAGCTTAAAGCAGGGTGAAAATCATGCAGAAAACTCCTCTTGGAACTTTCACCTGCATTCAGCAGCCACCTGCTTAAAAGTATCTTTTTTCTTTACTAGAATTCCGATTTAGAAGGGCACTTCTGTAGTCGATTTCATTTTAATAACAAGAAACCCGATAGCTAGAACACTAACAGTATTAGTATCGGTCATTAAGACAGGAGGCAGCTTTATGCAAATTGAAAGGCATGTAGAAAATTCCTTTAGGAGCTTTCATCCTGCAGTAAGCTATCACCTGCCTAAGAATGCATCCATTACTACATGACGAAGTATCGAGTTTTCACTTTACATAAAACAAACCTTTAGCCCTTACATTGCAGGAAACGAGTCGCTATGCCGATGGCAAACAATTTAGACCCAGATGCGACGGCTCCTAGGGGTTTTCATAAGGGTTTTTGCAATGTGTGTCGTACTACCATTTTCGTTAGAATAATCCCTGAATATTCACCATAAGCTTGACCTTATGTTGTGACCACTTTTTGGGACGATTCTGAAGAGTGGTCACAACATAGGTTTTGGTCGGGAAATGACGATACATTGTATTTGTGTTTGAGTACACTCTTTTATCTGTAGCTTTGACTGTGTATTATGTGTAGTTGTCCTTATCTGTACTTGCTAATCATAGCCTATTCAAATAAAGATTCAATCAATCCATCAATCAATCAATCAAACCGTATACACATTATACTGTACTGCCTGTGTATATCTAATACCTTTTGTACTTCTGAAGACATTGCCCTGTGCCTGTGTCTGATGTCCGTAGGACGAATGACGATACCCAGTCTGGCTGTGACCACCGCTAGTATATGGTTGGCCAGTTAGATAATCATAACTGCAAAATACAATCAATGACATTTATGGTGGAGATCAATTAGAGCTCAAGTTATGAAGCCTAAATTAAAACATTTTAGAGAAATATTTCTTTATTTCTCCAACACACTCTATGTTGTGAACACTTTTTAAAATCGTCTTGAAGGCACGACTCTAAAGAGTAGTCACAAACTAGCGTTTAGTGGGAAAATGACGATTTTGATATTTGAGTATGCACCTTTATCTGTAGCTCTGAGTTCAATGATATTTAATTAAGCAATCATAGACCCTGGCGAGACTGTCCCCGTAGGAGCTGTCTAATAACAGCCTGTTATGTTTACTTATTGAAATAAATAGATTGTTTTGTCATGTAGTTCATGTCTCAGTCAATACTATTGAAAATGTTACATTATAAAAATTAAGTTAATGAATATTCACGAAGTGACTAATTCATGCATGAATTAATGTTCATAAGGGAAATGTTTAAAGGTTTGAAATGTTGTGAAATAATAATAAGACATATATTCAGGATATTAAGTGACGCAAAATTATATTTTCAATAAGGTAAATGTTCAATAATGTGTCGAATTTGTGCTCTTTTAAAGATGAATATATTCTTTATTGAATTTGACAAAACCAGTCTTAGCCAATTCCATCAGCTAGGCTTTTTGTAGACCCAGGCTCTTTAAATGAAACTACCGAAAAAGAACATTAACTAGAGAAATGGACACTTTTAGATTTTTGTAGTTTTGAAACCATGTTGTAGTTTTGAAATCATTGTGATAAACAGAATATTTCCTTCTATTGAGCAAATGCTCTGTTTGTTACAATGGTTTCAAAACGTGACATTTACAGAGGCATCAAAAGGCGTCATTATTAGGGAATGGGACCCAGATTATCTGGGCCTGCACTGTTGGATACATACCAGTATATGTGGTATTTTATAAGCAGCATATCAAACAGTATCACTACGTATCAGATAATGTGTAGATGACAATGAGTTTAAAACTTACAACGCTGAATTTTCAAAAGGACTATTCCAACTCATCTTGGTCTACACTGTTTGCAAAGGACGTTAGTGACTCGTGTCCCGCACTGTAAGGGTTAATGTTGGTATATAGTGTGAGCAATTTATTAACCTATTTGTGTTCAGTGTCCCTTAAAAGAGACACAGGCAAACTGTGTAGTTCCAGATCAGAGGGCTCCTTCAGGAGCCATCTGATCAGGGTCTGCACTGTTTGCTGAAACCACCGATGTCTATGGAATGTTCCAACAAATATTTTACTAGCTGTGTCCCCTCAACATAAAAAGGAGCCTTCCAGATTGACATTTGGACGACTTTTCTTCAAATAATGTGGGAGTATATGGGTAAAGGTTGGTTGTTTCATGGCTGGTGCGGCTCATATATAAATAAACACAATTAATATTGCAGTGTATGGCAAGAACACTTACTCACGACGGCTACTACTATTGCTACTGTGTCTACTTGAGCTTGAATCTGAAATAAAAAACAACAAATCGTGTGTTCGTGTGTTTTTGTGTTGTTTTGATGGCCAGGGGCCATAAGGATCTAATGTGAAATGTTAATGTCCATTGATTTAAACGTATTGAGTCGGCAACCTGTGGGTATGTGCTACACTGCTGTTTGTCAGAGGTGCCGACCGTTTTATCATCCTGTTCTGTCTGACTCGGCAATTCGATGTCAGACCTGGATAATGACGAGCGTTTTTACACTGCTTCCTCAACTCTCTTTGTTCCATCTCTTCAATCATGGTATTAGTGTTACCAAAAACTTCATATACCATCTGTTTACTAGCTGTGAATGCAACAAATATATTAATTGTACCAAATACTGCATACATCATCTGTTTTCTAGCTGTGAATGCAATAACATACTTATTGTACCGAACACTGCATACACCATCTGTTTACTGGCAATGAATGCAATAAACATACTTATTGTACCGAACACTGCATACACCATCTGTTTACTTGCGGCTGTGAATGCAATAAACATACTTATTGTACCGAGCACTGCATACACTATCTGTTTACTGGATGTGAATGTAATAAACATACTTATTAGATAATTACGATTGTACAGAAACCTTATACACCGCATGTTTACTGGTTGAGAATTGAGTAGAAACTCTTGTTTTTCTAAATTATAGAAGAGATGCGTATTCAAATAAATAAATCGCCATGTCTCCACCAAACCCTTTGCTGTGAACACTGACTCGAACAGAAAATCATGGAATTATTTTTATATACGCACCTTGTCTGCACATTTGTATATTGCATGGTGACACTCATACACTGTCAGCTTATAGGCACATATCGTCCCTCTTATATCTAGAATACAGTAACACCCCTACGCATACACTAACCGGACTTTAAATTAGTATAAATATCGGTCATGGAGACAAATGGCAGCTTAAAGCAGGGTGAAAATCATGCAGAAAACTCCTCTTGGAACTTTCACCTGCATTCAGCAGCCACCTGCTTAAAAGTATCTTTTTTCTTTACTAGAATTCCGATTTAGAAGGGCACTTCTGTAGTCGATTTCATTTTAATAACAAGAAACCCGATAGCTAGAACACTAACAGTATTAGTATCGGTCATTAAGACAGGAGGCAGCTTTATGCAAATTGAAAGGCATGTAGAAAATTCCTTTAGGAGCTTTCATCCTGCAGTAAGCTATCACCTGCCTAAGAATGCATCCATTACTACATGACGAAGTATCGAGTTTTCACTTTACATAAAACAAACCTTTAGCCCTTACATTGCAGGAAACGAGTCGCTATGCCGATGGCAAACAATTTAGACCCAGATGCGACGGCTCCTAGGGGTTTTCATAAGGGTTTTTGCAATGTGTGTCGTACTACCATTTTCGTTAGAATAATCCCTGAATATT
The DNA here is from genome assembly GCA_963576725.1 of Azorinus chamasolen. Taxonomy (NCBI): domain Eukaryota; kingdom Metazoa; phylum Mollusca; class Bivalvia; order Cardiida; family Solecurtidae; genus Azorinus; species Azorinus chamasolen. The sequence continues at coordinate 21,675,237 of OY755252.1, forward strand.
CACCATAAGCTTGACCTTATGTTGTGACCACTTTTTGGGACGATTCTGAAGAGTGGTCACAACATAGGTTTTGGTCGGGAAATGACGATACATTGTATTTGTGTTTGAGTACACTCTTTTATCTGTAGCTTTGACTGTGTATTATGTGTAGTTGTCCTTATCTGTACTTGCTAATCATAGCCTATTCAAATAAAGATTCAATCAATCCATCAATCAATCAATCAAACCGTATACACATTATACTGTACTGCCTGTGTATATCTAATACCTTTTGTACTTCTGAAGACATTGCCCTGTGCCTGTGTCTGATGTCCGTAGGACGAATGACGATACCCAGTCTGGCTGTGACCACCGCTAGTATATGGTTGGCCAGTTAGATAATCATAACTGCAAAATACAATCAATGACATTTATGGTGGAGATCAATTAGAGCTCAAGTTATGAAGCCTAAATTAAAACATTTTAGAGAAATATTTCTTTATTTCTCCAACACACTCTATGTTGTGAACACTTTTTAAAATCGTCTTGAAGGCACGACTCTAAAGAGTAGTCACAAACTAGCGTTTAGTGGGAAAATGACGATTTTGATATTTGAGTATGCACCTTTATCTGTAGCTCTGAGTTCAATGATATTTAATTAAGCAATCATAGACCCTGGCGAGACTGTCCCCGTAGGAGCTGTCTAATAACAGCCTGTTATGTTTACTTATTGAAATAAATAGATTGTTTTGTCATGTAGTTCATGTCTCAGTCAATACTATTGAAAATGTTACATTATAAAAATTAAGTTAATGAATATTCACGAAGTGACTAATTCATGCATGAATTAATGTTCATAAGGGAAATGTTTAAAGGTTTGAAATGTTGTGAAATAATAATAAGACATATATTCAGGATATTAAGTGACGCAAAATTATATTTTCAATAAGGTAAATGTTCAATAATGTGTCGAATTTGTGCTCTTTTAAAGATGAATATATTCTTTATTGAATTTGACAAAACCAGTCTTAGCCAATTCCATCAGCTAGGCTTTTTGTAGACCCAGGCTCTTTAAATGAAACTACCGAAAAAGAACATTAACTAGAGAAATGGACACTTTTAGATTTTTGTAGTTTTGAAACCATGTTGTAGTTTTGAAATCATTGTGATAAACAGAAGATTTCCTTCTATTGAGCAAATGCTCTGTTTGTTACAATGGTTTCAAAACGTGACATTTACAGAGGCATCAAAAGGCGTCATTATTAGGGAATGGGACCCAGATTATCTGGGCCTGCACTGTTGGATACATACCAGTATATGTGGTATTTTATAAGCAGCATATCAAACAGTATCACTACGTATCAGATAATGTGTAGATGACAATGAGTTTAAAACTTACAACGCTGAATTTTCAAAAGGACTATTCCAACTCATCTTGGTCTACACTGTTTGCAAAGGACGTTAGTGACTCGTGTCCCGCACTGTAAGGGTTAATGTTGGTATATAGTGTGAGCAATTTATTAACCTATTTGTGTTCAGTGTCCCTTAAAAGAGACACAGGCAAACTGTGTAGTTCCAGATCAGAGGGCTCCTTCAGGAGCCATCTGATCAGGGTCTGCACTGTTTGCTGAAACCACCGATGTCTATGGAATGTTCCAACAAATATTTTACTAGCTGTGTCCCCTCAACATAAAAAGGAGCCTTCCAGATTGACATTTGGACGACTTTTCTTCAAATAATGTGGGAGTATATGGGTAAAGGTTGGTTGTTTCATGGCTGGTGCGGCTCATATATAAATAAACACAATTAATATTGCAGTGTATGGCAAGAACACTTACTCACGACGGCTACTACTATTGCTACTGTGTCTACTTGAGCTTGAATCTGAAATAAAAAACAACAAATCGTGTGTTCGTGTGTTTTTGTGTTGTTTTGATGGCCAGGGGCCATAAGGATCTAATGTGAAATGTTAATGTCCATTGATTTAAACGTATTGAGTCGGCAACCTGTGGGTATGTGCTACACTGCTGTTTGTCAGAGGTGCCGACCGTTTTATCATCCTGTTCTGTCTGACTCGGCAATTCGATGTCAGACCTGGATAATGACGAGCGTTTTTACACTGCTTCCTCAACTCTCTTTGTTCCATCTCTTCAATCATGGTATTAGTGTTACCAAAAACTTCATATACCATCTGTTTACTAGCTGTGAATGCAACAAATATATTAATTGTACCAAATACTGCATACATCATCTGTTTTCTAGCTGTGAATGCAATAAACATACTTATTGTACCGAACACTGCATACACCATCTGTTTACTGGCAATGAATGCAATAAACATACTTATTGTACCGAACACTGCATACACCATCTGTTTACTTGCGGCTGTGAATGCAATAAACATACTTATTGTACCGAGCACTGCATACACTATCTGTTTACTGGATGTGAATGTAATAAACATACTTATTAGATAATTACGATTGTACAGAAACCTTATACACCGCATGTTTACTGGTTGAGAATTGAGTAGAAACTCTTGTTTTTCTAAATTATAGAAGAGATGCGTATTCAAATAAATAAATCGCCATGTCTCCACCAAACCCTTTGCTGTGAACACTGACTCGAACAGAAAATCATGGAATTATTTTTATATACGCACCTTGTCTGCACATTTGTATATTGCATGGTGACACTCATACACTGTCAGCTTATAGGCACATATCGTCCCTCTTATATCTAGAATACAGTAACACCCCTACGCATACACTAACCGGACTTTAAATTAGTATAAATATCGGTCATGGAGACAAATGGCAGCTTAAAGCAGGGTGAAAATCATGCAGAAAACTCCTCTTGGAACTTTCACCTGCATTCAGCAGCCACCTGCTTAAAAGTATCTTTTTTCTTTACTAGAATTCCGATTTAGAAGGGCACTTCTGTAGTCGATTTCATTTTAATAACAAGAAACCCGATAGCTAGAACACTAACAGTATTAGTATCGGTCATTAAGACAGGAGGCAGCTTTATGCAAATTGAAAGGCATGTAGAAAATTCCTTTAGGAGCTTTCATCCTGCAGTAAGCTATCACCTGCCTAAGAATGCATCCATTACTACATGACGAAGTATCGAGTTTTCACTTTACATAAAACAAACCTTTAGCCCTTACATTGCAGGAAACGAGTCGCTATGCCGATGGCAAACAATTTAGACCCAGATGCGACGGCTCCTAGGGGTTTTCATAAGGGTTTTTGCAATGTGTGTCGTACTACCATTTTCGTTAGAATAATCCCTGAATATTCACCATAAGCTTGACCTTATGTTGTGACCACTTTTTGGGACGATTCTGAAGAGTGGTCACAACATAGGTTTTGGTCGGGAAATGACGATACATTGTATTTGTGTTTGAGTACACTCTTTTATCTGTAGCTTTGACTGTGTATTATGTGTAGTTGTCCTTATCTGTACTTGCTAATCATAGCCTATTCAAATAAAGATTCAATCAATCCATCAATCAATCAATCAAACCGTATACACATTATACTGTACTGCCTGTGTATATCTAATACCTTTTGTACTTCTGAAGACATTGCCCTGTGCCTGTGTCTGATGTCCGTAGGACGAATGACGATACCCAGTCTGGCTGTGACCACCGCTAGTATATGGTTGGCCAGTTAGATAATCATAACTGCAAAATACAATCAATGACATTTATGGTGGAGATCAATTAGAGCTCAAGTTATGAAGCCTAAATTAAAACATTTTAGAGAAATATTTCTTTATTTCTCCAACACACTCTATGTTGTAAACACTTTTTAAAATCGTCTTGAAGGCACGACTCTAAAGAGTAGTCACAAACTAGCGTTTAGTGGGAAAATGACGATTTTGATATTTGAGTATGCACCTTTATCTGTAGCTCTGAGTTCAATGATATTTAATTAAGCAATCATAGACCCTGGCGAGACTGTCCCCGTAGGAACTGTCTAATAACAGCCTGTTATGTTTACTTATTGAAATAAATAGATTGTTTTGTCATGTAGTTCATGTCTCAGTCAATACTATTGAAAATGTTACATTATAAAAATTAAGTTAATGAATATTCACGAAGTGACTAATTCATGCATGAATTAATGTTCATAAGGGAAATGTTTAAAGGTTTGAAATGTTGTGAAATAATAATAAGACATATATTCAGGATATTAGTGACGCAAAATTATATTTTCAATAAGGTAAATGTTCAATAATGTGTCGAATTTGTGCTCTTTTAAAGATGAATATATTCTTTATTGAATTTGACAAAACCAGTCTTAGCCAATTCCATCAGCTAGGCTTTTTGTAGACCCAGGCTCTTTAAATGAAACTACCGAAAAAGAACATTAACTAGAGAAATGGACACTTTTAGATTTTTGTAGTTTTGAAACCATGTTGTAGTTTTGAAATCATTGTGATAAACAGAAGATTTCCTTCTATTGAGCAAATGCTCTGTTTGTTACAATGGTTTCAAAACGTGACATTTACAGAGGCATCAAAAGGCGTCATTATTAGGGAATGGGACCCAGATTATCTGGGCCTGCACTGTTGGATACATACCAGTATATGTGGTATTTTATAAGCAGCATATCAAACAGTATCACTACGTATCAGATAATGTGTAGATGACAATGAGTTTAAAACTTACAACGCTGAATTTTCAAAAGGACTATTCCAACTCATCTTGGTCTACACTGTTTGCAAAGGACGTTAGTGAATCGTGTCCCGCACTGTAAGGGTTAATGTTGGTATACAGTATGAGCAATTTATTAACCTATTTGTGTTCAGTGTCCCTTAAAAGAGACACAGGCAAACTGTGTAGTTCCAGATCAGAGGGCTCCTTCAGGAGCCATCTGATCAGGGTCTGCACTGTTTGCTGAAACCACCGATGTCTATGGAATGTTCCAACAAATATTTTACTAGCTGTGTCCCCTCAACATAAAAAGGAGCCTTCCAGATTGACATTTGGACGACTTTTCTTCAAATAATGTGGGAGTATATGGGTAAAGGTTGGTTGTTTCATGGCTGGCGCGGCTCATATATAAATAAACACAATAAAATATTGCAGTGTATGGCAAGAATACTTACTCACGACCGCTTCCTGACCTTGAATCTGAAATAAAAACAACAACAACACATCATGAAATACAACAAATTATATACCTAAAAATAATATATACACTGAAAACGTAGTTATGAATAACACATGATGCAATACCATAAATGTATACATATAACAGGTATATGTACACAAGTGTACATTCAAAAGTAATCCTAAAATAACTGGTTACCCTGTCACTTAAACCTTTGCTTTATATATACGCCTGTCTATGCCGTTACAAACAGAGTAGACCCAGATCAGACGGCTCTATAAATCGTTTTGAATAAATCTACCGAAAAGGAGCATTTTTTAAAACCATTTTAGTTTGAAACCATTGTGATAAATAGAGCATTTGGTCCTATAGGAGATGATTTCACAATGTGAATTTTATAGAGGCGCAAAAATGCTTCACTAGGGGGGTAATGTCTTAACGAGCCGTCTGATCAGGATCTGCTCTGTTTGCTTTTGAAATACATGTAGTATATATATGATTGTATAGTATCTGTCATGGCCAAACTTTCTGCTTATTCACGATGTTGTTTTTGTTTTAATTCTGACATGAATATGCATGAAGTAAAGGGTTAGTAAGCTGATTGGTCAGAGTTTGAGCAGCTCGACATCTAATCAATGACATGCACAAGAATGAATGCAACGAGACAGAGACAGAGGGGAGCAGAGACAGAGGCAATGATAGACAGACGGACAGACAGACAAATACGGATAGAGATAGATATGGGCAGATATAGAGAGACAGATACAGGTACAGAAACCGGGATTGTTATACAAGATGTGATATAGATGCAAGAGATATGAAAACGACAGAAATGGTAACTTAGGCGGAAGCTAGGAAAAATGAGACAGGTTTAAGTGACAGTGAGACGAGATAGATAAACAACAGAATTACACGTTACATTGCAAAACCGGCCGAAAAAACAATCACATATACATATAAGTACACACTGCAGACCCTGTCTTAAATGACCATCAAAAAGCGGTCTATTTATGAGGTGGTAGCTCAATACAGGTCAAAAGTAATTCTGAAAGCTCCTATAGGAACTTCGTGCATGTGTTTTGCCCTTCATTCAGTTACCTGTTGTTTTATGGTACCTGTGTCTAATCAAGATATGGTCGTTTTTAAAACCCTTTCCCTCATATATACGCCTTTTCACGCATTCGCAAACAGAGTAGACCCAGATCAGACGGCTCCTATAGGAGCCGGCTGATCAGGGTCTGCTCTGTATGCTTATGATATAATATAGATATTATTATACAGTTTCTGCCTCAGCCGACATGTTCTACAATTATTCATATGACAATATAACAATTGAATTAATATGCATGATGTCATCATTTCTTACATGAATATTGAACAGGGAAAGGGTTAAGACAGGTTCCATTGTGATTTTTCAAAGAAATATTCAATCAGTAGACAGTTTGAGATAATGCAGAAAATGAAAACTTGGTCATAAATGAGAGAATAATTTCCTGTTGACTGATTACAATAAAACCTCCTTACAATCACTACTGCATGCCATTGTCACTAAATTGTCGTTAAAAAACTGTTTAAAAACCATTAAATTTCTAGCAGGATTTTCATCTAGTTTTAATGGTACACCATTAAAATGACCCATTAATAGGTAAACCTTTGATGGCATTTCAATGGTCACTATTTAAAGGCATTTAATGGCAGCTTTAAACATTCCTGAAAACCCTGTTAACACCATCCTCTTAAAAATCTGTTAAAATATAGATATAATGGCCATTAATATTATAATTAAAATAACCATTAAAAGTTTTTAATAGGAGCAAATACCCATTAACACCCCCTGAAATAAATTAATGGCAAATATTTTAATGGCATAGTAAAATTAGTCATTCGAAATCAGCTCAATTCCTGTAGACTGTGTTTTTATCAGACGCTTGATGGCACTGTACAGAACACAAGATCGTAAATAAATGTATGCCATATTTCTCCAAACAGAAAGTAATTAGGTATGTACATACAACATACAACTTTGTCCAAGTCATCTTCAATTTGAATAATTTTTTGTTTTTTATTTTATTTTTTTATGATTTTAACGGGCATTAATTATGTGAAGGCCATTAAAATCATTTTGCAAGAACTTATTGACAATTTTATGGATTAAATAACAACAATCAAAACTTCAATTGGCATTAAAAATTTAAGGTTTTCATTTTCATGGCCATTAAAGAAAGTTCAAAACAGTTAATGGGCATGAATAAAAATGGCTTGGATAGTCAGCCATTAAAAAGAGTTGGGTGCAATTAATGGGCATTATTAAACAGGTTAAAAATATTAAAACAGGATTTCATGGTTTTTTCATTGCCATTAACTTAATAATAATATTTCTTTATTTTTAATGCCTTTCCAGGTATTATTAATGGCCATGAAAATGATATTCATGGCGTTTTAAGGGGCTACCCCATTAATGTTTCAAACCTTGTTAAACGCATTATTGCAGGAATTAATGGAGAAATAATGGCGGAATTAATGAAGTTTACAAGTTTAATGTACATTTAATGGTACAGTAACTATATTTTAATGGCCTATGTATGCAGTAGTGAATGGTCACTTAACGCTTTACTCACTGAATATTCATGTCAGTCATATTTTACTATGAATATTAATTATCTGATTTTAATAAAGACATAATGAACAGCGGAACTGTAGAATGACAGCAACTGCAGAATCAGATATGTATAATTTCATAAGCAAACAGATTAGACTCTGGTCAGACGGCTCTCTTTGGAAAATTGTCAAAAGGTGTATCTATGGGGGAAATGGTTAAAAGAAGTCTTAATGTTTAGGTGTTTAACATTGTTTCATTTTATCGTCTTCAGTCTTTGTCGTCTGCTACAATTTTAATTTTCTATTTTTCTTCATTTTTTTTAAAAAGCAGTCACAGTAGCAGACAGTTTTGATCCTGATGAGACGCCGAGTTGCTCGGCGATGTATCAGGATACAAACTGTTTGCATAGGTAATTAAAGATGCGACATCGGCAGCGAAAGAGTTAACACCATCAGTGGCTTAAACCCTTACTTTATGAATAGTCGTGTAAAAAATATTTTTATTCATATTAATTAGTAAATAGCATTTGCATATAGAAGCCTCCAACTATGACAGACCACTTGTAATACATATCAATATCGTTCCAAAAGCAAACAGGTCACGATTAGACCGCTCCAGCATTTTTTGTTTAAAATACGTATAAAACTACAACTACTCATTTTATTGTATTTAACATACAACGACGTTTATAACAAATCCAACATTGCAAAGATAAAGGACACAGTAAAACCGCTTTGATGCGACCAGAAAACGGGGCACATTTCACAGTGGCAGGGGCAGGTGGTAGCTTAATACAGGACGAATGTTATGCAGAAAGCTGCTATACTCGTAGGAGCTTTCTGCATAACATTCGTCCTGCATTAAGCAACCAACTATTTATAAAGACAGGTATGTTTATTCATTATGTGGTCGTATTAGAGGGGTTCTACGGTATATGGGTCTCCTTCGCGCACGATATTGGGTACTTATTCTGTAGCGTCAAATAACGTCATTTTTTACGACTTTTTTTCTGTTGCGCGCTTCTAACGTCGTTACGTTTTATGCACGTGAACTTGACTCAATCGATTGAAAAGGAAAACAAACTTATGTTTGATTAAAACTGAATAAGTTCTTCTGTATTCTTGCCTACATTTCAGACAGGTATTGCTTCCAGATGGACGCTTGCAAATTGTAGGGAATTAGTTCGAGCTTACGGCCGGGTTACATTAAATTTTGCAATACGCGTAGGTAGATATATAAAACTTGAATCTAGATCAAGCGTTTATTTTGACACAGGCGGCCAGACAGCTGGTTTATGTTGTTATACGATTTTCTCTCTCCGTAATCCTTAAAACAAAACTCAAAACTACTACACAGACATATAAATAAAACTGCTGTTTCGTTTGTGAAATTAAAGCATACGGAACGAATATACTTTGCCGGTCCCCCCAAAAGGAACGGGAAATGTAGGTATTTTGCTCTATGTAGAGAACTTTTATGTATAAATTCGTGTAACTATGTTAATGTTATTATCGGGGGCTGCTGCACCCGAACACCCGCTTATCCGCTTATCAGATGGTAGAATTGAAACAAAATAGCGACGTCTTTATTCCTGTATAGCAACAGGGTTGGCGCATTCGATGACGTAGTAAAAGAAATTACGGGGACATTAAATTTTGACCCCGTTGAAAAAGGACCCGGTGGGTCTTTATTCCACGACAGACGGGTCAAGTTTTAACGTTGTAGAGAAATCACCCGAGTTGTTAAATAATGGCTATGCCCGCACATGAAAAAGTGACATTACATGAAAAAAGGACCCCGTTTAAAAATGACCCAGATGCTGATATACAATCAGGGTAGTTGACCGTATGATACTGATAAGCTTTCGTCATCAACTATGTGTGTTCAGATAATTCCATAATTATGAAAACGTTTCGATTGAATTGTAAGTGTGTTTTTGTTGGGTTATTTTATGTGTGGGTTTGTTTGGTTGTTTTTTTGGGGGGTGGGGGTGGGGTAGCAGTTGGACGGCTCCCATCATTGAAATCTTGGGTGCCACGGAATGTTTTCTTATTCCTTTTAAAAAAAAGCTCAAACAATCGCGACATACCGGTAACCTTACATACGACTATCGACATCAAACCCGTAATATATTTTTGCAAACAAATAAATGGGGGACATTCCAAGAAAATTAGGAATAAAGTAAATATACATGTAAACCGAAATACAGGGTTTTGTTGCACTGCATAGCGAGCGGATATTAACCCTTATCCTTCCAATCACGAACTAATTTCATATGCAAATAGCTTGGAACCGCATGAGACACCGAGTAACTCGGCGTTTGTCCGCCTCAACGCTGTTTGACATTCAGTCTATCTTTCCTAATTCTATCAACAATCAGATTAATTTAGTAATTTTTATATGAGTTCGTTTAATACAAACACTCACGATGTGCTTAGCAAAATATATTTATACAGAGTTAGCACATGCTCTACATCGTCGCTGTGATAATAACCATTAGCACATGCTCTATATTAACCATTAGCACATTCTCTACATGTGAATCTCCCCCTTCCACGGACAAGGTGTAATGAACAAAATATTTGGCTCAGCTTAGAGATAAATATACACGTATTCAGTTTTACTAATTATATAAAATCAATCATCGAGGAGTGTCCTTTTGATAATTAAAGTGTATATGTGCGTGAGTGTATGTGTTTGTGTGCGGGGGGGGGGGGGGGTAGAGATGGATCTGCACAATTGGAAGGGCACGAACGTGTTACGGACGGACATACAGAAGGAATGACTGGCAGACGAAGAGCATTCCTATAATCATATCCCCGTTTTGCGGCGGGGGATTTAGAATCTGTAAATGTTACCCGAAATCGAAATTGCTCTAAGATGTTAACAATGGTGTGAGTCAAACTTTTCAGATGGTTACTAGAATGTCTAAATATTAATATTATATGCGTTTAAACATCATTGAATCACCTTTGTTCTTCACAAAAAAAGTCAATTGGAGAATGACTGTATAACGTCAAGCAGATTCGGTTCAGGTAAGATAAATAGTTAACCAAAGCTGTTATCGTACATATTATCATTTTCGCGATTAGTAGACAATTGGAACAAGTGAAATATTTTTTGCGTCAATACTTAATGTTGAAATATGACCTGGTGTTGTGAGAGGGGTTTGTTTTGATGGGGATGGAATTAAAGAGGGTCTAGACCATTCGCTGGATCAACGCATCCCCTTGCTGTGATTTTCAACAAGAGTTCAACTAGTCAAAATTTAACGGATGGCAAATTTTCAACAGCTGTTTTTATCAAAATTGTTGAAATTGTGAAATTGGGTCGATTCTCAACGTTGACAATTGACCCGCCGGGTCCGTTTTCAAAAGTAAATTCAACCCAAGCATACATTAATTGTAAAATTCCTGAAAATCAGGAAGTTGTTTTTACGATGCTGGTGACTGTTGAAAATGGCATCGATATTATTACAGTGATCTAGAAAATATTAGACGTCATCAACGTAAAACAACACCGTAAAGTGTGACAAGTTATCTCCACAAGGCAAACTTCGCGTTATTTCGTAACCAATGAAGTATTCAGAATGCAATTTGATCTGTGCATTTTTCACAGAGACAATATTATGTATGTCTATTTATATTAAAGAACCTTCAATTTTTCTCCCCCTATTGGTTGTTTTAGTCTGAATATAGCAATCAGCGATGAAAAATTTATAAAAGCGTGACATAAAACCTCCACAAGCATATTTTGCATTAACTTTTGAGCAAAGCAACGTAGTGCGTCGAAAAACAGCCTACACAAACTATAAAAAGACAATATTATCACGTTAAATTATTGATCATAATGATATTATGAGGCACTCGCCATAGTAACCCATTGCGACCTTCACGTCATTTTTCAAACCTTACATGTCTTAGAATTTCAGACAAGTGGCTGTATCTCGTGTATGCTTTGAATATGGCGGATGGAACGTAGTAACATTATTTTACGTCACAACGGGAGAACCGTGAACGAATTTCCCGCCAGACAATCTTTCCGCAAGTTGTGAAAATATGCCGTAACTTTCAACTACCGAGAAATTTGTGTTACACCTTACACGTCTTTTTTCGTACGTCGCGCCGGTTTTACCTATATTTAATTTGTTTGGACTATACTTAAATAAAACCAAAACTAAAGTAGACTGATAGAGTAGATTGCGATGAATATTTTGGTATGTAGTATGTATAAAATATATTTACAGCAATATTTTACATGTCCGAAAACGTTATAGAGTAATGCCGTTACAGAAAAAGTACTCAACATCGTGTGCGACGTCAATGTGTTAATTTGATATGGATACAGTGCAAAATTCTTCTTATTTATAAAGAAACGGTTCTATAATAGTCCTACTATAGTTTTAACTCTTTCGCTGTCAATATCGCATCTGTGATTACCTATGCAAAGAGTGTGGATCCTGATGAGACGCCGAGTAACTCGGCGTCTCATCAGGTTCCATACTGTTTGTTACTGTGACTATGGTTTTTAAACAAAAATGAAGAAATGTAAAAAATGAAAATTGCAGCAGACGATAAAAGTAGCAGACGACACAATTTGGCAGCGAACGATATTGAGTAATAAAATCTGCTAAAACAAAGATCAATTACACATTTCATTCGTTCAAGCGTTAGCCCTTTCTTTTCCACACTTTTGCAAACAGAGTAGATCCAGATTCAGACAACTCCTGTAGAAGCTATTCTGTTTGCGTATGAAATTGTAATATATCTGACCCTCTATGAAATTATAACAGATCTGACTCTCTATCAAATTATAATAGATCTGAATCCACATTTTCTATAAATACAAAACATTCGTCTATGCATATGACATTATAAAAAAGCCAATAACTATCCAAGAGTTCATGTCTTACAGAAGTATTCAAGTGGAAAGGGTTAAGAAACTAGTAGTATAGAGAACAGTGGTTCTGGCGCACATCTGTTAACCAATATTAGTATGAGGTAAACTCAAATAAGACTAAATTTAAAGTTAACCTGTTTTAAATCTTTTAAAGCTTACACAGAATAATCAAACTTTATCGCCACTTCAAAATAATAAGCTTTAAAATCATTATCAGTCCCGAAACCCACCACATTGGGCGGGACTGGTCGTTCTCTGTTAGTTGGGTTTTAAGATTTTTTTTGATTTTTTATTTAACTGAGTCAGATGGAGACTTATTAGAATATGTTAATGAAATACTTATGGGGTGTTCTCTCTCTTTATGAACTAATGCATATTTAGCCATTATGAAGGATGCGATGGGTAGACTAATTTGAATGAAATCTATCACATGTATTATCGGTGGACACATAAATTTAAATAGGGATTATATATCTAATATAAAGGAGGGGTCGTTATCCCTAACACATGTACAGATCACTGAGAATTCACTTTTTATGAGCTCGTCTAATGCTTCTTTGCGGCCCTTTTCTAGCATTATTTTTCAATTCATCCATATTCATAGTAGGCTCTTTCTTTGCAGAGGCTTTTAGTTTCAGGTCTTCAAACGTCTGGGCTTCTTGAATAACAAGGCGGTACTCAACGAAATATCGAAAATCGAGTTAATCTTTGCCCGTGCAATTGCCTCGATACATTGATGTTTACTACACTTAGTAAATAGACGACGTTCAGCCACCTTACTAATAACAGCGAGACCGCGCATCCTAAGAGAACCGGCCTGAAGGCCTATTGTAACTGGGATAGCCACGATTGTAGAAAGAAGCCCGACTCCTCCGATACTCAGACCGGCACCAACACATGTTTGAGTCGCGTCAAATCCGCTTATTAAGTTCACATCCCGCTGATATTTTTTTTATAGAGACAGGCTCTTTTCTCAGCCTCACGTTTAAAACCGGCTTGTTTTCGGGTTGTCTCCTGTAGGCGGTAAGCGTACCCCGACTCTGGCAGGGTTGGATAAAGTGGTGGAGCTGATGCGATATCTTTACCTTTTATATTTGCAGAACGGTATTATATTTCTCACGTTCCTAATTCAATTAGGAGTGCAACTACATCCGCAGCGTGTCTACGGCTTGTATCTCGTGACTGAAAGTTGATGATATCACCCTTATGAATTTCTAGAGGTGTTTGAAAAGTCTTATTAGCGGAGTAACTCTTTGGATTCTTAATTAGTTCGTAGCTAAGCCTAAAATTACCATTGATTGTGATACCCATGATGACCTTATCTTCTGATAAATCATCACGATTGACTGAAGAGAGAGAAATAGCAAAGATGTTCCATTTTGTCATCATAACATAATCCACTTTACCTTGATTACTGCCTTCTGCGTTGGAACCGAAAGACCATTCAAATTCCCCTCCGATCAGGGGGGCACGTTTTTCTGCCACAAGGGTAATTACAGAAATAATTTGGCTGATTCTAGTGTCAACGTAGTACCTGTTAGCAGCATCTGTAGAAGTGTGTGGGGTTCCAAAATCCCGGATCCGGTGACCACCGAGATTTCAATCACATTCCATAACTATAATCACCATTTTTGCGAAGAACTTCAGCTTTTAAAACACCTCCACCCCTCTCGTACCAACTTCGTTGAAACCGCATCTGAAAATTCCTTAATGTCTCCGAGATTTTTAACCCGACCCCCCATTAGGTCTAGGTCGCCTTCGTCTTTTTATACGCCCCTTTTGAAAAAAGGGGGTATATTGCTTTGCACATGTCGGTCGGTCGGTCAGTCTGTCGGTCAGTACAGTCGGTCGGTCGGTCAGTAGATCGATGGTTTCCGAACGATAACTAATAATAGACTTGGCATAGAATCTTCAAACTTGCTGTAGTGGTTGGTCATGACAACTAAATGACCCCTATTGTTTTTTGAGGTCACTAGGTCAAAGGTCAAGGTCACAATGACCTAAAATGGCTTGGGTTCTTCAAACTTGCTGTGGTGATTGGTCATGACCACTAGATGACCCCTATTGTTTTTAAGGTCACTAGGTCAAAGGTCAACATGACCCTAACTGGCGAAATGGTTTCCGATCAATAACTGCTCAAGGGTTTGGCTTAGAATCTTCAAACTTGCTGCGGTAGTTGGTCATGACCACTGGATTACCCCTATTGTTTTTCAGGTCACCAGGTCAAAGGTCAAGGTCAAGATGGTTTTAACTGGTAAAATGGTTTCTGATCAATAACTGCTCAAGGGTTTGGCTTAGGATCTTCCAATTTGCTTAGGTGGTTGGTCATTGCAACTAGATGAGCCCTGTTGTTTTTCGGTCATTAGGTCACTAGGTCAAAGGTCAAGGCCACCATGACCCTAACTGGTGAAATGGTTTGCGATCAATAACTGCTCAAGGGTTTGGCTTAGGATCTTCAAACTTGCTGTGGTGGTTGTCATGACAACTTGATGAGCCCTGTTGTTTTTTAGGTCATTAGGTCAAAGGTCAAGGTCACCATGACCTTAACTGGGGAAATGGTTTGCAATCAAAAACTGCTTAAGGGTTTTGTTTAGGATCTTCAAACTTGCTGTTGTGGTTTGTCATGACCACTATATGACCTCTATTGTTTTTGAGGTCACTAGGTCAATAGTTAAGGTCACCATGTCCTTAACTGGTGAAATGTTTCCAATCAATAACTGCTCAAGGGTTCACCGTTTGGCTTAGGATCTTCAAACTTGCTGTGGTGGTTGGTCATGACTACTAGATGACCCCTATTGATTTTGAGATCACTAATGAAATGGTTTCCAATTAATAACTGCTCAATGGTTTGGTTCGGGATCTTCAAACGTGCTGTGGTAGTTGGTCGTGACCACGAGATGACCCCTATAGTTGTTGAGGTCACTAGGTCAAAGGTCAAAGTCACCATGACCTTATAATACTTTCAAACCAATGAATGAACAGTGGTTTGGCTTATGATACCTTTATTTACAATGTTTGTTTAGCTAGGGTGACTTTGTGACAAGTGTGAGGTTAGGACGTCCGTAAACCGGTTTAAACCCCCCGTGGTGATTTTGCTACTGACCGTGCCAAGGCGGTTCTCTCTTAGTCACCCTTACTTTCGTTTGTCTTGTGTCTTTGTGCTTATGTTTTGTACATGTTTGTCTCTGTTGCTCGTGTATTTGTTGGTGTTTTCTGTGTTCTTTTCGTGTGTGTGCGTGTGTTTGGTTGTGTGTGTGTGTGTGACATGCTGTCTATTGATGTGTTGGTGGTGATTGCGTCTTGTATGTGACTTTCTATGTATATGTGTGTATGAGTATAAATTGCTATGCTTTCTGTAGGTGTTTTGGTGATGGTGGCGTTTTGTTTATTGCTTTTCCTGCTTGACTTTACTACTTTTCCATTTAGGATCTTCAAAGTTGCTGTGGTGATTAGTCATTGACCACTAGATGACCTCTATAGTTGAGGTCACTAGATCAAAGGTCAGGGCGTCTGGGGGTATACATGTCTTACAAACATCTCTTGTTTAAGTATTGAGAATCGGGTAAAATAGATTTTTTACGTATTGAGATCAATCAGGTAAATTCGACTTTTTTACCGAGCTTATCTCTAACAGAGAGTGAGAGTTCTGATAGGGAACCTTGTCGAAGACGTTTGATCTCGGGGTTAGGGAATGTAGATGATTTAATTTCTCCGAATGACAAGCAACCGACAGCATCAATGGCAAGCAGACTGCTAGGAGCTCCATTTAAAGTGTTCCCAGATGTGTTAATCTGCTCTAGGTGAATATAAAACAACCTGTTTGGGCTGAAATTTACCGGGCGGTTGGAACAATAAATACCAAGATCGAATTTACCTACGCTCGTGCCACATGTACATGGTTTTGTTAGATCGAAACCTAGAAGCTTTAATAATATACCATCTGAGATCTAATCCGCCGGACCTATATAATAATTAGAATCTATACCAATTTCAACTGTTCTAGTTTTATCGTCAAACCTAAAATTTATGTTGGTAAACTTTGTGTTAATTTTATCTGCCAGCTGTTGAAAGGTCCACAGGCCGGGACGAACAACAAGTTCGTCGACTACTGGTCTTTCTTTCATCACAATTTCTTCTCTCTCGATATTATACCAGCCAACTGAGTATGTGATTGATCGTAGCCCAATTTTAAGACGCCCGTCATTATTATCCACAGGCTGTTGAAGATATGTCGGACCATTAGTTATATTATATATAGTCTGAGACATTATTATAAAAATGGAGGTATTTAACTTTAATAGCGAAGTAAAGTATAAGACAGGAGCGGTATATCCGAGAAACCTACAGGCCAGCAATCTAACCACTCTCCTGATCACAGCTGATCCCAATCAATTCTTTTTTACTAACATACCCGATAACTGGAAAAATTCTAGATTGCACAAAGTTACAACAGACCCCGCAGTCCAAGCTTGGCAGTTCTGGAAAAATCAACTAAATTTAGCTATATGGTGTGCCACAGCAGGAAGCGGGGTTTCATTTAACGACCATATAAATAGTCCAGATACTCATTAAAACCTGTTATTACAGTCTGTATATCTCTTCAATGTGTATCACACAACTAGACGAATCTTGGAAGAGATGAAAGTCGCTCTTCCCCAAGATGACTCTTGAAATCCCGTTAGTAACACATATAACGGAAGATCATATGAACGGCTTTGTTCAGAGTTTGGCGTCCACCCCCAAATTGTCTGGCGTCAAAAGAGTATCAAAATACTAACGGACTCGGAGATGTTTACACCAAAGGTCACGTAGCATTCACTAGAACAGATTTCCGTCACGACAATCCAGATAAACATAGTACTAATATTTGAAACCTAGATCCTACACGAATGACATTCGGTTCGGAAGTCTTTGGAGGGCGCCACTGTGGGGTATCTTCTTATGACTATAGCCCCCTAAAAAGCTCATATTGAGTTAATCGAACAGGATCCACGAGTCGATGGGGCTTGGAGTACATTCGTGCTAGATAAATCGAAAATGTCTCACTAAATCCGGAATGTCGCGTCTCAATGATTCAATCCGAACTTATGTGTGATACTTGGGACCCAGGCACAAACTAAATCACGAATAATCCATGGGGCTGAGGCACAAAACAGTTCTTACCTAATGTGTTGGATGCTATAAACTCATCCGTTAACATTCCAGACTCAATAACACGTTATCAGAATGTTTCACAGTATGCTGAAAGCGAGGTAAATATGTTGTTCGGAACCGGTTTATATACGGCTCCGAGCAATATGATCCTAAACATAAATCATAATATAGCGGGATACAACTACAAAATACAAAAGCCACAACAGATCTTCACATCGGAAAGGTGGATGTTCAGGGAGATAGCGTGGTTCACTAAATACCTAAAGGTAGTTTTAAAGATGGGAAGATAGTAGGCCCACCAGAGGCAGACCCACCATCATCACAGACGCCAACGACATTAAGTGATAGGGCCGCATCAGCACATGAAGAAGAGAAGATCTAGAGTTACATTTCGCTATTTGAAGAAAAACATTTTAATTTACATTCAAATTATGTTCTTGTTCCTGCTGACAAGGCATCAAATAATGTAATCATTATTTGAAGATTGTATTATATTGATGTTTTAAAGAAGGAGCTAACTGATTCAAAAACTTATATAACAGTTCAAACATCTGAAAAAAATATAGTCTCGGAACATGTAAAAATGTGCAATAATTTTAAGTCTGGTCCTAACATAAAACAACATAAACTTTCTACTTTGTACTGGATTCCGAAACTACATAAAAACCCTTATAAGGCGCGTTTTTTGCCAACTCTAGCTGTTGTACCACTACTAAATTATCTAAGCTTTTGACGTCCTGTCTTACTACGATCAAAGAACATGTAAAACGCTACTGTGATAAAATATATGAAAATTCTGGTATTAATGTTTTTTGGTCCATAGAAAATTCAAATGATGTTTTAACGAAACTTGAAAATGAGCAGTATAAAATATCTATACTGAGCTCTTATGATTTCTCTACACTCTATACTACTCTACCTCATCATCTTATAAAGGATAAACTGATTAAATTAATAGAAAAAACTTTTGCCAGAGAAAACAAAATGTTCATTGCTTGTAATGTTCAACGTTCATTCTTTTCGATTTCAAAAGTTGAACATTACACAATTTGGACTTGCCTTGATGTTTGATGATTTCTTACCTTTCTTTTAGATAATATATTTGTGCGTTATGGGGTACCATTTTCGTCGTTGTTAGTATACCCATGGGTACAAATTGTGCCCCTCTTGTAGCAGATTTGTTTTTGTATTGTTATGAGAGGGACGTTATGCTTAGCTTGAAACCTGATACACAAACCGATATTGTTAATGCTTTTAATAAAACGTCAAGGTATTTAGACGATATTTTGAATTTAGATAATCCTTATTTTGAAACTATGATTTCTTCAATTTACCCAAAAGAACTGTCTTTAAACAAAGCGAATCAATCTGACATTATAGCTTCATTTTTAGATTTGAATCTTTCAATTACAACTGATAAAGTTTCGTCCAAAATATACGATAAAAGAGAAGATTTTAATTTTAGAATTGTTAATTATCCTTTTCTAGATGGAGATGTGCCACGTTCTACATCGTATGGGGGGTTTATATTTCTCAATTTATTCGGTTTGCCCGAGCCTGTTCTTTGCTTGAAGATTTTAACAGACGTAATTTAGTTATAACTGATAAACTTCTTAAGCAAGGTTACAGATATTACAAACTTCGGAAAACTTTTTCTAAATTTTATTATCGAAATTTACCACTCATTAGTAAATATAATTGCAATCTACGGGCGTTACTGCAACAAGGCATTTCTCAACCAGACTTTTATGGGGATGTTATATACAAACTTAGGAAAATTCGGGGTCATGTCCATTTTCACGATTTGCTTATTAAACGCATTAAAACATATAAAAAGAAAGGTTATGGTCCTATTATATTGCAATGCACTGCATGTTTGGTTATCGACCCTTTCACTGTCGGTAGCTACGCTTCCCTCTTTGCTTGCGCAATGACAGGCCGAGGGTAGTACTCTATGATGGTATACTCTTAAACTTAGATACAGGATGAGCTTACCAGACTCATGTATTACTTTTTCCCTGTTTTGCCCTTAACGGCTTACCTGCAGGTGCTCTGACTTCAGCAAAGTCATTGAGTACATATTTGACGGATTGTCACAGTTATTATGCTATGTTTTACATGTTGTCCTGTGTTCATCGTCGTCTATGTTGTGGGTAAGTCCAGCGGAGATACCTTTATTTACACTATTTGTAAAGCTAGGGTGACTTTGAGAGAAGTGTGAGGTTAGGACGTCCGTAAACCGGTACCCCCAGTGGTATTTTTGCTACTGACCGTGCCAAGGCGGTACTCTCTTTGTCACCCTTCCTTTTTTGCCATGCGTCTTTGTGCTTGTGGTTTGTTCATGTGCGGAATGTTTGTCTCTGGTTCTTGTGTGTCTTTTGGTGTTTTCTGTGTTCATCTCGTGTGTGAGTGTGCGTTTGGGTGTGTGGTTGTGCGTGTGTATGTGTGTCATGTTGTCTATCGGTGTTTTTAGGCTGGGTCCTAGTAGTGGTTACCGTAACATCCCCTAGACTTTTTTCCATGGGTACCACATTGTTTGTTGGGGTCCTCAGAACACATTTTTAGCATGCCCCCAAAAATAAGTTTGCGTCATAACTTTGCTTTTAGAAGCAATAGAAGAACAAAACAAGTACCAAAGTAAAGCTAAAATATATAGCTTGAATATGATTTATGATTTTATTAATATTCATAAATGCATTCTTATGAATATTAATGAGGAAGTTAAAAATGCGTTATTTTAGAAAAAAGGAGTTTGTTGTTTAGTCTGAGAGGCTTATTAATGCACAGAAAGTATTGAATTGAGATTTAAATTGTTCGTTGGGGTCCTCAGAACACATTTTTAGTATTTCCCCAAAAAGTTTTGTCCCATCTATGTTTTATTTAACGGTTTCCATGGTAACCCGAGGTAAATTTCGAGACATCCTTGGTTCAGAAAATGCGTAATAACTTTGCTTTTAGAGGCAATAGAAGAACAAAACAAGTATCAAAGTAAAGCAGAGACATATAGCTTGTATATGATATATTACTTATGAATATTAATGAGGAAGTAATCAATTCCGCATTTTTTAGAAAAAGGAGCTTGTTGTTTAGTCTTAGAGGCCTATCAATGCACAAAAACTATTGAATTCAGATTTAAATTGTTCGTTGGGGTCATCAGAACAATTTTTGAGCATTATCCCAAAATAATTGTGTCCCAGCTTTGTTTTATTAAACGGTTTCCATGGTAACCCGACGTAAATTTCAAAACTATCTTGATCAAGAAAATGCGTCATAACTTTGCTTTTAGAGGCAATAGAAGGACAAAACAAGAACCAAAGTAAAGCAGAGGCATATAGCTTCAATACGATATGTAACTCTGTTAATGCTCATAATGCATTCTTATGAATATGAATGAGGAAGTAAAAAATGCGTTTTTAGTAAAACGAGTTTGTTTTTAGTCTGAGAGGCCTAATAATATACAGAGATATTGAACTTAGGTTTAAATGTTTTAATATCATCATACAAAGAAAAAAACAACTTTGGTTCATGTAATATTTCTAAAAACATGTATATTTAAGCTAATTTGCATATAACGTGCGTAAATGAATAAGCAATTTAACCTAATATATTTAGCATTGTTTCGATTGTACTATCTTTTCTATTGTTCATTTTACGTAAAATACCAGATATTGAACAAAAATTGACAAGAGCAGATGGTCATTACTTTGGGTTCATGAATATTAATGCATATTTATGAATATTAATGAGATGTAAAAATAAACACACTTGAATGAGCTGTTCTTTTTATCTGAGATTATTTTAGTTAACCAGTACAGAGCTTGATACTGACTGAAACAGAGATATTGATGTTTATGTATATAAATATGCAGATACTGAATATTATTTTCAAACTCATAAATATTAATGAGAATGTAAATTGTTGTAGGAAAGTAAGTTTTATTGCAATATACATCTATGTAAACAACACATTTTTTGTAAGAAAATACAGCGGAGGAATTGAGCCTCATGCATGTTTTATGAAGAATATTACTTTTACGAGTGTTTTGCAATACAATAGAAAATATATAGGATTTCGGCTGCAATCATCAGCTTAGGTTTACCCATATAAACTTTGCGTGACTTCGAACTTACTCACGACGTCTTATGCATTTGCTTGATTATTTACCACAGCATGCCAGAGCAACGCAAGGCTTCTTGCGGGCATTTCGCGGCAGGCTGGACAACTCATTAAGTGTGTCTGGCCTGCTGCAGATGCTCCGCTTCAGTTTCATCTGGACAGGGGAGACGTGGGAGCTTGGTACCCGACGGAAGAAGTATTCTTCTCTTTGGTCAGCGACTCCCTCGCAACAGACAACTCACTGTCCTCTAAAGCTCAGTAGAAGCCTGTTTATTCTTTAAAATCTCTTTGGTCAATAGCCCTTGTGGTGCAGTCGATTCCCCAGTTGTTAGTTGCAGCTCGGCACCCAACTGCTGGCACGGGCGCTGGTTCCCCGTTTACCTCTTGAATGGTGCCCTTTGTTCTGGTCCCAGGTACTCTTTCTGTCAGGTGTCCCGGTCAGCTTGTGTGGAGAGTTTTGCCTGGTCCCGCTGAATCTAGGTCCAGTTTTCCGTCACCGGTCCCGGTGTCCTGGTGTTAGTGCTTCCGATTCATGACGTCATCGGCAGACCGGTCTACCGAGCCCCGGCCCAAAGATGTTACTGTCTATTCCTTGGCCTGGTGGCCTAAGTTTGCTCTCCAACGATTCTCAGGTGGCCCGGTTCGGTCATTTGGACCGGGATACCGAAGTGGACCGGTAAATCTACCAGTCCAATCTTTTCTACTGGGTATTCTGTCTCTACACCGCATTACAGGGGTGAAAGTCAATAGGAAGCTGCTCTGGCTAAGTCTAAACGTTCTTGGTCGTCTAGACCCTGCAATTACTCTTCATTTTCTGAGTGCACTTCGGACTCCCCAGTAGGATGCGTAAAAACTTTCTTATTCTTATAATGGGAACTGGCACTGGCACCGCAGGCGCAAATCGAGGTCTTACCATTACTTTTCTATGCGAAGACATCGCTCTTCTTCCTCAGATTCGCCGACTCGTTCTGGGAACCAGCAAGCTTCACCTTACTGGCGACCTGACCAGCAAGGTCATGGGACTCTCATCACCCTCAGTGATCCTCATTCCCTTTTCCTCTCGTCCCCCAAGCCCGTTCTAGCTTACACCCCACTCGGGGCATGTTGTGAGTTCATCCCTAGAGGGAGAATAGCTCTCACATAAACCCACAGTCCACACTTCTGTCTGTGGCGGGTCCCACTCCTCCCGGGTGCTGCCATAAGTGACGTTCACCAGGGCGGATTCTGAGGGAGAGCAGGGCCCTATATTTTAAGGGAATCAGACTCTGGAAGCCTCTCACTCATATTTAGACGGGACTTAGTCCTCTTCTTCTTTAGATGATTCTGAACATCAATATTTTTCTATTGAGAAGGCGTGTGAATATTGTTTTAGAATCCTCCCACCCTCTGTCTGCCCTAGACCCCCGTTTGCCTGACCTGGACGAAGATTTTTGTGCCAGCCCGGCAACTGGGTGGATCACTCTTACGTACAAGGGCTCCCTGGGTATCTCTTAGGCCTCCGGCTTCAATTGAAAATCGACCTGGGATGTTTTATCAGATACCCTCACTTGATTCCGACAGTCCCAGGGCGGGCATTAGGCCTTCCTCTCCCCCTCTCTCTCTTTCTTTCTCTCTCTCTCTCTCTCTCTCTCTCTATCTCTCTCTCTCTCACACACACATACACCCACACGTCTTTAGCGTCGGGAGTGGTATCCAACAGATGGGGTTCGCTTCAAACATTGACCTCCTATCTGCGGACTTCTCTCTGGAGCTTGAATCCGAAGTTACTAAGTGCCTTTCATACCATCTGGGCCGTTCGACCCAATTGGCCTTGGGTCAATGGCTCACATCGAAGGGAATATGCTCCGCGGCCGCCGTGACACCTTCCTCTAGTCTGCCGGACAAGTCGAAGGTCGAGCTGTGGCTTTTCGGTGGCAACGTTAAGAAGAAAGAGCTGTCAGGGCTTCTACCAGGAACCCTCCCGCTTTGGGTCTGGGTTTTTTCCTAAGGTTGAATGTAAGCCTTTTACGGGACCTCCCAAGAAAGGTAAGACAACCAGACCCTATTCTGTCTCTTAGCGGGACCGGCCAAGAGCCGGTTAGGACCCTTCCCTTTTTTCCCCAACTCAGGACTGGCGTCTCAGGGTTCCTTCCCTTCCCGCCCTATAGGTTCTGGGCCTTTTAGGCCCCGGCCCTAGGGACACGCCCTTTCTGCCCCTTTCGATCTGACCCTTCATCAATGTGGCGCACTATCACTCAGGACCATTTGACCCTCTTTATTGTAGAGAAGGACTATCGTGTCCCTCTGGATCGACAGCCTCCTCTCTCCGGAGAGAGGGGATTCTACTCAATAACTTAATTTTAATTAAATAACAGATAAGAGCAACTCATTTAAGTGTGTTTATTTTTACATCTCATTAATATTCATAAATATGGCATTTATATTCAAAAGACATGAACAAATCAATTATATACACAAAGTAATGATCCTCTGCTCTCGTCTGATTTGGTACAATATCTGGTATTTATCGTAAAATAAATCCCAGCAAAGATATTATACTCAAAATAATACAAAATACAATGCTCATAGAAAATTGCTTATTCCTTTTCGCACATTATATGCAAATTAGCTGAAAATATGCATGCTTTATAGAAATATTACCTGAAACAAAGATGGTTTATTTTCCTTGTATGATCACATGAAAACATTTAAACATGAATTCAATAACTCTTGTTTATCAATAGGCCTCTCAGACTAAACAATAAACTCCTCTTTTCTAAACAAAACCCGGATGTGTTTACTTCCTCATTAATATTCATAAGAATACATTATGAAAATTAGGTAAATTACATATTATATTCAAGTGCTATGTCTTTGCTTTTATTTAGGTTCCTGTTTTGTCCTTCTTTTGCCTCTAAAAGCAAAGTTATGACGCATTGTTAACCACGGATGTTTCGAAATTTACCTCGGGTTACCATGGAAACCGTTAAAAAACATAGTTGGGACACAATTATTTTGGGAAATGCTCAAATTGTGTTCTGTGGACCCCAACGAACAAGTTAAACCTGAATTCAATATTTTTTGTGCATCAATAGGCCTCTAAGACGAAACAACAAACACCTTTTTCTAAAAAAGCGCATTTTTTATACTTCCTCATTAAAATTCATAAGCAATCATATATGAATATTATTAAAAGTATATATCATAATCAAGTTATATGTCTCTGCTTTACTTTGGTTTTTGTTTTGTCATTCTATTGCACCTAAAAGCAGTTATTACACATTTTCTGAACCAATGACGTTTCGAAATTTACCTCGGGTTACCATGGAAACCGTTAGATAAAACATAGATGGGATAAAATTACTTTTAGGGAATGCTCAAAGTGTGTTCTGATGACCCAAATGAACAATTTGAACCTAAATTCAATAATTTCTGAATCAGACTAAACAACGAGCATTTTTTTAATTTCTCATGAATATTAATAAAATCATATATCATATTCAAGCCATATGTCTCTGCTTTACTTTGGTACTTGTTTTGTCCTTCTATTGCCTCTAAAAGCAAAGTTATTACGCATTTTCTGAACCAAGGATGCTTCGAAATTTACCTCGGGTTACCATGGAAACCGTTAAATAAAACATAGATGGGACAAATATATTGGGGAAATACTCAAAATGTGTTCTGAGGACCCCAAATAATAACTTAAACCTAAATATTCAATAATGTCTGTGCATTAATAAGCCTCTCAGATTAAACAACAAACTCCTTTTTTTCTAATAAAACGAATTGTTTTACTTCTTCATTAATATTCATAAGAATGCATTTATGAATATTAACCAATTCCCTCATATTGACGACTTTTGACGACTCTGTAAAAGTCACTTTGTGAAACCATTGTGATAAATAGAGCATTTCCTCCTATAGGAGCAAATGCTCTATTTATCACAATGGTTTCAAATTACAAAATTCTAAAAGTTTCCTTTTCTTTAGTTAATGCTCCTTTTCGGTAGATTTATTCCAAGAGGTTTTAACTAAAATAGCCTATGGGGGAATGGGTTAATAAAATCAATTATCATATTCAAGCTATATGTCGCTGCTTTACTTTGGTACTTGTTTTGTCCTTCTATTGCTTCCAACGAACAATTTGGTACCCATGAAAAAAGTCTAGGTGGGGGTGTGCTACGGTAACCACTACTAGGACCCAGCCTATTTGGTGGTGGTTGCGTCTTGTATGTGGCTTTGCCTGCTTGACTTAACTACTTTTCCAATTAACTGTAGAGTTACTTTCCATGTGGTTTCTCTTTCGTTAACCATTCGCGAACTGCTAGAAGTAACAGGCCTCCTATACCATTTAATAATGCCCAAGTATTATCTGCAAGCCATCCGACCGCCTTACAATTATTCCAGGGAGCGCTGATGCGACCCTTCCAGCAAGTAATCTCCCAAAAGCCTTAAGCTGTTTTTTTTCACCCACTCCTTTAAACCACCCTTATCGGATGGAGCTGGGGTGTAGGCAGTATACCGCCATCTCCCCCAGTTAGTGCTAGAACGAGCGTGCTTATGGCCATTCCAATCACTGTGATTATGGAAGCTATTGTAATCCCCGGTTCCCTAAATAGCGTTTTATCTGCTTAGCCAGCGTGGTGTCTCCATATAGTACATGAATTATGGTTTCACGAATTCTAGAAATTTGAGACCTTATATACTTTTTTTCATCCGAAGATTTCTCTAACCTTCCAGTTCTCTCGATCCCGAGATTATTTATTATCTCTCTGAGGTCTCCAGTTTTCAATTAGGGTCATCAGTCTCTTCCAGCTTCCTTTTCTCTTTTACTATATCTTTGTCGATTTGGGTGATCCTTGCTAGGTTGTCCACAAAATCACCCCGATGAATTTGCATAGTTTTATCAAGCCCTTTAAGTTCTCGCCAATACTTAATCAGATGGTCATCATTAATCGTTTTTAGAGCTGTTTCCCCCACATCAGATAATACATTTATTACGCTGTTAATATATCTAATCCCTAAATTACCACCCTCAACCGTTGCCAGTTCACTATAAATCTGTTGCATCTTGTCTGCAGTCTCTTTTTTCATTTTTTTAGAATGGTCGTTACCCTTAATCAGACCATAGTCTTGGAAACCGAGTTCTCGGATACATTCTAGGTCCAACTACCATATTGACTTTTATACTGATCTTTAATAGTAGACAGTGCATGGGGTTTTCCATTTGATCTTGTAAATTCTGAAGGGAGGTGATCCCCCGAGAGCAAAAATTGCAACACAAAAAGAGAAAATTGCAGACTCGGTTTTATTGAGTCTGTTCATGAACAGTATTTGAAAGTGCAACACTGCTCACGCCCCCTAGCACCGGCTTAAGCGGTATTCAATTTTCAGAACAAGAAGTACTGAAATTCATGATCTCGAAGGATCAGAAGGTATAACAACACTGAGTATGAAGTACGGGGACACGTTTTAAGGCCGCCACACGAGCACTTAACACCTGCTGTTGGGAAAATTATAAATTCTGAAGGGAGGTGATCCTCCGAGAGCAAAAATTGCAACACAAAAAGAGAAAATTGCAGACTCGGTTTTATTGAGTCTGTTCATGAACAGTAATTGAAAGTGCAACACTGCTCACGTCCCCTAGCACCGGCTTAAGCGGTATTCAATTTTCAGAACAAGAAGTACTGAAATTCATGATCTCGAAGGATCAGAAGGTATAACAACACTGAGAATGAAGTACGGGGCGACGTTTTACGGCCGCCACACGATCACTTAACACCTGCTGTTGTGAAGATTATAAATTCTGAAGGGAGTCTAATTTCTGGGAAATCTGTAGGTGGAGACTTTTTCCATCTACTAATTCAAATTTACTGAACACTATAATTATATTTTCACCCGATTTATTATTATTACTGAAAACAGTTTCAGTAATATTTTTTAACGTTTCTTGATTTGTTTCTTGATTTGAATCTTGATTATTACTAGGTTCGTATGGTAATTGTGATAATTCTTGAACCCCACTTTGTGATGGTGATGGTGATGGTAAGGAATAAGAAGTTTCTTGAATAACTTCCGAGACCATGTCATCCTGGTTCTGGTTACCCATATCTTCCATTGGAACGTATTCCTCTGTCATTTTGAAATTTAAATTAAAGGTATAACGTTTATTTTAAAGTCGTTTCATTTTGGCAGACATCGTTATTCATGTTGTGAAGTTGTCTGGAGGGGGATTTTATTTACATTTTGACTTTGGTGAAAGTGGGGTAAGGACGAGGTTGAGTACCCGTAAACCAGTTTTAAGTCCCCCAGTAGCTTATTTTGGTTACTGACCGTTCCAAGGCGGTACTCCTGCTTTCAACCTATGGTCAATTATGTTGTTTAATATGCTTAATGTTTAATGTTTTTCGTCTTGATATGCGTCCTGTTATGTTTTGTCTTGTGGCTATACCGTTTCTTGTTTGATGGTGTTTGGTGCGGTGTCATTTCGTGTGTGGCTCTCCCTGTTTGAATAGTTTTCCATATATATAACTTTATTTTATATGACTCAAAGCGAATTAGGTAGAAAACGTAACCCATACAGACGACTAAGGGAGCCCATTGGGTAAAAAGTATCCGCCAGACGGTCGTTATCACAAACAACCCAAGCACGATAGACCAGAATCAACAGATTTTAGTGAGGTTCCCGAATCCAGATTACTAAAGAAGCGGAGGCGAAACGTGCTTTAAACATGTACCTCTACATCATTATGGACGCACAGCTGAATATTGAAAATGGAAGACTCGTCTCAGCACTTTACTAAGGAACCTCACTCAGCGATTATCTGTAGAATGACAGGATGTGGAAAAACGGTATTCGCCCTAAACTTACTCGAGGGTCCGTTTTACGGAATATTTAATCATATTGTTATCCTCTGTCCGACACTTAAGCACACTAAGACTTACCGAGAACGATCATGGGTTTTGACAGACAAAGATGTTTACGTTGTAGATCCGGATGAATGCCTTCTTGACTACCTGCGCACTTTGTACCAGGTATTCCAAGGCGAACCGACATTGTATAGTATCGATGATATGGACGCTAACAGGAAACTTACCAAAAAAAAAATGCTTTCCGAATTGGCGTTTAGTGGCCGGCATGCGAAGCAGTCGGTTTGGGTCTTAACTCAGAAGTACAATTCAGTTCTCAAAGACCTTCGGGAGCAAACACGCTGGGTCGCTCTCTTTCACTGTAAGGACCGAGACTCATTTGAGGAGTGTCTGCGTAAGAACGATGTTATCCCAGTTTCTGAGAGGCTTATCATTCGGGATAGGTTGGCTAAAACTAAACACGCTAAGCTTATTTTAAATACTTCCCAGCCTAGTAACTATAGAATCATAATATGATAAAAAGTTTTCATGTTGCTTTATTTGGTGGATTGCTATTCTGTTTAGGTTGGGAACTATTACTTAAACTTGGGAAGTGTGTGTGTATAACAATGGAATGTCATGAAATTATAGACTCGCTTCTGGAAACAGAAAAAAGCACCTTATCACCGGTGTACTCGCTACCGAAGAATGGAGCGCCTGGAGATATTTTAAATAAAGAGAGAGAGGTTAGCCGCCCTGGCCATGGGAGGTCAATCAAAGCTGTACCTAGGTAAAGTCATGTCTGCAGATCATGTTGAAGACATGAGTAAAGAAGAAATAGAGAAACTTTACGCCCGATACGAGACAGGGCGGATATGACAAAGACGCTTGGTACTGTAACTCTTCAGTTATATAACAAACTGGTGGCTTACCTACTACCGATCCCAGATGACCGACATAATTTACTTGTTACTGACCTAAAGAAAGACCCATTTGTTGGGCATGCAATAAGTGCTGCTACTTGCGAACTTTATCACCGTTATGGTATGTACTTAGCCCCCCCTAACACAACATACTTAACACAATTAAACAAAGGCCTACAAATATAGATCATGGAAACACAACCGGAGATTATAGAGAAAGTAACCAAAGTTAAAGATCCTAAGAAGGTGGTTGCGGGTAAAAAAACAACCGGCTATATCCAAAAGTAAAAACAACAAGAAAAGCTCATTAAACAGCTTCAGATTTATAAGGAAAAGTGTTTAACACCTACTGAACACTGTTCAACACCTACTGAAGATTGTTTAACACCTACTAAACATTGTTTAACACCTACTGAACAGTATTCAACACCTGCTGACCAAAACTCTACTGTTAGTTGGGTGTTAATTGGGGGGGGGGATTTCAATAGTCTCAGGTTTTGTAATTTGGTAGTGGTAAAAAATAAAAAAAAAGCCAAATACACAGCATATTTCAGAACCTACACAATTTTTAAGTAAAAGAGATACACATTATATGAGATAATGTCAACCGCAACCGCCGATGGTAAAGAAATTGCTACACTATCTATCATGGAGCTGTAATAACAGGGCTTGCAGTTCGGTATGCCCGGAGTAGTAAGGCAACTCTAGGGGGCGTGTACCCTAAACTAGATTTCACCCCTCGAGATCTTGGTATGATTATAACAGACGTCACAGTCGCCCTTGCCACTAGAGACCTGCTAATAAAGCAGGGCATCATCCATCCCAGCCGATATTTTGAAGTAATGTTTTCAAAGTATATAAGAAAGGCAAGTATAGCAATGATGTTAGGTGGTGCAGTCGCTAATGCAGTGGCGTTCACTGGAAGTAACTATTTATTCAGTATGTTCAAGAGTTCAGGCGTTGAAGAAGAGCGTCGGCGGCACGATGCCGCTATAGAAAAACTTCAGGCAGCACAGGCGGCCTGGGCCAAAAAACGGACCCAGAGGATGGATTATATCCAGGATGAGCTTCGCCGGCAAGGCCACACCATCCAAGCATTTAAAGACGTAGATATGGCTATGCAGGAGTATGCTCTACTCATGCCTAAGCAAAGTAAAATGTTAACACCACTTCCCCCAAAACCCCAATTATCTGCCTATTATACACCATCGGGTGATCAGCATGCTAGGGGAATAGGTTTCATTATATTAGCACTTGGTGCTGCCGGCCTGCTGGCTATTACATCGTGAAGAAAGTTAATTAAACAAATGTTTTTATGTATATCCTATGACTAAAACAGGTTTTCTAGAATTACTAGATTTGGAAAAAGGTTTGAAACAAGCGTAAAACCTCCATCTAAAAAATGGTTTGAAAAACGTATCATAGAGAAACCAGCGTAAAACCTCAAAAACAAGAAAGGTTTGAATATAGTGATATCTGGAAACATTCGTAGACTAAAGAAGATTTTCGTAATGCTTTTCCCTTATTGTTTGCGGCTCCGCCTGCTGAAGAGTCGGAAAACCGTTTTATTAAATGTCCCATTTGCACATTATACAACATTTCGTTTGAGTGTGCATTTCGTTTGAGTGTGTTTGTCACGAATATGAGTATGATGAAGACTATGTCTCTTTATATTGTCCCACGATACGAGGAAGCTAGTCTATAAATGGAAAAGTAGTAAAGTCAAGCAGGCAAAGCCACATGCAAGACGCAACCACCACCAAAACACCGATAGACAGCATGACACACACACACACACAACCACACCCCCAAACGCACACACCCACACACACACACGAAATGAACACAGAAAACACCAAAAGACACACAAGAACCAGGGACAAACGTTCCATAACATGAACAAACCACAAGCACAAAGACGCAAGGCAAACAAAAGGAAGGGTGACAAAGAGAGTACCGCCTTGGCACGGTCAGCAGCAAAAACACCACTGGGGGTTTAAACCGGTTTACGGACGTCCTAACCTCACACTTCTCTCAAAGTCACCATAGCTTTACAAATATTGTAAATAAAGGTATCCCCGCTGGACTTACCCACAACATAGACGACGGTGAACACAGGACAACATGTAAAACATAGCATAATAACTGTGACAATCCGTCAAATATGTACTCAATGACTTTGCTGAAGTCAGAGCACCTGCAGGTAAGCCGTTAAGGGCACGACAGGGAAAAAGTAATACATGAGTCTGGTAAGCTCCTCCTGTATCCAAGTTTAAGAGTATACCATCATAGAGTACTACCCTCGGCCTGTCATCGCGCAAGCAAAGAGGGAAGCGTAGCTACCGACTGTAAAAGGGTCGATAACCAAACATGCAGTGTGTTGCAATATAATAGGATCATAACCTTTCTTTTTAAATGTTTTAATGCGTTTTATAAACAAATCATGAAAATGGATATGACCCCGAATTTTCCTAAGTTTGTAGATATCATCCCCATAAAATTCTGGTTGAGAAATGCCTTGTCGCAGTAACGTCCGTAGATTGCAATTATATTTACTAATGAGAGGTAAATTTCGATAATAAAATTTAGAAAAGGTTTTCCGAAGTTTGTGATATCTGTAACCTTGCTTAAGAAGTTTATCAGTTATAACTAAATTACGTCTGTTAAAATCTTCAAGCAAAGAACAGGCTCGGGCAAACCTAATAAGTTGAGAAATATAAACCCCATAAGATGTAGAACGTGGCACATCCCCATCTAGAAAAGGATAATTAACAATTTTAAAATTAAAATCTTCTCTTTTATCGTATACTTTGGACGAAACTTTATTTCGGTTTAAAGAAAGGTATTTTATTGATATACCAATTAATAATGGTAACATTTTTAGAGAGAGCGAAATCTAAAGAAAGGTATTTTATTGATATACCAATTAATAATGGTAACATTTTTAGAGAGAGCGAAATCTTTCAGAGAAGAATATTATAAAGATTCCGGCGTAAGGCCTCCATATTCATGATCTAAAGCGGCTCTTCAGGAGCTCCAAAAAAATAGAAAAAAATAAAACAACGGGGGAACTTCCGCCACCAACCCGAGAACCAACTCCCACTTATAGTGAGAGAGCGAGAGCGTTGAGAAGTGAATTTGAAAGAGAAACCGGTGGGAGGCCGCCCTATCCGCGAAGAAAAGTGGCTTTTATAGAGCTAGAAAAAAACCTTTAAAATATTAGATAAAAAATGTCCACCAAATCCCCAAGGCATTCGAAAAGTACCTACATAGTTGGAGGGTAGATGTATCAGTAGGACATATGGATTTGACAGCGTTTCTTGAATACGCTAAGCCTAAAATTCATAAAAAACCGGAAGAAGAAAAGTACAAAAATGAGTCATGCAGGAAGAAGAAGTCTTAAATCTCGGTAGGGTTAAGTTTCAACAATCAGTTAAACATTCTGAAGGGAGGTGATACCCCGAGAGCAAAATTTGCAACACAAAAAGAGAAAATTGTTTTATTGAGTCTGTTCATGAACAGTAATTGAAAGTGCAACAATGCTCACGCCCCTAGCACCGTCTTTAGCGGTTTTCAATTTTCAAAACAAGAAGTACTGAAATTCATGATCTCGAAGGATCAGAATGTATAACAACACTGATAGTTCAGCTTAGTAAAGCAAAGCCAGATGGGGTTGAGGATTACACTGACCCAGTCTTATGGAGCAAGAAGAGGGTAATTCAACAGGTGTATGAAATTAACGAGAGTTTTTCCCTAACTTCTTGAATATCTCGAGAAATGGACCCAGAGAGGCTCTGGATGGGTGGTTGATCAAGTGGATAGTTTATTGTTGGACATAGCACGGTATCAACCGTTAAAATGGGGTTCTTACATAGAACTACCTAAAATTGTAAAAAATAAACATGCGGTGATAAATGTGCAAAACAAAGACGACGAATGTATGGTTGAGTATTCTCGCGATAGTATTTCCGGTAGAAAAGGACACTCAAAGACCTTCTAAATATTATAACGCGAAAGACCGCCCAAACCGAAAAGATATTAACTCTCCAACACACATCTTTGAAATACCAAAAATTGAGAAACAAATTAATTTTGCTACCAATGTGTTTGGATGGAAAAAAAGGGAGTCATAATTAACCATATAAGTAAACAGCCAGCCTCCATGCGAAGAATTAACTTACTCCTGATAGCAAATGACGGAAAATTTCATTACACAGTGATAAAAGACCTAAACCGCTTGTTATATAATCAAAGTAAATATGAACACCGTAAGTACTTCTACGCGAGATGCCTCCATGGTTACACCCGGGAAGACCTACTCGAAGCCCATAAACCAGAATGATCAAACTGCAGTGCGAGTTGATATGCCAAAGAAAGGAAAAAACAGACTGACATGTTTTAATCACCAAAAACAACTTCCAGTCCCCTTTATTATTTATGCAGACTTTGAATCTCTTACCAGAAAAATAGAAGGAGCCGAATTAAACTCCTCAAAAGGTAATACTAGAAACGTCCATAACCACGAAGCCTGTAGTTATTCTTACGCAGTAGTCAGGTATGATGGAAAAACAGAGACCCCAGTTGAGTATAGAGGACCAAACGCGGCTGAACATTTCCTTCACACATTACAAGAAGAACAGAAAGTAAAAGCTGTATTTGCTAAACCCCAAAAAGGATAAGGAAATTATAAAAAATCCACAATATGTCACGAAAACATTTCAAAGGTTATTATGGCTCTGTCCGCGACCACTGCCATATCACCGGAAAATATCGCGGGCGGCTCATAATGTTTGTAACCTAAAATGATATTAAGCCCCAAAGCAACCGTAATTCCGGTGTTTTTTCATAATCTTAGGGGATATGACTCCCATTTACTAATGCAGGCAATTTCAAAAGTGAATGGAATCATAAAGTGCATTCCAAATAAATTCTGAAAGGAGGTGATCCAACGAGAGCATAAATTGCAACACAAAAAGAGAAAATTGCAGACTCGGTTTTATTGAGTCTGTTCATGAACAGTAATTGAAAGTGCAACACTGCTCACGCCCCCTAGCACCGGCTTAAGCGGTATTCAATTTTCAGAACAAGAAGTACTGAAATTCATGATCTCGAAGGAGCAGAAGGTATAACAACACTGAGAATGAAGTACGGGGCGACGTTTTACGACCGCCACACAAGCACTTAACACCTGCTGTTGTGAAGACTATAAATTCTGAAAGGAGGTGATCCAACGAGAGCATAAATTGCAACACAAAAAGAGAAAATTGCAGACTCGGTTTTATTGAGTCTGTTCATGAACAGTAATTGAAAGTGCAACACTGCTCACGCCTTAAGCCTCAATCAGCTTCGTTTTATAGATAGTGCCCAATTCCTTCTTTCCAGCCTTGATAGACTGGTGTCAGCCAATCCTCCGGATGCCTTCAAAATTACTACCCAATATAACCCCGACGTGGTAAGGCGTTCACTGCTAATGAGGAAGGGAGTCTACCCGTATGAGTATATGGACGATTAGAATCGGTTTAATGAGAAAAAATTGCCACCACTGGAATCCTTCTACAGTAAATTAACGTTGTCAGGAATCTGTGAAGAAGATTATAAACATGCAAAGATGTATGGGATAAATTTAGTTGTAAGACGTTAGGCGACTACTATGATCTATATAATCGAACCGATGTTTTACTTCTGGCGGATGTCTTTGAGGAATTTCGGAATAAATGTAGGAATCAATATGGCCTCGATCCAGCATATTATTATACAAGTCCAGGTTTATCATGGGACGCCCTACTTAAGAAAACGGGAATCAAAATAGTATGAGCAGCATCTCTTCATCGAAAAAGGCCTACGAGGTGGTATCTTCATGTCATCCACGAGGTACGCAAAAGCAAATAACCCTCTAGTGAAAGGTTATGACGCCAATAACCCCAATACATACATGTATATATAATGTACCTTGATGCAAATAACTTATATGGATGGGCAAGAAGTCAATCGTTACCAGTGGGGGGCTTCCGATGGATTGA
This sequence comes from Azorinus chamasolen, assembly GCA_963576725.1. Taxonomy (NCBI): domain Eukaryota; kingdom Metazoa; phylum Mollusca; class Bivalvia; order Cardiida; family Solecurtidae; genus Azorinus; species Azorinus chamasolen. The sequence goes on from OY755252.1 coordinate 21,710,879, forward strand.
TGATTGTAAGACTATAGATGTAACAACAATGGAAGCCGACTCAGATGAGGGTATGATTCTGGAAATTGATCTGGAGTACCCCGAAGAGTTACATGACGAGCATAATGCGTACCCACTAGCTCCAGAGCGGATGAAGATCGAGAAAGAGTGGATGTCTGAGTACCAGAATCAATTTCTAGGTGTAGGGGAGGTGCCTATAGAGGTTGAAAAACTGGTACCCAATCTCCGAAATAAGGAAAAGTATGTGCTACATTATCGAAACCTACAGCTATACCTTTCACTTGGAATGAAGCTAAAAAAAATTCATAGGGCCCTACGTTTCAAACAGAGACCAGTTATTATGCACAGCGACAGTCTTCTACTGAAATAGAAACGGAAGATGTGTATAAAGATATCGCTCAGAATGCTGACTTATACGATACATCAGATACATACGATACATAGGCGTCCTATCGAAGAATACGTTGGACTGAGGCCTAAGATGTATTGTATTCTCGAAACCTCTGGTATAAACATAAAAAGCTAAAGGAGTTCGTAAAGTAGATGTAAAAAATATATCAAACACGAACAATATGAAGAATCCCTATCCGGAAAGAGAATATTCCGATATGGTATGAATTTACTGAGGTCGGATAAACATCTTATATATGGGCAATATAAAACTAAGGTATCTATATCTCAATTTTACTCGAAATGTTGGATCGCAAATGATGGTATTAATACATAAGCCTACGGCCACTTTCGGATACCCCTAGCGCCTCAGTAGGGATCCCCAATCGGGTGGCTGTTGTGTGTTTCGTGGTACTATAAGAAGTTCTTCGCGGACAAAACCTCGACCGGGCCCATCCTGGAGATAGTACAATATTGGTTCGTCGGATTTTATAACTGATCGTGATATCTTGTAAATGTTGAAAGACCATATAGGGTCAGTTGCCCGTCTACGCCCGCCCTCCAACTCTCCGGGTTGGTTGAGGTACCGAACCCCATTATCTGAAGAGATTTTGCTCTCCTCAATACCAACGTTACGTCCTGGAATATAAGCTGAGGGACTTGATTTAATAAATTTCTGTCTGATCGCTTCTGATGGACGTTTACCGGTAAGCCTGGTAATTCTTCATTGTTTAAAGCGGAAACGACGGCGTGCAATCTTTCAACAAACTCAGATGACCGCTCATGAGCATATTGGTAGCTAAACAAACGTTCTGCTAAAGTTGTACTATTAAAACGCTAAACAATCCCCTGGTAACGATGGATATCCACACCGCCTCGCCTCACTTTAACTTTATGCTCTACGAACACCTGACTGACCGCACCCATAAATTCTGTCCCGGGATCTACTGGACGAAGTTGAGGCCTGCGCTTGTAAATACTTTTGAGGGCTGCGGCCACCTCTGTAGCTTCTTTTTGTCGTTAGGGCCTCCGCAGCTTTATAGCGACTTGCCACGTCAACCACAGTCAGGGCGCATTTATAAGTCTTTCTACGTACTTTATCAGGCAAAAATAGGAGATCAGCTTGATGGATATTATTTGGAACTGAAACGTCAAATTTTGGTCGTGGGATCCGTCTGGGAGCAAAAAGGGTTATCTGCCATATTGCCTGCTTCGTTAACCATTATCGTGCCTCATTTTCTGAGACCTTCGCGGCTTTAGCGAGATGTTTTATAGCCGCCACCCCCTCCAGTAGCCTCTCGGACTCTAGTACATTCTTGTGATGTTTTCTCCATTGTACAATAATATCATTCAAAATGTTTAGTTGTGTTCAGAAAACCGACTGTAGAACATAAATATATCTCTCATTTCGTATAATAATAGTGTTATACTCGTGCTCGGGGGAAATAAGGTAACCAACTCATCTACAGAGGGTAAAGTTTCAACCACAAAGTTCAAAGTTTTACACTTTACCACTGTATTTGCCGTCGCGGTTGTTGTAGATTAGTCGGAGAGGGGATACGTTTATTTACACTGTTTGTCTTTTAGGGTGGGGATGGAATAAGTGTGAGGTTGGGCGCCCATAAACCGGGTTAAAGCCCCAGTGACTTTTGTCACTGAACGTTCCAAGGCGGTACTTCCATCTTCCTCCTATTGTATGTTTGTTTTGTCTTTGTGCGTCTCTTGTTGTTTTTTCTAGTGTACATTTGCTGTTTCCTTGTGTTGCTGTTCGGGCGAGTGTTTGTTCTGTATGTGGTGTTTCCTGCATGACTCATTTTTGTACTTTTACATAGAAGCTTCTCATCATCTTGCCAAGTAATTGCTAATTCTACCAAGTTTTCATATGGTAATGCAAGCAATCGCAACGGGATGTTATGTTTATTTGCTAAATATTTTACTCTTACAAGACAAGCCAACATTTCCAGCGATCCATCATCATTGTAGAACTTCCTCATATATAAATATAAAAAACCAATAAAATAAATAAAAACAACATTATACATAGTTGGTGAGATTTAAACCTGCACCGAATGTTTTACAAAATCCTCTCTGTATACGAGGAAGGAAATTCTATATATTTATTTTTACCTCTGGGTTTTCTCGTTTGTTATAAATAGAATACTACACACTGCGATCTCAATACGGCGTTGATGACACAACCTACATAGCAATGGCGTTCCTGTATGACCACTTAGAGGTGTATTACAAACATGTTAAACATGTTACAAACAAGGCTTGAAACAGGTTAACTTCAAATTTAGTCTTATTTGAGTTTACCTGTGTAAGCTTTAAATCATTCTAATATTGGTTAACAGATGTGCGTCAGAACTAAACTATTGACCATATTCTGATACTCGGCGTCTTATCAGGATCCTCAACTTATACTTTGAAAATAAATATCTACTGTGACACTTAAAGCAGACGACAATGTAATCATATTTTGCGATAAAACGTGAATAATATTCAAAATAGTGAAATAATACAACTTACGATACGGGTAACTCATGATCGGTTTCCTCAGTTCAGCCACAATATGTCTGGATCAGCTGCGTTTGAATGTAAGCTCTAAATGAAACCTGTCCCAAATACCTCCTTAGCGAGTTACCGTACGACCCTTTCAAGGAATATCATGCGTGTATAAATCGCTGTAATTTTCCGTCCGCTAAACGATATAAATAGAATACACTTCATAATTCAGCTAAAACGAAAGTACCTGGCGTTACATGGCTTTCTTCTCACCTGACTAACAGAATTCTATTTTTAGCATCACGCTTTACATCGTTTCAGCGATAAGTGGACAGTTTAAGGTGTTCCTAGAATAACTATTTTTAGAATAACTTTGACTGGTGGCTACGTTACCACTCAATTTTGTTCACACAGTATCAACATGTCTTTACGTTGATTAAAAATGTGGTACAGTGGTACAAGCTAAACGGTTTTCAGTTTCCAGTGTCAGGATGCAGAGGGTAATTACATTTGGTTTATATTTATTTATTTATCTAATATGTTGCGCGCTGATGGTATATGAATACATGTATTTTGGGTCATTGCAAAAACTATAGAATCAGATATATATAAATTCATAATCAAACAAAGCAGACCCTGATCAAACGCCTCCTACGGAACCCCCCTAGTCTGGATCTTCGCTGTTTGCAAAGGCGTAAAAGGTGTATATATTTACGAAGTAAAGGTTTATTCCGTTAATAATGATGATAATGATAATCATTCCGTATCAAAATATGTTGAAACGTTCATCGATGTACCGAATATTAAGCCTTTAACTCTTTACCTCATAAGCATATAGAAAAATATTGACATCATGAATATTATTCTGCTGATTTTTACAAATATAAGGCAAATTATGAACAGGGTGTATTTGTGAAACACTATTGCTCCTCGATATGATATTTGAACCTGAAGGATGACCTTGACCTTGACATGTCATCCCCAAACTCTGCAGCTTCATGAAATACACATGTATACCAAATGTCAAGTCTGTATCTCTACTGGTTCAAAAGTTATAGCCAATGTTAAAATCGGTGACCTTTGACCCTTAAAGACGAACTTTACCTTGACATAATGTGCAGCTTCATGAGATACACATGCAAGTATCAATACTCTATCTCTATGGGTTCAAAAGTTATAACCAATTTGAAGTTGGTGACCTTTGTCCCTGAAGATTAACCTTAACATGTCACCCCTCAAACTGTGCAGCTTCACGAGATACACAGGCATGCCACATATTAAGTCTCTATCTGTACTGGTTCAAAAGTTATAGCCAATGTTAAAGTCGTTGATTTAACCCATATGTTTGACCTCTGTCCTTTCAGGATGACCTTGACCTTGACATGTCACAACTCAAAATGTGCGACTTTATGAGATACATATGCATGCCAAATATCAAGTCTCTATCTGTACTGGCTCAAAAGTTATGACCAATGTTAAAGTTACAGACAAACAAACAGACAATTTGACCTTTGACCCTGAAGAATGACCTTGCCCATGACATCAAAATGTGCAGCTTTATGAGATACACAAGCATGCCAAATATCAAGTATCTATCTCTACTGGTCCAAAAGTTATGGCCAATGTTAAAGTCAGTGATTTGACCCATATATTTGACCTCTGACCTTGAAGGATGACCTTGACATGTCACCCCTCCAAATGTGCGGCATTATGAGAAGCATATGCAGGCCAAATATCAGGTCTCTATCTGTACTGGCTCAAAAGTTATGACCAATGCTAAAGTTACAGACAAAGAAACAGACAATTTGACATTTGACCATGAAGAATGACATTGACCTTGACATGTCACCCCTCAAAATGTGCAGCTTCATGATATACACAAGCATGCCAAATATCTGAACTGGTCCAAAAGTTATGGCCAATGTTAAAGTCGGTGATTTGACCCATATTTTTGGCCTCTGACCTTGAAGGATGACGTTGACCTTAACATGTCACCCCTCAAAATGTGCGGCCTCATGAGATACATAATTATGCCTGACAAATATCAAGTCTCTACCTGTACTGGCTCAAAAAGTTATGACCAATGTTAAAGTTGCGTTAAAGTTACAGCTAAAAACCCCCAGACAATTTGACCTTTGACCCTGAAGAATGACCTTGACTTTGACTCTATCTCTACGGGTCCAAAAGTTATGGCCAATGTTAAAGTCAGTGATTTGACCCATACATTTTGACCTTGACGGATGACCTTGACCTTGAAATGTCACCCCTCAAAATGTGCGGCTTTACGAGATACTTATGCATGCAAAATATCAAGTCTCTATCTGTACTGGCTCAAAAGTTAACCAATGTTAAAATGTTAAAGTTGCTGACAAACAAACAGACAAACAGACAGGGCAAAAACAATATCCCTCCGATCTGAACTGGACATATTTTCCATATGGCAGAAACCGTTCAGTATCCTATTAATCTAGTCTAATCCAGGACCAGTGAATCATGCACATATCTATCCGTGCGGTCATTGTGATATACCTGTTACCTGGAACCAGGAAGGGGTGTGTGCTGTGATGGGTGTGATATTTAGCACCACAAATCCTGTCAAGAATTATGCAGTGCTGACTACGAACTGCTAGCCAAAAATTCCCATATCTAATGGCTATGTTGTAGATGTGACAGTGTGAACATAACTAGCTTTGCGACAGTGTGAAAATAACTAGCTTCACATTTCACAGTTTTGAAGTCTCCTTGCATAACCCCTTTCTTCGAGCTTGAGTCAGCAGTTGACTCCTTCACGTCTGCATCAGTATTTAGTCCACTCCACATCAGCAGTCATGTTGACAAAACACATACACATAACACACGCAACCCTAATCGTAGGTCTTCTAGCTCAAACAATGCAAACATTTCTTCGTTATTTATGGCCTCTGAGAAGCGAAATATGCGTATCATGAATATTAATTGCCGAAGCGTAGTTGGTAAGCGGGCAGAACTCAAGGGAGCTATGAATTATATTAAACCCGATATTGTCTGTGGGTCTGAATCATGGCTAAAAGGTGTGAAACCTGGGAAACTCCTAAGCCTGGATGCAATACAATCCAGTGAAGTGTTCCTAAGCTATTATAAGGTATTTAGACACGACAGAGGCACTTTGAGGGGAGGGGTGTTTGTTCTTGTGCACGAGGACATCGTTGCTGAAGAAAAAGCTGAATTCGTAACAGCATGTGAGGTGGAATGGGCCCAAATCAAACTAAAGGGGGGAAATACCTACTTATATCCTCCTTCTACATGCCACACCGAAACATGAAAGACGTACGTGAGCTCCAAAAATCGTTGGAACTGGCATCGGCAAATAAGGAGCGTCACATCATAGTTGCTGGTGACTTCAATTGCCCCAATATTGATTGGCAGAACTTGTCTGTGAGTGTAAATGCACAAGACAAAGAAGTCCAGCGGGCAGTACTTGACCTGTCTACAGACTTTCACCTCACACAAGGCAATGATTAGCCCACAAGGGAGGACAATCTTCTTGACCTCACCTTCACATCCAACCCCTCGCTTGTCAAGCGCCCCTGGAATCTTGGACCATGACATTTACTTAAATACTAAACCATACTATGCCAGGAAGAAACCGCGCCGTTGTTATCTCTTCACTAAGGCAAACTGGGACACTCTAAAGTCAAAAGTCCAGTCAATATCTGATGAAATAGTCGCACTCTTCAACTCTAGCACTCCAGTTTAAGAACTATGGGATACTTTCAAAACTAGTTAAATAAACGCCATCCAAGAGCATATGCATGTACCATCCAAAATTAAAACACATACAACAATACACCAGAGATTAATAGGAAAGTAAGCAGTCAACTCAGACAGAAAGCTGGTCTCTACAAAAAAGCAAAACGTACCAAAAACCTTGACAGAGTACAGAAAGATCCAACGAGAGTGCAAAAGATCCCTGAATGGGAACATGTCAACAGATTGATCGACCAGGGCCTTAAATCCAGTAACATCAAGCCATTTTGGGCTTATGTTAAATCAAGGAGAGAGGACATCATCGGCATCGCTCCTCTGCGGGATCATGGACATCTTATTACTGATACCAAAGGGCGAGCAGAGATCCTGGTAAACCAGTTCCAATCTGTATTTACCAAAGAGACTAGTACTCAGACCGCACCGCAAATCTCTAATCATGTCACAGAAGACATTCCTTCACTTACCGTTGGAGTCGAAGGTGTGAGGAAGCTGCTAACCAACATCAAAGTAAATAAAGCAGCTGGGCCAGATGAGATTCCTAATAGAGTTCATCGAGCGTGCGCTACAGAAGCGGCACAAGCCATTTCAGCTATATTCCAACGATCAGTGAACTCTGGAGAAATGCCAACAGACTGGAGAAATGCAAACGTTTCTCCTGTCTTTAAGAAGGGTGACCGACATGCTGCGGAACACTACGACCCCGTCCCCCTTACTTTTGTCATATCTAAGCTTTTAGAACACATTATATGCCGCCACATGCTAGACCATCTCGATAGGCACAAGGTCCTTACATCTCTGAACCATGGGTTCAGTTCTGGCTATTCCTGCGAAACACAACTTGTTGTAACAGCACACGATCTCTTTGGCTACTACGACAATAACAAACAAGTTGACACAATCGTACTTGACTTCAGCAAGGCATTCGGTACAGTGCCACACAACTCCTCATGAAACTAGAAAATTATGGTATTAGAGGCACTCTCCTGACCTGGATATCTAATTTCCTAACAAAGCGCCACATGAGCGTGGAGGTTGATGGAGAGAAGTCCAACACGTACCTGTAAATTCTAGAGTCCCTCAAGGCATTGTACTCTGACCATTGTTATGCCTCTGTCACATTAACGACCTTCCCCAACAAGTCAAGTCACATATCAGACTCTTTACAGATGACTGCCTACTATACAGAGCCACCAACACCTTCAGAGACCATGAACTCCTAAATGAAGACATTGTGGAATTTTAGAACTGGGCTAATAATTGGGGAATGAAGTTCAACGCCAAGAAATGATATCTTCTCAGCACAAACATTTTTCCAGCTACTTCTACACCATTAACAGTACATTTCTAAAACGTGTCCAGGAAACCCCCTATTTAGGTATAACACTTTCAGAAGATCTCAAATGGAAATCGCACATCACAAACATTACAGAGAAAGCAAACTCCACCCTCAGATTCTTGCGCAGGAACCTTAGACACTGCTCAGAATCTTGTAGGAAGAATGCATACATAGCTTTGGTGAGATCCAAACTGGAATGTTGTAGCGTCGTTTCGGATCCATATCTACAGAGTGACATAGACAGACTAGAGCGAGTCCAACGTTCGGCTGCCAGGTTTATAACGAAGGACTACCGCTCCAGACAAGATGGATGTGTCAGCCAGATGCTACAAAAGTTGGATCTCTTTCCGCTTCAGGAACGTAGGCGACACCAGCGATTAACATTCTTATATAAAGTGGTGAAAGGACAAGTACCAGCCATAAACATAGACCAATACCTTAAACCAATGAGGTCAAAAAGAACAATCAGAGCAAAACAGTACGATTAAAAAATTAATCGAAATCCAGGTCACAAATAACTCCCTGTGTTTCCAGCCAATCCGAGCAGGGACTGATATCTTCAAGAATTAATTCTTTGTTCGGACTGTGTTGGGCTGGAATAAACTCAGTGACAGCCTAGTCACAGCTGACACTGTTGAATCCTTCAAACAAACAATCACTCCTCAGAGCGTTTAAATGCGTACTCTCCCCGTCACGTGTAAGCCAGTATTGGTATCTGTGACGTATCATTCAGATATCTATATTATTCCATAGGCAAACAGAGCAGGTCCGGATCAGACGGCCCCTACAGGAGCCGTCTGATCTGGGTCTACTCTGTTTGAAAAAGCGTAAGAAGTCATAAATATGACGTAATGGGTTAACTCATAATTAGACTCACTTTCGTCCACCATAGTTGTTATCTGATATTATTTTGAAGTTAAGTTTTCCTTCAATTTCACTTAACCATTTTACCTCATTTATCCAGTCACCAGGCTTCTCTAGTGACATAATAAAGGGGGTGCAAATAAACTTAGGTTTATTTGGTTACTTCCGGTAGTGGAAGGTTTATTAGGTTAGTAGATAGGCGTAATGATTCTATAACCATGGAACTATTTTAGTTTTCTGTAAATATTCACAAACATGTTGATGGAATAGATCTAACAGATCTATTTGGTCACCAGAAGAATTATTCAAATGGGAAAAAAATAAAAATAATTGGCTACAGCTGGATTCGAACCCGCGCCTGATCCTACAAAAACTAATTCTAATCTCTCTAGAGACGTCGCCCTTACCGATTACGCCACTGAGGCCACATACAAAATGACGTTGATTTATCACTTTTATTAATTTAATCCACCGCTGGCAAAACCCTTTTTTGATAAAATCAAACCTGGAAGCAAAGATTGACAGATAAATAGTAAATGTTTTCTTTTCACTCTCATGATTATTTGATTGATAAACTCTTACAGGGGCGATGATAGTCATAAACCTAAATATAGCCTGTTCAGTTCCATCGATTTCTGAGTGACGTTAGCTAGAATCTAAAAATAGAAACCGAGACTACGTAACTCGAATTTGACCAAAGAATATAGATCATGTCTGTTTGAAATAACTTATCGACCCTCGATTCAAATCATCTTATTTTTCAAATTCAACCACGTTTCCCTTCTAGTAATACAAGTATCGAAACTATATTCCTCTGCGGTAGCTCATTAGATCTATTTACGTCTAAATGGAAGTGAAAAGGGAGGGATCCGTTGATCGAAAAACTGCATTTTCAATGTAAATTATTTCAAGAGTGTTATGAGTCTATAAAAAATACATTTAACTATATTGACTGGATAAATCGAATAATAGGTTAGTGCCGTAGATGGGACGCCTTTATCCGACTCGGAGAGAAAACAGTTGAGGCTCGGCAAGCCTCGCCTCAACGTTTTCTCCCCTCGTCGGATAAAGCGTCCCATCTACGGCACTAACCTATTATTCTCTATATAAACGCCTTTTCACGCATTTGCATACAGAGTAGACTCAGATCAGACGGATCCTATAGGAGCCGTCTGATCAGGGTCGGCTCTGTTTGCTTAAATTAATTTATAATAGATCTGACTATACAGTTTCTGCCAATACTAACAGAATTCCAAGTGTACATAAATCACTATACAAATTCACTTACTAAATATTCATGATATCTTTATTCTAATATGAACATGAAACAGGCAAAGGGTTAACCCTGTATTTCATGATTATTCATGTAAGAAATAATTACATTATGAATATTACTTAGATGTATTTTGATAATGACACATGAAGTATCTACATTACTTAACCCCTTCCCTGTTCTATGTTTATTCCAAATTTCAGTATCTATTTAATATTCATGGATAAAATTATCGAAGGTGGAACATAGTAGCCATTCTAGAAAATAAAGATACAGATCTATCAAATTCCATTAGCAAACAGAGCAGACCCTGATCAGACGGCTCCTGTAGGCTTTTTCCATTTTTTTTATTTTGTTAGACAACAGGGTTCCTACGACTGGGTGTGTACATAACATTGAAATCAAAAGTACATCTCGGAGACTGGGTACTTAAGATGCGAGGACATGGGCCACCACGATCAAATTATTAAGTGGCGTTTTGACTGTGGTGACCATGGAGACCATCCTGTTGAGCGGTACAAATATGCGGACTTCCAAGTAAGTTACTCCATGCTCCGAGATTACAAAACTTCTGAGTATGTGTTTGAGTTCATTCTGAAGTATCTGATTGGTCAGAATTTGAGGAAACTCAAGAAGTGACCAATCTAATGCTTGAGAATGAACTCGGGCTCAAGGAAAAGTTTTATAACAGCAGAACGAGTATCTCAGTTTGAGGTTTAGCGAACAGCAACAGATAGCAAGAGAATAAAGTGTAAAACATTTCGTTTGTAGTATGACGAATTAGGAAAGAAACTTGTAATAGAAATACCGATAGATAGACAGACAGACAGACATTCAATCTGACGATCGGAGATACATACATGCAAACAAAGAGACATACATAAATATGAACGAGGATACAAGTAAGCATATAGAAAGAATAACAGACAAACAAACAGTAAGCATACAAATAAAAAGAAAGACAAACAGACCGCCGACAGGTGGACAGGTTGATGGACGGACGGTCGGGCAGCCGTTTGATCCAGGTCTGCTCTGTAGAAACGTGAAATGAAAAAATACGATAAATGAAAAAAAATCAAATCCCGTTAAGAAAGGGGACATTATAACGAGAAATTAAATATTTTTTCAAATCACTTTAAAGAATTTCGGCAACGTAACGAAAATAAAAATAAAAATAAAATTCCGTGGACCCTGTGCCTATCGTATATTGTGTTCATTTAATACAAATTGTATTATTATACTGCAAAGTAAAATGCTCATTTCTGATTGGTTAACATGAGTCCATGTACCCTGTGAGCTGACATGGTACATAGGAATTCCCCATGGCAGACCCCAAATATTTAGTCAGAAGCAAGACGGCCGACTTCTCGATTCGGCTAAATAGTAGCAAAATTGACAATAGACAACTACTGAGACGTAAACCAAAAAAATGCAGAAATGAATTAAAAACACTATTGTTTGATATGATCAATAAAACAGGTCACTAAGATGAGTTATTATATCACCCAGTCATCTATTAGGCTATAACACGAACCCCGATGAAAACATCGCATATGGTACAGACAAAAAAAACCAGCTTTATGCAGGACAAACGTACATTAATAAAGATCATATTGTAGGAACTTTCTACATTTAATTTTGCCGATAGTAAGCTGTTAACATTACGGTATTATGCTGTTGCTACCAGTTACACACTGTGTTTGCTTGAAATTGTGTCATTATCATACAGTACATTAATTTGACTGAAATACATTTGCATTATAAAATTTCTGCCGGGAATTGAACCAAGACCTCTCACTCAGTTCTAAGAGTGAGCATTCTTTCATTGAACTACAGAAATTGTTGAATATGCAAATGTATTTTCTTTTCATATTCTAATTTTTAACCATTCATATTCTAAATGCCTAAAATGAAGCGTTTTGACTTGGGGGATCATTCTATGTACACTTCGACCTTGTATTGTATCTATAGATTTATCACTCATATTCATCACATGCAGCACAATGAACCTGATAAATATAAAATATATAATGCAAAACTAACTTACGATTATTTGGGGTTTTAAACCGAATCCTTATTCCTTATAAATATCCGAGCACCCTGTATAAATCATAAGTTTAAAACCAAGCGGTGTGTTGAACTTACAATACACACCACTACGGAGACCCTCGGGTCAAAGTAATGTACTGGGGCGCTTCAGGGGAATTAGCGTGTTTAGTGTTTCAAAATGCCAAAATGGGTTTACATAAATTATTCAGACCGTAAAAACTTTGCCTAACGGCTCGGGTAACATGATTTTCCTCAGCCGGGAATAAATCGTCATGTACCCTGGGAAAGAACTGTATAACTAATAATGTAATCAAACTGTACATAAATGATATTAGTCGGTTTTAGTTCATTAATACTAATAAAAAGTATAATGTATAAATAATAGTTACATATAATGTAGTTTCTGTTAGTATTGTATTCAGTCTATATGCTGCTACTTATTTATTTTATATTAACTTTTTTTTGAAATGTATTATATACACACAATATACGATAGGCACAGGGTCCACGGAATATTTTTCAAATTACGTTACGCTGCCAAAAACTTTTAACGTGATTTGAAAAATATTTCATTTCTCATTGCGATGTCCCCTTTCTTAATAGGATTTGAAATATTTTTTCATTTCTCGTATTTTTCCATGTTACGTGTCTACACTGCTCTGACTGCTTATACAATTATATGTATCTGATTTTTCCAGTTCCTACCATGTCCAATATAACTGAGTTCATGTGCCATTTAAGGTATACTCTAATTACTAAGTTGATATTCATGATGTCATTATTTCTAATCTGAATATTGGTTAACACGCTGAAGGCTTATTATACAGTAGAAGTCATCTACAGCGATTGCAGGTGATAGCTGAACCCTTTACTCCATCAAAAAGTATTTGCCATGACCAGCATATCATGTGTGTATGTGCCATTGTAAATAACAATCTTATTAATATTCATGAAGTCATCATTTCTTGCATGAATATTCATGGAGTGGAAGGTTAAATGCAAGCCATTGGGCATACAGAAACCTCATAGGGGAGTACCCCCCCCCTTGCATTAAACAGCCACATGTAATGAAATATATCTATAAATATTCATCATGTGGTCGCTTTAGAGAGATTATATCGCAATTTGCAGTAATTATATTACTTAATGTACAGTAAACCCCCTCTAAACCTGAATTCTAGTAAAGAAGAATTTAGATACGTTTGGG